>CM031238.1:108148579-108693579 GCA_018340775.1 Taxus wallichiana var. yunnanensis
AAATTGAGATAAACAACACTTTATTTGATTTCAAAGAGGAAATAAGCTTGCACAAAATTCAAATTGATGCAAATAGATAAAATCTTACACTACAAATTTTGATGTGATGAGATCAATCTACAAAAATTCATAATCTAGAAGCTACTCAAATCTAATGAAATTCTAGAAGTACCTCCGTCCGTAAGTGCAAAGATGAGTTCTTATAGAAGCAAACACCCCCTACTTACATTATTATCTCTCATCTAAATTCTACCCTTATGAAATTTATTGAAACCTCATACAATATTATGTGTCACAATCCCCTAGCAAGATAAGGTAAATTTCCTTAACGCACCATGGACCTAACACAACTTAAAGAAACTTGAGTTGGCTCAACAAAAATAATATTGTGTTAAGTGAATCTTTATCGGCCCCTTCAAGTTACATTCCGTGTACAGATGAACACATTTGAAAACAAATATGTGTGCTCCTTAAGGTCAAGTGTGCACATTACTCTCCTGTGTATAAATACCACGCCTGATGCTTCCAAGTAAATCCTTGTGCAGATACTCAAAATACCTATAAGGGATTCATGGTTTTAATGGTAAATGCATGCCATCAAGATGAAATTCTAATGATAATGAGAACCTCCATATGTGAATTATGTGATACTGTGTATGAAGATAATGTGACAAAGTTTTCAACTATCTAACGTATCTTGGTCTTACGCCAGAGCTCAAGTCTTGTGTTAAACATATAAGGCATTACGTCTTCTTGTCAAAGATGCATGTATAATGCAAAGATACCCAAGGAACTTTGAACCTCAATTTATTGGATGTTATCTTTCAATACTGAAACTCAATTGTTGTTTTGTATTACTGAATGAAAGTTTGCACCAACTTATAATAAATACTTGTATTACCATAAATATATATTGTTGTTATGCTTGGAATTTGGTCTTAAGGTACTTGGCAACAATCATTTGGCTTTTATCTCAGCATCGATCCATTTATACATTTATTGACTTAATCCAAAGGCATCTTACTCAATTCCCGTATTCTGAGTTCACTAGGTCACCACTTGTTCTTCACTTAGCACCTCATGAAACCATGTACCTATAACTAACACATCTACATACTCCTAATTGTTCTCCTTATGTCTCTTATTAGGTTCTAATGTAACCCCAAATAAAATGTGTAATGAAATTAATTAGATAGATTAGAAGAATAACAACAATAACACACCAAATGATAGAAATAAGATCATAATATTTAAGTATAAATAACTTATCCACTTCAGGAGAAACATATAAACCTTGCAATAAGACTTAATGTGTAATATGATGATCAAGTACTCACTTCTACATCATATATATACCCTACTAATGCAATGCAAACAATCTAGGCCAACACTATTATCAATATAAAGCATTAGAAATGAATATATGACAAGGAAAAAGATTATGTTAGCCACCAGTCAACCATACATATCACAATGCATGTTATGGGTTGAGGGTGTAACATGCTCCTCCCCTTAAAACCAATGTTGTCCTCAACATTTCTTAGCTTTGGATGCCTCTGCAGAAAATATTCACCCTCCTATGTTGCATCCTTGCTTGGAAGATTCTTCCATTAGATCAAAGACTCCTAAATCATTCTTATTCATAGCTTCTTAGTTCATTTTGAAGGATCTCCTCGGGTTCCAAACTGAATTTTACTTCTTCATCTATCTTTGTAACTCTATTTGTGTGGATACTTCTTGTTGAATGACCTTCTTTAAGCAAGAGACATGAAATATTGGGTATATCTAGGAAAACTAGGGTAACTCCAACTTGTATGCTACACTGTCTATTCTTTCCAAGACGTGACATGGAACATAATACTTAGGAACCAACTTGTTATCCTTATTTTGTTGTTTCATGGAAATTTTCTTATAAGGTTGAATGCACACAAAGTCTCAATCACCCACTTCAAAACTTCTTTCACTCCAGTGTTGATCTGCTTATTGCTTCATGTGATTATAAGCCACGACCAAGTTCTCCTTGAGACTAGCTAATACCTCTTATTGGCATTGAATGTGATCTTCCACAACTAAAATTTTCGGTTGCATCCTCAAATAAGAGGTGATGGATGGTGGAGGGTGTCCATATAATGCCAAAATTGGAGACATTTCGGATGAGGTATGGAAGGAAGTGTTTTACCACTATTATGCTAGTGAAAGGCACTGAACCCATCTTTCTTGTTTATTTGAAGCAAAGTAATGGAGATATCCTTCAAGGATTTTTTCCACCACCTATGTTTTCCCATTTGATTGAGGATGATATGATGAACTATGTGCCAAGTGAGTACCGAGACATAAAAATATTTTTCTCAAAAAACTACTAGTAAAGATAGGATCATGACTTTTATTATGATTTTGGAAGTTCCATGTAACTTTTGAAATGTATTGATAAAAGAAGATGATACTGTGCTTGCTGCAAATGGATGTGATAGAGGCAAAAATATGTGAATATTTTGTGAGCCTATCCACTTTGCCACCATGATGATATTTTCTCCTTCTCGCATGGGCAACCATGTAATGAAATCCATATAAACCTCCTCCCACTTTTGGCTTGGAATAAATAGGGGTTGTAGAAGACCTAGTGTCTAAATAGTCTCACCTTTGTTTTTAAGACATATCATACATTCTGTCACAAATTTAAGGAGTTCCCCTTTGATTCCTTCCTAAAAGAAATATTTTTTGATCCATTGATGCATTCTCTCTACATTGCTTGTAAAATAATATCACAAACTGATCCTAAGTGGATATTGTTCTTGGTTTTAACCCTTTATACAAGTCTAATTATTTCCCCTTAAAAGATGATGCAAGCATCCTAAGGGCTTCATAAAACTCAACAATGTTATGAATCCCCCAAAGATCTATATCATCTCAAATGTGTTCCTTCGGAGTTTTAGAGTCATCCCTAATAAGCACATGCAAAAAATTAAAGGCTATAATTCAAATATTGTTATTTTATACTTCCTGAGACATCTCGGTGTTGGTTGATCTCTCTTAGGGTTTTTGCATGATTTCGCTCGCTTTATCACTGTATCTTTTCCCTGTTAGTGTTTGTCTTTTCATAGCGATTTGAGCTTTAACTCCACTGTTTAGGGTGGTGCTGGCCTTTATAATGGCATCTAACCCTCCAGTTGCAACAACTATTGCAGACGACGATGAAGATGGCACCCAAGCGCGCGCGGATATTTTTGCCCAAGGTCTACGATGAGGTAATGAATTTGAAACTCCCCCGGATGTTACTATTGATCTTATGTTTGTGGATCATGTTGTCCATTTTTATAGTAACAATTGTTTGATAGCTTATTTTTGTCATCGCATTTCGTCTTAGTATTTTTGCAAAACTGGATTAGGAACCATTGGGAGACTATTGGCATCCAGTTACCGGTATCCAGAATCTCACCAAAGGGTTCTATCTTTTTACCTTTCGTGAACCTTTGCAAGTCCATCTTTTGCTTGAGCGCTCCACCTGTTGGTACATTGGTAACACGTTGTTTTCCTTGTCCAAATGGACACCCGATTTTAACCCATCCATTCAGGTTTGTCTTTGAATCCTGTATGGGTGGAGTTACCCGGGCTGCCTTTACAGCTTTGGCCATTTCTAAATGAAATTGTTAGTCCCCTCGACAGTGTCATCTGTCATGAGCCTGAACATTTTTTCTATGCATGTCCGCACAAGCGGGTTTGTGTGGAGGCTGATTTTGCCTCTGATCTACGGGACCATGTCGACATTCAAGTCGGGTCCATGTGTATCTCGCAGAAAATTGTCTATTTCAACCTTCCTAACACTTGTTTTCACTTTCAATCCCCTAACCACCGCATTCACGATTGTCCGCTTCTCCAGCGTGCTAAGCCTACTAATACTCAGCCTGATGCCAAGACGAAGGAGGCTGCATCTGAGAATGGACCACTTTATGAACTGTGAGCAATAGGTTTTTGAGATGGTAGCTAACGATCACTCTCCAGTCACTACCTGGACATTCTTTTGTCAAATCATACCCCTATTTCCTTCAGAGTTACGTGGGGTGGGGTGGGGTCCAACTCAAGGTTCCAAATAATCAATTCTATATGAATGTTTCTTTCTTTGAGTCATCTGGGGGTGTTGTCTCTTATTGCCAAGGTTTGGAATATGGCGCCACGTCCGCCTTATGCTGGGTGTCTTGGTGGAATGAGGCTATTCAGGGGAATGCTAAATTTCTTTGCCATTTTGGCAAGCGGGTTGCCCAAGTTCGTAAGAGGGCCAACTCCGCTCTTCACCAGGAATTTCAAAGGACTATCCTGATTCTGGAATCTCAACCTTTTGATGTGGAAACTCAAGTTCGGGATGCTCAACTTAGACATCAATTGAAGATCATTGAACATCATAAGGCCAAGGGTGCTCAGGTTCATTCTCGACTTCAGCGGCTTAAAGCGGTGATCGGGCATCCAAAGGTTTTTAAATCCACAGGGATCTAGATATTGCGAGGAGAAAATCAAGGCAATTCAACTTGTTCATGCTTGAGTCATGACCATCCATGATATTACCACAACATTTGTGGATCATTATACTTTGGTCTTCTAGCCTAGCGACCTTAAATGTCGAGAGTCGAAGCAACGCCGCTATGACAATGTATTGAAATTGTCCTTAGCAAGCTTACTTAACAGAAGAGGAAAACCTGTGAAGCCTCTCTCACCTTGGAAGAGATTCATGGTTCTCTTCTTTGTCTTTCCGATGATAAATATCCTGGGTTAGATGGTTTTTCATGTGAATTCTACAAAGTTTCTTGGCATATTGTTGGTAATGATCTTCTACGGATGTATCAAGAAGCCTTGCAGAACCAGTCCCTTGGAGATATTATTAATAAAGGAAATATTAAGTTTATCCCTAAAGTGGGAATCCTAAGTTTATTACTAGTTGGAGGCCCATTACTCTTCTCAATTTTTCCTATAAGATTTTAGGTCAAGCTCTCGCCTTATGCATTGCTTCAATTCTTCCCAGGATCATGCGACTAGAAAACTAAATTTTTTAAAGGCCATTATATTCTGGATAACCTTATTGTTGTTTGGGAAGGTATGGAATGTGCTCGGACTTCTCTCCAGAGGGTGATTTTTTGAATATTGATTTTGAGAAGGCATACAAATGAATTGAATGACCATTCATTCTTGTTATGCTTCGTGCCTTGGGTTTTGGCACTTTTTCCTCAATGTTGTTCAGACTTTATTTGTTGACACCTCCTCTTGTCTAACTATTAATGGTAATCGCTCTCCTTATATGGGGTTGTTCGAATCTATAAGACACGGTTCTCCCCTTGCTCTGGATCTCTTTTTCTTGGCTGCTAATGCTCTTGGGTATCTCATCGCGGACAAAAATGAGCGTGGGTGAATTCGTGGTATATTTCTCCTCGATCACAAGATTCATCTCATCAATGGACACTTTGCGGATGACTCCTTTCTCACTTTAGCCGAATCCAAACAGAACATTCAAGAAACCTTCTCTTGCTTAGATATTTTTTGCAAAGCATCGGGTTCTAATGTTCAGTTTGCTAAGTCTTTGGGGTTCCGCCAAAGCTCTTGGCCTATGCCTGTGTGGTTGGCGAATTAACCCTAGAAATGGATACAACGAGGAGAAAGATTTTGGTTTCTTGGTATCCCCTTTTCCTTTAACAGTGATTTTGCTACTCTATGGAAGTTCTTCATTGATCAAATTGAAAAAAAGGTGCAAAAATGGGTCTCTTGACCCTTGTCCTTGGCTAGAAAATTCTAGGTTTGCAATAAGATTTTGGCTTCTACTCATGTTTACTATGTGGCCTATTGGTGCCCTTCTCAGAATTCCTTTGAAAAGTTGGCTAAGTTATTAAGGGACTATTTATGGTCGAGTTACAGATAGGGAGGTTTCCACTAGGTGGCATGGGAGATTTGCATGCTCCCACGGGGCTAGGGTGGTATGTGTATTATTGATGTGTACCGACAGAGCATCTCTCTTTGTGTCAGTGGGTAATTTGTAGCATTCATGATAATAAAGCTTGGCAAATTTTATTACGACACTGTATCTCTTCTGGCTCTCCTTATGGTAAGAATTGTTGGAAGAATATTGGTTTTCATACTTTATTAATCACTAGAGTGCCAATTAAAATACCTGGTACCTTTGTGGTGAAGATCATCTAGAAAGCTTTCGAGGTAGTGAAGCACCTAATGCGGTGGGTTAGAGATGGCTTCCGATCTGGCCTATCCTTCAATGACCATAACATCTGGTGGTCACATGTTTTATCATCAGACAACTTGCCCCTTACGAGAGTTTCCTAATGTCAAGATCTTTGAGACTTGCTAGGAAAGGCATATCCATAATAAGAGATCTAGTCTCCAGAAGAGATTGGATCCCTTGGCCAAAACTTAAACAACAATTTCAGCTTGCCAACACAGATTTTCTTTCAATTTTCAAAATTCAGTCTCTGATGTCGGATGTGATGCTGCACAATCTTGGGCTACAACCACCTACTACTTGGTGTAAATATTGGAGATGGAATTTGGATATACCTTTTCTCAATTATAACTCGGGGTCATCTATTCCCTTCTTTCCCTGTTTTGCCTGCCATTGACAAGCTTAATACCGATGGAATTTGCACTCTTCCCCTACCACTTGGCTTAACCACCTCCATCATGCTTGGAATCCTTTGTTTGACCCTAAGTTGAATTTCTTTCTTTGGTGTCTAATCTACCAAGGCCTCCCTTTGGGGAGCGGTTAAGCCATATTGGTGTCCCTAAACCCAAATGCTTCTGATTGTGGTCATCCAAAGTCTTTTAAACATGTTTTTGGTTCTGTCCCCATGCTCAAAGTGTTTGGCATTGGATCCACTCCCTTTTCTAGCCTTATCATCCTAAGTTTTTTTATTGGAAGACGATCTTCTTTGGAGATTATACTAAGTGGCCTTCTTACATTACTTCAATTTGGATTTTTTTCCGTTCAGTTGTTCTCTTTCAGCTTTCGAAGGCTAGGAATAATGTTTTTTTAGCAATGTGAGATCACTTTGGAGATTTATGTCAATGAAAAAGTGGCCATTATTTCTTCTAGGTGTATGCAAATTCAGGCTCAAGCTCAAAATGTGGCTTTGGAATTTTCTCACTTACAACAACTGATCGACCATTGGAGCGGTGCGCTTGCACCATGAGTTGGGTCCCTATAGACAATGATCCACGTCCCCCTCCTCAGCTCTGCCTCCTAGATGTTGCATCCGCTCTCGAAGCCACTCTCGGAGTTCTCTCCCTTCCCCTCCGCGGGCTTGCCATGACCCCTCCTCTTCTTCGGGCCGGTTGAAGTCATCATGTGCGAGAAAAAGTTGCCACCAACTCCTCAAATGGGGTTTTCCGCCTGGGAGCGCTTTGCATTTGGTGGGTCGCCTCCTCCTCTGGTTGGGGATTACGGTTCCGCTCAATATTCAGATGCCGGATCAGGACAGATGGATGGTTGACCTCCCTGATAACAAGCCTAAAACACTCGACTTTCTTCCGTCGAGATATGATCCGCCACCACCTCCAAGTGTTGATGCATGACATTGCTTTAATGTAGCATTTTTTTGGTCAGTTTTGTTTCGCCCTCGTGGTCATTCTCTGTTGCCCTCATGGTTGCTTTTGTAGCATTCCTGGCCTTTGTTGTGTTTCCCTATGGGCTTTGATGGACTTTGGGCCGTGTTCACTGCCGACCACCCCTTACTATATAACACTATGTATTATTTGTTAATATAATATAAATGTGGTTCCAATATTAATACTGTTATTTTGTTGCAAGATGCAAGGGGATTTCAAAATCTCTAACAATAAAAGGGAGTGCTATAGGAAGTGCCATAACATCTATCTTTTCTTCAGCAATGCAAGGTCATGAAAAAGGTAAGGTTTATAAGACTCAAGAATGGGGTCTTTAAAGAAGTGGAGTCCTCAAGTGATGAAATGGAGCTTTAGAAAGCATACTTAGAGCGATGAATCTCACTAAAGTATCAATTGCACATGTGCATCATGATCAAACATTGAAATCAAATCCTATAAGCATTAGGCATGTAAAAACTATTAATTCTTGGATTTGTGTCACATACATTGCACCCGTGTTCTAAGCAAAATATAGGATATCTATATAGTGCGGGACTATGACATCGTAGATAACCTCTGAGACAAGCAATTTTTTTAGTAATCTAATACATAAAAACCTAAGCTAACACTTCCACTATTATAAACTAATTTCAAGAAAGGGAGAGTGATGAATGGTGGTAGATTAGGGTTACATGTATTCACTTATCTTATAAACATAACAATAAGTTAATATGCGATAAAAATATTTGGTGAACAAGATTGATTAATAATCATGAGAAGGCGATCTTCATCTATTTAGAAAGATAGAAAAAAAGGTTCTATAACCATAGATAGATGATCTTATCCAATCTTACCCTTACACGCAAGAGGCTTGGGAGTATATATTAAATATTCTTATAGACGTATGAGATTAATTAAACAACCAAGGATCAACACATAATGCCAACCTTAAGAAATATAGTACTTATAAAAAAATTGGTCTCCTATACTAACGCAGATGCGGTTAGGGTTCTCAAAGAAGAGCCACCTTAGACATTGCATGATTCGAAACACACAAAAACATACAATTAAGCATGCAAAAACACGTAACTTAAATTCAACAACAAAATAACACACAAAAAGATTTTTCACATACTCATTGAGGAAAAGCACACACACACAAACCAATCACCCAAAATTGAGTCACTCAATCATTCTTTACTTAAGTTGTGTCATATTACTACAAAGATATTTTACTTCAAGCCTTAAGCTCACATCCACACTCTACTCTTATTCACAAAGTTTATTATTAATTGAGTTCTAAAAATTGACTCTCTAAAGCAATTGGGATTTATTTATATCGCTAACCAATGCCATAAACTTAACTCCTAAAACTATCATGACGTATGGTATAAAGGACCCATTACATAATCAGTAGGCCTTTGTGAGCATTCACAACTTCAATTGATAATATTTTATTGCTTTGCAGCTTCAATTCATAAATATAGTCTTTCATGGCTCCAAACATTTGATCACAACTTCAATTCAAACTTTTTAATATTGCGTGGCTTTATTTAAGCTTGCACAACTCCTCTTAGTCTTATGTGGATCCCTATAGAATTGTAGGGATTCTTTAGTACTTCATGGCATATGTCAACACACAAATGCTTGTAAGCCTGACTCCCACAAGTTGCTCAAGGAATCTACAAAATTATGTGTATTGGGCAATAGAGTTAACATTTTGGAATAAAACTGCACACTATACTAACACTACACAATGGAAATGACATTGTGCACTCCACATAATGCATCACAATAATTTTAAGCTCACCAACAACCTACTTACTTCATAATGTATCTCATTAACAATTGAAAATATAATGAAAACATTGACTCAAAGTGTTCAAGTTTATTTTTGGTTGATCTAGGATTACATGTGAATCCATATGCTTACGAACATACACATCTGGTAATTTTGAAATCTTGAGCTCTAGCTCAAGAAATTTCAATGTCGTGTTTCACAACATCCACATTATTTAGCCAAGTTTCATCTTCAACGTTACTTCCTTTCCACTTGACCAAATACTCCTTATACACCTTCCTACGCGTTTTCTTGATCCTAGTGTCAATTATTATTTTTGCTTCCTCCTGCACTCTTTCTAGTATCTACTCTCTCCAATCCACCTTATTATCTTCTAAATTTCAAATTTCAATGCATTCATGTATTGTGTGGTATGTATACAATCCACCACATTAAATATGTTTTAGATATCATTGTCTTTAGGAAATTCAATCTCATAAACATTCTACACAAACTTCTTCAATATCTTACATGGTTCAATCTTCTTGTAATTGAGCTCATTAAATTCTCCCTTGGGAAACCTTTATCCAAACAAAAATTCCTTGGTAATCCACCATTGTGCTTCTCTCTCACCAAATTCTCTGCATTGATCATATGGGAATACATACTCGTTTATCCTCAAACAAAATGATTTCCCACACAAATAAATCTAACAATGGCGATTTTTCAACACTTGTAGGTGTTGCACACACCCTCCATAATTCAACAAATTTTTCTTCTTGCGCATAAAACTCCTTCATGTATTCAAAACCCACTAATTCAATTCTCATATATGTCAACAACATAAAATGCCTACTCAACACATCAAATCTATTAGAATTTCCACTTCTATGCTTTAATACAAACATATACGCATTTAGGTACTTGACCCATTTCATATGCCTCTAGTTCAAATTTCTCTAATTGTTAATAAACCATAATGTTTGATGGTCAATATATAACACAAATTACTTTCATAAAACGTAGTGCCTCCACTTCTTAAGTGATTGCATAGAAATATTGATCATATACACTATATTTTCTCTTTGCATCATTAAAATTCTCATAGAAAAATGATATTATCCTTCCTTCCTGATTTAACATTGCACCAATGGCTAAACCACTAGCACCACAATTAAAATAGAACACCTTTGAAAAATTTGGCAATTCCAACACTAGATGCTTTGTCACCTTCCTCTTCGATCGTAAAACTATCTTATGCACATTGGTTCCAAAAAAACTCTTCTTATTCCCTTGCATGGCCTCTTTGATAGGTGCACACACTTCACTGAAGTCCCTTATGAACTTGTAGTAAAATATCACCAACCCATGAAATTCTTGATTCAAAATCATTGTGCGAAATGGCCAATTGAAAATTATGTGAACCTTCTTTGGATCCATCTTCAAACCCTCACTAGAAATAACAAATCCCAGATACACCAACTCTTCTTGCATAAAATTTCATTTCTTGAAGTAATCATCAACTTCTCCTCATGTAACCTTTGGAACATTGGTCTTACATGCAATATATTATCTTCTTGCCTCATGCTGAAAATGAAGATATATCATCAAGGTACACGATCACATTTTCCCCAAAAATGGTTTTAGGACTTTAATCATTAACCTCATAAAAGTACTTAGTGTGTTTCTCAATCTGAATGGCATAAATAACCACTCATATAATCCTTCATATGTCTTGAATGTAATCTCTAACTCATCCCCTCATCTAATGTGAATTTGATGGTATCCTCTCTTCAAATCAATCTTATTGAAGCACTTTGCACCACTAAGACAATCCATGATGTCATCCATTCACGAAAATAGGGATATGTACTTGGTGGTGATCTTGTTTACAACTCTCAAATATATACACATTCATCATTCATCACCCTTCTTTGGTGCAAACACCCCGATATTATGCATGGTTTCAAAATCTCTTTAATCAAGCCTCTACTCAACAATTATTCAACTTGTCTCTCGTATCTTTACATTCTCTTATGGTGTTATCCCATAAGCCGCCTTGTTTGGAAAACTCAAACTTGGAACTATGTGTTGATTAATGTCTCTCATAGGAGGTAACCCTGCAAGTAACTCATTATAAACAACTTCCAAAAACACTCCCAACATCTCCTTTACTTCCCACGACATTGATTAATCCTTCTTTATCATTGCCACTAGACACTTACTTTGTATGGGATTAAGGTGTTCAATCTATTCAACCCCAACTTGTCCATAATTTATTGCACAACCAAATTATTCATGCTTCCACTATCCATAATCAATTTTTATACTTTTCCTCTTGGATTGTATGTTGTTCTAAGAAAACTCTTCTTGTACTTAACACCAACTTCTTCTTTTGTCGATTTCAACAACACGTGCTTAAATATCAAAAATTCACCCATATTTGGGTATTCTCCATAGCCTGTTAGATCATCTCCTTCACCTTACACAATGTGCACACTCGTAGTACCCCTCTTCCCATTACCCTAAGTGCATAGGAACTCAAAGGCTCTATGCCATATTTCTCCACACTTCTAGCATGCGTCGGTGAATCCACAACCTCTTCCTCAACTAAATGATTCTCATCCCATGACAACATTTCATACTCATGGACCTATTCCCTCACTTCACAATATCTATCACCCCATGTCTACAAATTTGTGTGGCTATGCCCTTTCCAAAAGCTGCAATCTATAGCGTGTGTGAAAAATTCTCTTCTCCCTTCGGCACACACTGGGAGGATTCCTCTAGTAACCACACTTGGATCATCCTAAATCATAATGCATGATCCATACATATACATAGATATCTTCTCCATGTCACACTTGAATAATGAGTTAGTAAAACTCTTTCTTGCATTCCTTCACACCGATCTCTCTTTGATGTAAAATCTATAACTTTTTATAGAAACCGAGGTGATAGTTCATAGGTGAGAATTTTACATTCAAATTCTCAACCAACCTATCCCATGTATTAATATTTTGTTTTCCTCTTTACACTCATCTAGTCTAGATATATTCCCACCAAAGAAATGCATGACCTTTCAGCTTCATACAACTGAATTTTAAATTCTTTGGTATATTCCATGTCTTCATACTCAAAATAATTTTTAAGATCCACACTCCAATATGAGATTTACTGGTTCCAAAGCACCATAATAACTTGGGGTATCCAATTTAGACTTACTCCCCATTTTATCAATTACACGTAACATCATGTCTTTTGGACCATCTTCCTCTTCCTCTTCTTCTTGCATTCACATTTTCAATTCATAACATGCACTCCTCTTTGTGTGGTTCTACCTTCATCATCATTGTGATCTTATACAATAACACCTTGGTATTTTATGGCTTCCATGACTTTCAAATGGGCTTGTATAGTCTACATTAATTCGGTCAAATCCTCAATTTTTGCTCCTTTATTTTGGTGATCTCAAAAAACATTCCTTGTGTGTGTCATTTTGTTTCCTCAAATGAATGTGACCTCCACACTCCTTCAAACCTACCCATCAATCAATCATTGGAATATGTTTGCAGCAATTTTATGCTCACCTTCACGCATAAGTGGAAAACTACCAATGCTTGTTGTGTAACCCTCACACATTCTTCCCAAGCCACGGGTTGGAGAGATGTCTGCAATGATTTTCTACCCATACTAACAAGTGTGGAAACCTACCAATCTTTGTCTTGCCACCACTTACAGAGGAAAAAAATTTTCTCGATCTGATAATGTCGCGACACGGTTAGGGTTCTCATAAATATTCACCTTAGACCATGCAACCTTTAAAATCAGTTGCAAAAAACATACAATTAAGCATGCAATAACACAAAACATAAATTCAATAGCAGAAGAACATAGAGCAAAAAACTATTCATATACTCAATGAAGAATAACACATACATAGAATGATTTCCAACAATTCAATCATTCAAAAATTCTTTACTCGTTTCATGCCAAATCACCACAATGACATGTTTCTTAGAGCCTTAATCTCAAATGCACTCATTACAATTATTTGCAAAGTTTACTATGACTTGATTTCTAAAAATTATCTTTATAAGGAAATTGGGATTTATTTATATAGCCAACAGATGCCCCATGATTAACTCCTAAAAAATATGAAGTATGATTCAAATGACCCATTACAAAATCAATCAACCTTTACAAGTTTTTGCATTTGCAACTGATCATATTTTAATCCTCCACGGCTTGTAATCATCAATGCAATCTTTCACGGATCCAAAAAATGCCCCGCGACTTCAATTCAAGTTTTACAGTATTGCATGAATTTCCTTAATCTTGAACGACTCCTCTTAGTGTTTTTTAATCCTAATATACTTGCACAACTTCGTTAGTGTTTGGTAGCATTCTCTAACCCATTTATGCTTGTAAAACTAAATTCCACAACTTGTGTGTCTTATGCAAAGATTCCACAAAATTTTATGGATTGTGCAATAGACTTGATAGTCGCAATAGAACTGAGCACTACACAATGGCAATAGGATTGCACACTCCACTAAATGTATCACAATACTTTGCAACGTTTGACCATTGTACTTCGTTCACAAAATGACCCATCAATAAAACAAAAATGTAAAATAAAATGCAAAGGTTGACTCAAACATGTTTTTTTCGGATCTAGGATTGCTTATAAACCTCTATGCTCTTGCCTCATAAAATCTAATAATCAATGAGTAAATGAAAAATATGATTCTTTTAATGAAATCCTATTCCCTTTATAATTTAGCTATACAAAGGCAAGGGTGGACTCAAATAATTTGAATTCAAATATGAGTACATAAATAAATGATTTGGGAAAATTTATGCCCTCTTTTGGCTAACAACTTATTTAATAAGTATGGTTGTTATAGAATGTTAGTTATGGTCATAAATTGCATCATTATATTCTCTTTAAATATTTAATGTTGTTTGAGATTTTGGATAATATATGCTTAATTTTCTTTGTATTCACACTTTTCTACGTAGAATTTCTAGTCTCGAAGCTACTACTTTGGGGTCTAAAACCACCTTCTCTTATGAACAAATTTGCAATGAGCCCATCAACCCTTCAATTCTTGTCGAACCTTATTCTCCACACTAGGAACTTCCAAAATTTTCCAAGTTCAACAACAAGGAGGATCCACAACAACATCTTCGTGCCTTTAGAAACACTTGTTACCTTATTATTCACGACCAAGATCTTATGCAACGTACTTTCCCTATGTCGTTGGCCGCCCCAATTTGTACTTGTATAACATAGTTCCCAAACATTCTCTATTCTCCTTCACCCAACTCGCGTAACTATTTTTAAAGCACTTTTTATTAACATTGTGTGTAAAATCACCATTACAAACCTCTACGCCATTAATCAATTTGACGATGAATCTATCACATATTTCGTCACTAGGTGGTGTGGCATAATCAATCAATTATCCTTCTCTCTTCCATAGATTGAGCTAATCATACTCTTTTCGTGATCATGTGCGAAGCATATTTCATCAACCCTTCAGATCTAATCCTTCCAAACTTTCGAGGAGGTAATCACCATGGCCTGTAAACTTGAACATCGTGCCCTTAAGCAAGGCCATGTTAAACTCCGATTCGAAAACCAAAACCCAAATTCACCAATCCATCTAATCACAATGACAAATCTAAAAATGTGGCCAACATCATCATAGTCTAATCTTCTTCCATATCCACATCCCACACATAGCCTCCACAAATATCTCCTAGATCAACTCCCAACTATACCCCTCTCGGGGAATCTTATAGTTCTATTTTCAACAAGCTAATGGTTGTGCATCTCATCTAGCTTCTCCCTATGTGACACATTGACGACTCACGACCTAAACCAACATGGTACCATGAGGATCACTATTGTAAGTGCCCCCAAGTTGAGGACATGACATTGAAAAGTGTCGCACCTTCAAAGATCTTGTACACCAACTCATAGATCGTGGTGACCTTCAATTGGATAAACCTAATGCACCTCCTAATCAACCCCTAGATGTCTTCAAACAACCATTCCCCAACCATCTACCAAATAATCAAACTACTCCTCCTACATCTCAGGCACCTAATGCCCATATGATCAACACTTTAAGCCAAGAATTAACATCATCACCTACACCCACCATTCCTTCATCTACCACATCCATGTTTATTGCTACCTATTCTCCTCCATCTATAATGTTGTTTGCATCCACACCTACTTCAACCATCATAGTTACATCTACTACTCCATACGTAATTTCTTATATCACATCTACTTCCTCAACCGTATTTGCACCTACTACACTAATTACATCTAGTTCCTTATCCACATCTACCCCAATATCTATCACAACATCCTCCTCACGTAACCCTATATCTACATACCCTTCCATATTCATACATATAACCACACCCATAGCTATAACCACTCCCATATCAACATCCGAACCCACCAAACAAACCTATCCCCCATATAATCACAAACAATCCCCTCACCTCATCTCTTCCTTCAACAACTCCCACATCAACACCTCTAGAATCCACGAATTCACAACTTCTTCCGATCTTACCGAGTCTCTTATTCAAACATCCCCTCTACCTTCAACCCCCATAATCTGACAAAATCTACATCCAAATCGTCCAACACCACCTCTAAGGATCATTCCCTTGTAGAGATGATTGTAATTCTTGCCAAGGGTAAACCTTCACGGAAAAAATCTAAAAACCTTGGCGTTCTCACTCAGAAATCTCTAACCCACCCACATAAAAAGTTGGAGTTACCTCCTCCTAAACCCCATCATCCTAAGCGATCTAATGTCTTGTCATCAATCCTATGAGCACCTCCATCTATTTTGGGGTCAGGACCTTCGTCTAAATCCCCTATCATAATCAATCAACATTAAGACCACCTATTCTTCCCCCTAAATATAAATCAGAATCAAAATCATCCATCTCCTCTTCTTCTACAACCAAATCAGAATCAAAGGCACCCTCAAGGCCTCATAAAAGTAAAACACCTCTCTTACCTTCATCTAATGCTCTTAAATCCAATTCATTTACAACCCACACAGTCTCTTCTTTAAAAACTCCTATTGGTTCTTATGCAAAAATATTTCAACGTCTTGTACAAGCATATGCCATCACTCTTCCTCTGTCAAGTCCTTTGAATCACGCTAACAAAACCCACATGGTTTGACCCTAATGTCATGTGTGCTTATCATTGTACACATGGACATGATACTAAACATTGCAGGGCATTTTCAAACCCTCATCCACCATCTTATAGAAGAGGACGATCTTCTCATCGAAGAAGATCATCCTCTTCCATCTACTAGTTCACCCGCATCCAATTGCAATAATTCAATCAAAGCTTCATCCCCCAAGACTTATAAATCCCCTTCTTCATCTAAAACCTCCGTCGCAATACCCGCTCCAAGCACTAATTCTTCCAAATAAGACCCCCTCTATTTATTGATGTCATTCATATCACTACATGCTCTCGCCCTCATAATTCCCAACCACCTACTCAACCTAAATCCAAAGTTGTCTTGACCACTCCGTCTAGCGATCCCACTCCATCTTCTACTTAAAAGCTAAGGTATCCATCTTAGCTACCCCGTGTACCCAACAACCTACTGCCATCGAACAAAGTATTTTGAAGTAGCTCCATCAGGCCCCATTAAGATGTCACTCTATGAGATCATCCAAAGCTCCCCCAATCTTAAACAATCTCTCATCGAAGCTCTGCAACTTATCCCTATCACCAGTGATGAGACTCAACCTTTTACATACCTTTTTGGATCACACACAACCTTTGCCGCCATCTCTTTTGATGACTCTAAAATTCCTGATATCACACCTGAAGATCATGATCTCCCTCTTTTCATCATTGTTCGCATCAATGATACATTTATCTGACATTCAATGATAGACAATGGATCCAACATTAACATCATATCATCACATACCTTTGATCAAATCAATATTCCCAATTATTTTGTCGCTCAATCACCCGTTGTCCTTCGTGCCTTTTAATGACATTGTTTCCCCTTCTTTGGGAACAATTATCCTTCCCATTCGTGTTGGTGAAAGAATCCTCCATGAGATCTTTTACATTGTAGAGGGAAATTTTGGTATAATATCTTACTTGGGTGACCATGGATCCATGCCATGCATTGTTTCCCTTGTACTCTCCATATTTGCATCAAATATGAGCATGAAGGAAAAATCCTAACACTCCCCACATACATTCCTCCCTTCAAGGCATGTCACATGAATTATTGACCAAATGACGTGCTTGTACCTAAATAGGATTCATCTTAAGCATCCACTAGCTCATATGTCCCCTGCCTAAGATACAAATGATTCATCTATGGTGATGCATATTTCACCTGGGGATCAACCTTCCTCTCAATCCCTTCCTCACCTAATTGACTCAGACAATAAAGCACCTATGTACAACCGAATGGGGACATTATTTCTTTATGTCCATTTCATATGCAAACAAATTTCATCTATGGTGGCATATCACCTTCCTCTCACATCAATGCTCAACCTCACACAAAGCCATACACCAATGGTTTTGATTTCCTCTATAAAAAATCCTTTTCCTACACCTACCTCTTTCATTGCTCATGGAAAGGATTTGTTATGGGGTGTTATGCACAAGGTATGCACAATTTCACAATCGACCAATCTTATAAATACCATGATAATTTTTGGACTAGGTTTCAATTAACAACCTACCGAATCCTTACTCTTTCTTCATCCCCATATCCCATGAACATCGTTCCTTCATCTAATTCTTCTCCATCCAATGATCCCATGGATATGTATGATACTGTGTCCATTTCTTCTAGATTTTTTTAATCTCCATGAACACTTTGGTACCGGTCACTTATCGGTGAAGGTGAGACCAAGTCCCATCCTCTTCAATTTTATAACATGGTAGAGGAATATTCCCCTACCATTGACATTCTTCAATGCACCGATGATGATTCCATTCTTTCCTATATGGGGTGGAGGATTCTTATCTTCATAATTCCTTACCTCTTGACACATCCACTCTTCTTAATGAATCCACCATCGACATCAATATAGAGATTCCACAAAAACCTTGCATCCTTAAGGTCGGTCAATCCCTTGATCCTCAAGAACTTGAGTCTTTCACCATCTTTCTTTTTGGGTACAGTCAATCCTTTACATGATCCTACACCGACATGTCGGGCCTTAATCCTTCTATCATCATCCACAACATCATTATTATCCCCAATGCTAAACCAGTTAAGTAGAATCTTCGCCACATGCAACCTCACGTTTCCCTCCTTGTTAAATTGGAATTGCAATGCCTCCTCTCAGCTAACTTCATCATACCTATTGACTATCCGCAATGGGTTTCCAATATCGCATACACGTTGCTAAAGCCTATGGAAATCTTCGTATCTATACTAAAATTCGAGTAGTTAAATCTTTTTTTCCCTAAGGAAGAATTTCCCCTTCCTAACATCGATTAGTTTTTCGACCTCATGTCTAGCCATGAGATGCTTTCTCTAATGGATGGTTTCTCTGGTTATAATCAGATCCTCATCACACAAGAAGACTAGCATAAGACTTATTTCATCACTCCTTAGGGTGCCTTCTATTATCGATTCATGCCCTTCGGTTTAAAAATGTAGGGGCCACCTACCAAAGACGTCATGACCTACATCTTCCATGACCTTATCCACAAAATGTAGAGGACTATATCAATGACCTTTTAGGTAAATCCAAACGTCATCGAGACCATTTATCCATTCTTGAAATCCTCTTCACGTGTAATCTTTGTTTGTTCCTTCCTCTTAATCCCGCCAAATGTGTGTTCGAGTTTTAACTAGAAATATCCTTGGCTTTTTCATTTCTATTAGGGGTTTTGAGGTTGAACCCCACCAAAATCAAGGCCATCCTTGAAATGTCTCTTCCTTCTAATCTAAAACAACTTCACAATCTTCATGTCCACCTCCAATCAATGTGTTGTTTCATCTCACAACTCTCTCGATTGTTGTCAACCTTTTCATCATCTTCTTTGCAAAGACATTGCCTTCAATTGGGATGGTGATTTCCAAAAGGCCTTTGATGATCTCAAGAAGTATCCTCTATCCCCACCTTTGCTCACACCTCCACGTGAGGAGGAGCCTTTCTATCTTTACATCTATTCCTCTATTCACACTCTAGCTGCCATGTTAGTGCATCGTGATGACCAAGGAAAGGATCAAGCCATTCATTATATCATTCGCACTCTTCACGATTATGAGACTCATTACATCAAGCTAAAAATTTATGTTGCGGTCTCTTCTTCACTACCTCCAAAATTCATCTCTATCTTCTCAACCAAAAACCTATGTCGTCATTAGTTTTCATCCTCTAAAAACATCCATTCTAAGCCTTATCATAACGACCGCATCACTTGATGGCTCATGCTCATGACCGAGTTTGACCTATATTTTGTCTCTCACAAATAAATCAAGGGTCAAGACATCACGATCAGCTCCCCGAAATCCCCTCTTCCTAATAATCATCCTCCTCATGAACAATTTCTAGGCGATTCTATCCACACCATCGATCATGAGTTTTCTCCCCTCCGGATGACACTTTTCTTTAATGGATCTAAGTGTCGGCAAGGGGGAGGCATTGGTGTTATTATCATTCCTCCTTGGGATACTCATATCCCCATTGCTTATAAGATTAACTTTAAATGTACTAATAATATGATTGAGTATGAAGCCTTCATCTTGGGTCTCGAAACCACTATCATGCTTGGCGTCCAAAACCTTGACATCTACGGTGACTCCCAGATTATCATTAATCAAGTCAAGGGAACATATCAATGTAAAAAATAAAATACTTCAAAAATATACGGACATCGTCGACTTTCTCCTTGAGCCCTTTGACCTCTATACCATCCAATCTATCCCTTGTTCATCAAATCATTTTGTAGACACTATGGCATCTCTCGCATCTCTCATCTTGTGGGAAACCAAAGAATATAAACTCTTTGTTTTTGTTCATCACCTTGACCAGCCATCTCATGTCCATGAGCTTCCTTGTGTTAATCATGTCGAAAATAACCAATTTGATATCTGGTACTCTCGATCTTTGACTATCTTTCTCAATCCAAAATTCCCTCCGACCTATCCAAAAATGGTAGGAGGTCATTTCTTCAACATGTTGACCATGCTATGTTATCCTTGGTGGCGTCCTCTACAAACGTGGGTTTGATGGCATTCTTCTTTGGTGCCTTAAATCTCATGAATCTATCTGTGTTATCCGTGAAGTCCACAATGACATCTGTGGTGGAAGTTTTAGTGGTTTGGCTATTACCATATGCGTTCTTCACATGGGCTATTACTGGCCCACTCTCAACCAAGATTGTTGTGAATACGTCAAAAGTGCATTAATTGTTAGCAGCAATCTAATCCCATATGTATCCCTAGCCAGCCTTATAGCCAACTCAAGATCTTTGGCCTTTCTCACAATAAGGGCTCAACCTCATTGGCATCATCAATCCATGTTACTCCCAACATCATCATTCTATCATCATTGCAATTGAATATTTCACCAAATGTGTGAAATCCATTTCACTCACTTCTATTAAAGCTAACAAAATTGTTGACTTTGTCTATCACGAGATCATCTCGGCATTTCAGCGTTCCTCATAAAATCATTATGGATAATGGAAATTACTTTAAACATAAAGACCTCGAGAATATTTTTGACTCTTTCAATATTAATCTTAACTTCTCATATCATTATTATCCTCAAGTTAATGGCCAGGCCGAAGCCACTAACAAGACCATTCATAACATTCTTGTCAAAATTGTCGATAAGGTTGGTCTAAATTGGTATCTTCACATCCCCTTTGCTCTTTGGGCTTATTAGACCAACATCCACACCTCTATAAGTGCTACTCCTTTCTCTCTTGTATATGGATCTGAATTTGTTCTTCCTCTCGAAGTCTAAATCCCATCCTTATGTGTCTCTCTTCACAACTTCATCTCCTACCAGGACTATCGTCAAGAAAGTCTAGCCCAACTTAAATTACTAGAGGAGCTCACGGTTAATTGATCTTCAACATCATCATGTCTATTAAGAGCACATAAAACATGCCAATGATAAACATCTAAAAGAACACAATTTTAATATTGGCAACTTATCCTTAAAACAAAATTAGAACATCACTACTCTAGAAAGGAGCCAATGTGGAAAGTTTTCTCCCAACTGGATAAGACCTTATATTATCACTTATAAGTTTGGGACAAGAGCATATCGTCTCACCTCTCTTGATGCTAAACCAGAAATGGAACCTCTCAACGCCTTGCACTTATGGCCTTTCTATTGTTAACATACTTACCAACGTGTTCTTAGTCATATCAAAGATCTTACTTCCATCGCTAACCCCTTCCATCCTCCATTGTAATGATTTGGAATTATGTGGTCTACCATCACTTTCCTATCTGTGACCTTGAATATGGACACCACGGCTCTACCCATAACATGTTCCTTATGGACAAGTTCCTCCTTCTAAATGGGAACCCCACAATCATTACCTATGTCTCTGTCTTATCTACATATTAAAAGCATGATAAGGGTCCATAGGTGTCACTCATACATCTTACCTGCCCTCCCCAAGTGGTCTCAGCTTGGCTATCCCCAACTCTATTATAAAAAAATCAACAATTGCTGATGCTCATGTCAAATCTATCATACCCAATAAAAGCATGTTGGTCCCTTGAAGGACAACTATTCATATAAAGCAAATTTTCAAAAGGTATAAACTGCACCCTCGAAAGGACAACTATCATATATCTTCCAATCTAAAAAAGCAAAAATCCAAAAATCCAAAAGTAAAAATCTAAATCTAGACCACTCCCTTGAAGGATGGCTACTATCTTATATCATGGTTGTAATAGGCTTCTCACATTGGTAAACCTTCCAAATCTCAAAAGCAAAAGCAAAAATTCAAAAGCAAGCATCTTAAGAAATCTTCCCACATTGATCAACTTTCTCATCTGCGTAAAACTTCCCGTATTGATCATTTTGCACCATATTGCTCGGAGTTGGGGCATTAACCTAGGAATACCACCTAAGAAGAACCTATTTCCCCATATGAGCTACATCTAAACCCCCATAGTCATGTCGATAGTAGGTCTATAAGCACACTTCCCATCTTCTCCTTATGATCTTAAATATGTCTAACTATTGTTAGTTATGTGTTAACACATGCTATTGGTTGTAAGTGCGTTCTTGTGTTTCATTCCCTTTCATGATTTACCTCAAATCCAGTCTAAAAGCATTTATCCTACTTGCGGTCCTTCCTATGATGAAGTTTACTTCTTATATTTCATCGTCCTCATAAGGTCGTCTTTTAACCATCACATCCGATCTAATCCAATCATACCATCTTATCTCATCTCGTCCAATATATCTTATCTGATCTTTTGTCTCATCTCATACAATCTATCTTATCCTATATTTTTATCTCATCTCACCCAATCTATTATCTCATCTTATCCAATAATTTGGTTTAGCTCACCAATCTTTTATTTTATCAAATCGAATCAATTATCTCAAAGCAATCTCTCATCCAATATATCTCATCCCATCCTTATCTCATCCAATTCATCTCATCTTATCTTTTATCTCATCTCATCTAATCTCTCCATCCAGTCTTTTTATCTCTTCCACTTTAGGCTTGTGTGTCACCCATAACACATTGATATTTTCCTTACGTGGCTCATCTTGCTATCCTTGCCTATCATCTTATCTAGCAAAGTGTATTCTTGATCACATCTCAAGCCCACACTTTGTGGCCATCTTTGTGTTCCCTTTCGAACACAATATCTCATCATTAATCCCACATTGTGGCTATATTTTTATTCCCTCTCGGGGCACCATACATCATCTTAACCCCACCGTTGTGGCCATCTCTCCATTTCATGTCCCACCGGGATGCATATTTGTTTGATTCCTCATGTATGCAGTATATCACATCCATTTTTTCCCTAGAAATATGTCAAAGCCATTGTCTTGATCATCTGAGTGGATTCCTTTTGGAATTTTTCTATTTTGTGGTGGTTTTTTCTGACCCATAGGTTCGTAGGACATTAATGTCGCCTCCATCGTTGGTCGTGCTATGATCTTTACCAAAGTGATTCCAAAATCACTACCATATTTCTTTTTAATTTTTTGTTTGTATCCCTCTCCAATTGGGGCATCTTCTTTCATTTTTTTCTCATCCTTTCCACTCTTTATCCATTCATCTATCTCTTTCAACCTAGTGATCAATTCTTCTTCCTATCATTGATCCCTAGTTTGAGGGGGAGCACATTAATCATCTTCTTCTATCGCTTCTTGTTGTTGTCTCACTATTTTCTTAAAATAAACCACTCAACAAAAAGGGGAAAATGTAGACACAAATTTTTGACATGCTTGTCCCCCAACTCGTATTTACTCCTCTTCGTCATCATCTTGCACATGCATCCCTCTCTTATTATTTAAATTTCTATTTTCCCTCCTACATCCCATTTATTTATTAATTTCCCATTCTTCCCATTTTTATCCCTATCTTTATTTTATTTCCCCTAATTCACCCTTAATCCCATTTAATTAATCCCTAATCATATTTACTATCTTAATCACATCCACTAATCCTTTTTTCCTCCCTAGGCATCATTTTTATCATCCCTAGGTTCCCATCTACCCTCATTTAATGCATTATTATACCCCTACCACATTTTATCCTCCCTAAGCAACTCGACTTGCATTAACCACTCAAAACCCTAAATCACCCTTTTAGGCCATTTTACATCGATCGATCACATCTCCACCACTCAAATCGATGGTCCGCCACATTCTTCGTCGACCCTATAAATACGTCAATACCCCTCCTCTCTTGAGGATGTAATTTTGATATCTTGAGCTTTCTTTGCGAACCTTCACGCGTTTCTCTCTCTTCTTTGGAGTTGTTGCTATCCTCTTAGAGATGTTTTGAATACCTTTCATGTCATTTTGAAGATCTTAGATATTTTGAGATAGCTTGGAGCCCACCCATTTTCATTCCATCTCTCTTATGCATTAGCCTTGTAGGTTTACCAGTCACCTTAGAGCTCTTCCCTTGCATCAACCATCATTAATATCTCTCTCTCTATAACTCGTTTTCCATCCATTTCCATCCATCAAACCCTAGATCCTTTCCCGATCGTCGTCGAATCTGCACAGTCGTCATTGACTCGATCTACATCTATCTTATTATCATTCATCCACCTTGCCAACTATTTGTTTTCTGATCCCACAGTCCCTCAGATCTCCCAATCTTGTTATTCTACACATTTATTGCTTCAGATCTCATCTTCCTCATAACCATTCATTGTTGATCCATCCCACTCGCTGTCGACCTAGATTTCAGTCATCGTTTCTCTCATTAGATTCAACAATTTTCTTGTATCCTTTAAGTTCTAATCAGATCTATATTCCTCACAACAGTCCAACATCAAATCGGTACAAAATCAACTTCATATATGTCATTCGTCATTAAATCGTTTGTGCCTTTGCAATCCTCGCGTCGTTGTTGACCCAATCAGTCTGTTAAATTTTTCATCATTTGTTATTATAATATATGCATTTTTATCTTATCTAGCACTTTTTAGATTTTCTATTTCAACCTAAACTATGTTGCATCTTATCATTTATCCTTTATCATCTTATTTATATTTTATCAAAAGTAGGTTGATAACTATCCTATGAATTTTTCACTTCTCGGGTGACATTGTCGAAAACCCACCTTCCTATCTACTAATTTTTTTTCTTTTTGAGTTTCTCTTTGTTGTGCAGGTAATCAAGCTCACTGCGAGGAGGATATTTTACGCCCATATCCATGACCATCTTATTAAGAGGTAGCCTCAAACCCTCTCATTATTGGAGTTTCTTATTTTCTTTGTTGTCATTTCACTAATATGAATCAAGAGAGAGAAAATTTGATCAACACATTATACCTACCTCTATCATTGCATGTGAAAGGGATTTGGTCTCAAGTATTATGAAAAATTCATGCACGACCTTATTATCGACCAATCCTGCAAGCCTCATGAGAAATTAGGACTTGGTTTCAAAGAGCAACCCACTGATCATTTCACATCTTCTTCATTTACATCCCTCATGCATATTAATCCATCACCCAATTCTTCTCCATCCCACGACCCTATGGATACAGATGACACCATGTCCATTTCTTGTAGATTTTTTTACTCTCCAACATCACCTTTGGGACTGATCACTTATCAGTCTAAGGGTAAATCTAGGTCCCTTCCTCTCATATTTCCTGATATGGTGGCAGAGTTGATGTCCTTCAATGCAGAGACAACGACTCCATTTTTGCCTACATGGGGGAAAAATATTCTCATCTTCATAAGGCCTTACCACCTAAGACATCCACTCTTCTCAATGAATCCACTATCGACATCAATATAAGGACTCCACAAGAACCCTGTATCCTCAAAGTTGGACAATCTCTTGATCCACAAGAGCTTGACTCCTTAAATTCCTTTCTTTCTAATCATATCTCAGCCTTCACATGGTCGTACCTTGAGATGCTAGGCCTTGATCCCAACATTGTCGTCCATAACATTGTCACCATTCCCATTGCTAAGCTAGTTAATCAGAAGCTATGCCACATGCACCCTCGTGTTTCCCTCCTTGTCAAAGAGGAATTATAACACCTTCTCTTTGCTAATTTCATCATACTAATAAACTATTTGCAATGGGTTTCTAACATCGTACATGTTGTTAAAGCCTTTGGAAAGCTCCACATCTGTACCAAATTTTGAGATCTAAATCTCACTTTCCCTAGAGATGAATTTCCCCTTCCCAACATCGATCAAATCATTGATCTTACCACTAGCCATGAGATGATTTCTCAATTGGATGGTTTTTATGGCTATAATCAAAATTCTTATCGCACTGGAAGACCAACATAAGATGTATTTCATCACCCCTTGGGAAACCTTCCTTTACGATTACATGCCCTTTGGTTTGAAGAACGCACGTGCCACCTATCAATGCAATATGATCTATATATTCCATGACCTCATCCACAAAATTGTAGAGGACTATGTCGATGACCTCTTGGGTAAATCCAGGCATTAACAGATCATCTTTCCATCCTTGAAATACTCTTTGCGCGTGTCTTATCGGTTTCTTCCTCCGTCTCAATCCCACCAAGTGTGTGTTTGGGGTTTTAACTAACAAGATCCTTTGCTTGATCGTTTCTATGAGGGGCATTGAAGTTGACCCCGCCAAAATAAAATCCATCCTTAAGATGCCCCCTCCTTTTGATCTAAAGCGACTTTCTATTTTTCGGGGACTGACTTGATCGGTTTTCATTTCAACTGGAAACGTTTTGACGCTACCAAACCTTTCACCATATTCTTTGCAAAATATACCCAGTTCAAGTGGGATGCCAATTTTCAAGACACCTTTGACAAATTGAAGCATTACCTTCCATCTCCACCTGTGCTCACGCTCCATGCAAGGGGGTCCATTTTATCTTTACATATCTACCTCCGATCATGCACTAGGTGTCATGTTGGTGCACCATGATGAGAAAGGTGGGGAGAAAGTCATCTATTACATTAACCACACCCTTCACGATTATGAAACTCACTACACTTAATCTGAAAGTTTGTGTTACACCCCTTTTTCACCACTTCCAAACTGCACCATTATCTTCTTAATTACAAAACCTTTGTCATCACTAGCTTCAATACTCTCAAAACCATGCACTCCAAGCCTTATCATAATGATCACATCACTCAATGGTTCATGCTCATGACAAAGTTTGACCTATAGTTCATATCTTATAAATATATCAAGGACTAATAGGGAAAATTTTAGTGGCGAATTTTCGTAAACTCACAAAAATCAAGGATTATGGAAATTCAAAATGGTGAATATTATGTTGTTTAGAGCCGACTTATTCACCAAAAAATTCGGCCGACATGTCCCTTATAATATTCATTTCACCTAGATTTTACACATATATAAGAGCTTATGAATGTAATTCGCCACCATTTCAATCATATCATGCACATATTCGCTAAAGTAAACATAAGAAAATCCTCAACTCGCCAACACTGAAGTCTGAAATATGAGTTGTCCAACCGTAAGGCATCCAACTCTGAGCCATCTAGCCTTGACCCGACTAACTCTGCAATCTGAACCGTCCAACTCTATTCCATCCAACTTGAGCCATCCAACCCCTAGCCGTCCAACCCCTATCCATGTCCAACCCTAGCCATCCAATCCATAGCCTTCCAACCCCTAGCCATCCAACCCTAAGTCATCCAACCCTAAGTCGTCCAACCCCTCGCCGTCCAACCAACCTATACCATCCAACCCTTAGCCATCCAACCCTTTACCATCCATTCTCAGAGCCTTGGAACATAAGAGCCGCCCCTAAGGGCCTAAGCAGTAAGTAGTCATGGATCCTAGAAATCAGGGCAAGAAGATTACAAATTCAACAAGTTCAAAAAAGGGTGCCAATACTTTGCTTGGCTATTTTGGAAAATCACAAAAAATGAAGTTGGTTTCTACTTCAGCTGAAAATATCGGTATGTGGCAAGTGTTATTTACTAGTTATTTTATCTTACAGAATTTAATAATTATGTTTATGATATTGTTCTTGGAACTCTTTGACATTTGTACTCTGTAAAAATTTAACTATATATAAAATTAATACTATATATAAGTAACAATTTTATAAAATTATTTGCAGACATTTCAGAAATTCCTTCACAGAATAATCAATTTATAGATATTGATGATCCATTATATGTTGAGGCAAACATTTTGTCCCTTGATGAAATAGAAGTACAAGAAAATTCATCGAACTCTCAGGATACACCAACAGAGGAAGCTTCTACTCCAAGGTCTATTTCCAGAAAAAGGAGACATGAGATTCAAAATATTTCTGCTGACAGCCCAGATGTAGAAGTTGAATCCCAAGGAAAAAAAAGAAAATATGTTAGAAGAAAGATGGCAAATTGGACAATTGGAAGGAAATTCCAGTTTGAATGGGTTGTAAAATATCCTTTTATTGAACCTGTGTACACTGAAAATTGTAATGATGTTCCAACACAATGTCGATGCAAAATATGTGGTTGGAAATAGGGGAAGGATCACACGATGTAGCTCAAACTAGACACAATTGAAAAACACTGTGGGAAAATATACATTTCCCAAAAGCTTAAGGATGGCAGCATAGTCAGAACACATAAATGGAAAGATGCAAAAGATTGTCTACATGTCAAATACGTAAAAGAGTATGAAAAGGAACAAAAATGTATCAAATATGTAAATGAAAAAGGTGGGACCATAGTAGCAAAATTGAGCAAAGCTATGGAGGCAAAAATGCAAGAAAAGGGTATTCAATTTGCAACCGTATTTCATATAATGAAAAGGGGAAGACCGATGTCAGATTTCAAGAAAATAAAATGTTGTATCAAGTTATTGGTTTAAAGAATGTTCCTCAATCTCATTGGTTAGATACCAATTGCTTTGGGAGATTGCAAAATGTCTATCTCTGGTAGAGAAGGAGGATCTGAAACTGTGTGTTCAAAAGGAAAAGTATATTTCCCTTTCTTTAGATGAGGTTACTGCAGTCGATAATACTTCATGGATATGTATTCATGTTTACACATTTGCTAATGAAATAAGGACTCCACACCTCTTGGAAATTCATAAAATGACAAAGAATTGCAATTCAAAAATATTTATAAATTGGTGGTATCAAATTTGAAGGATATCGCCAGAATGGATGAATTTTCCATTGCAAAAAATTAGTTTGTGTCGGAACCGATGGTGTAGCTGTAATGCAGGGAGCCAGAAATGGTCTTGTGTGTTAGACTTCAGACAAATATTGCTCCGTATATGGTTGTTGTCCACTGCATGGCTCACAAAATGAATCTCGCCTACAAAATTGTGAGCACATTTGAAAATGTAGCTAAAGTGGAGGAATTGATACATGATCTCCATGCCTATTATTCTTGCAGTCCTAAGAGATTTTTAGAATTTCAAAAATTTTCTATTGGACTACAAAGGGAAAAAAACTTCTCAAAGATGTAGATACCAGATGGATATCTATGTACGAACCTGTCCTATAGAATATATGATGAATATCCTTCACTGACATGATTTATGTTTAAATACCACAGGGATGTAGATAAAGCTAAAGATCTATTGTGTCGTCTAACTGACATAGAAACTTTACTCACACTTTGCAGTATTTTTCCCATGTTGAGGGAGCTTAATATTTTAATGAAGCATGCTCAAGATCGGTCTTTCTACATTACAGACTTTATAAGACTCAGAAGACATGTTTGTTGGAGTCTAGAAAGTTTATATATTTCTTGATGGGAGTTTTTAGGGTGCTGCTTTTGAAAACTAGAATGCATTGACAGATTTGAAAAATTCCAGGTGCTTCTTAAAGTACAATATAAATGATCATCTGTGTATAACAACACATGGAAGAGAGATTCAACTTCATACGTACCAAAAAAGAATTGATATGGCTAACTCAGAAATAGAAGAAGTAAAAGTGACACAAAATTTATATGATGCAGTATTAATCGAAACTAGGAATAAGTTGAGAAAGATCTCTGAATCGTTAGCTAAAGAGATCCGGGAAAGATTCAAAAATGATAAAATACTTGAAGCAATGGGAGTTGTAAATCTACAGTTCTGGAATTTGTCTGGCGGAAAACCTTATACATCTATCAGTCCTTTATTTGTCAAAAACATGGGTGATCTAACTAATCATTTCTGTAAGACTGAAGAGATAAATGGAGTTTTTGTAGAAGGAATTTTGGAAAGAAAACTACTTAGTTCACAGTCAATGGATTTTGCTAATACAATGATATGACAAGTTCAACTTCTACAAAACCCACAGGATTACAGTGCCATGAAAAGGATTTGGAAGGATATATGTTCTAGTAGTATTCTAAGTGAAGATTTGAGCGAGTATATTAAGTTGTATGAGCTCTGTCAAACAATGATTCTGGGTTATGGAAGATGAGAGGGTTTTCAATGCACTATCCTTTTTAAAGTCAAAAGTTTGAAACAGATTGGATAGGAATCTAGAAAGTTGTCTCAGATTGTATGTATCGAGTTACTCAGTGGAGTCTTTTCCTTATGATAGAGCACTAGCATTGTGGAATTCACTAGTAGACAGAAGAGGAGTAAGTAATATTCTTCCTGACCCAAGGGATCGAGACACATCCAAAATCATGCTACAATTGATTTCCAAGACACAAATGAAAGTGTTGCTCCAGGACTAGTTCAAATTCACATAGATTTCATTTCTTCTATACATTATTGAGACTACTTATGTATTTCATTCAGTGATTACAACTTTCAATAAATGCAATATTATATTTGTCATTATTTGATCCTTTGCCATTGGAACAATGTCATTATATGTTTCAATTATGCCATTTGTTTTTTTATGTTTGGTTTTCAAATTCAAACTGAAATAAGGACACATTCATCTTTTATATCTGTTAATTTATTTATTTTACATCTGCAACAATTCAAAAACGTAAAGAAACAAAATAGTGTAAATTTAAGCAACATTTACGTAAACAATAGAAAAGAAATATAGTTTGTATTAACATATAGTAACATTGTACAATTCTAGCTTCCAAAGTTCTTTTGAAATTGATCTCTCATGTGGTGGATTACTTTATGAAAAAATTACAAATTCATAAAGCATTTTTAGCCAATACAATTCAAAAAAGGGGTTGTAATAACATATCAAAGCTTCCTGGACAAGTTCTGTCATATAAGGACACATTACGAGGTCATCCTCTTTTCTGCCTATGATTCAAAATCATAGTTTTCCTTACGTCTGCCACACATGAATAAAAACTAAAAAAAGGGCTGGCCATTATCTTTTAATTCCTACGCCAATGTCGAAATTGTGACAACACACCTGTCACATGGTGAACTTTACTAACTTATCAAATTTTATGATGCAGGTGAAGGTTTTTCTTTTTCCTGCGTAAGAGATGGAGGAATCTACTGCATCTGTACAGAGCTAGCTGCTATAACTCTTGATGCCTGAAGATCTTCTACTGCAGTGTTGATATTTTCTAGTATATTCAGCTCCTCCCTCGCTACATCTCCTGTAGACAAAAGTGTTGCATCTACATCTGTATTTTCCTTCAGTAAGACTTCTAGATCCATCTTATGCTCCTTTATTATCCTTCTCAATGTATTATTTTTTTTATTAATAACAATGATTTTTTCCTTCAACTGTATAAAAGAATTCAAGATTTTGCGGGCATTCTTCAAATGTGCTTCAAAAATAGTTGCTTCTTTCTTTAAATTTTCATATTTTTCCTGCAAAATAGAAATATTAAATTTTTAGTCTATCAGATAATATGAAAAATATATTGCAGTGGTTATAATATCAGATAATTTTTAGTTTTTCATGTAAAACTAAATGCCCACTCACAACAACTTTCTTTTTTTCTATTTGCTATTAAAACATTAGTCTTGTCTTTAGACCATTTGTTGTAGTAAGCCTGTGCTTCAACATTGAGATTCTCCAACCTGTTTAGCATTATGTCTATAATTTCATCATTGTAATCATTACTATATGAAATTGTCCCTGATTGAGCTTTGTTTAGAAAAACATCTTGCCATGTTGGTTGGCTCTCTACATGCAGTGAACAATGAATGCCTTTGAGCATGATTATGGTATCTTGTATTTATTTCTTTTATCAAAATTTTTGCTCTCCTCTCCCAAGACCGCACCAAATCCACATTAGACATTAAAACCTCTTGAATTGTTGCCCCCATACTATATAATATCAGATTTTCTAATATAAAATGTGTCTTTTCATCATCTTGTTTGTGGAGAAGCCCTTGGGGAGGAGGAGAGTCACTACCCTGTATTCCATGCACATTTTTTTGTTGAGGCAGAGTAGATTGAATCATATCATGGGTGTCAAAATAGTTACCCTTGTCTGCATCACCACTATCGAAGCCTAAATACTCCTTGTCAAGGGCGATGTTGTTGAAAAGCTATGTGGTTGTTACACTTAAAACACCACCTAGTGACAGTCCAAGAAATTTGGTTGTAGCAAGATGAATTGTTCCTGCTGACTCTGCATGAATCCTAATATTCTTTCTTGAAGTCCTCCTTTGTGTTTGTACTTGATGTGTTGGAGGAATTGGTGGCCTCCTTGCAAGAAAAACATGACCTGAAGCCATATTACTTGCATGAAGCAAACAACAAATTGTTAGAATATAACGGTTGGGATTTGTAAATGCTAAAAAATTGTAAGGAAACAAAACATGCAAATCAAACTACCGTATAATATACCTTGCATAGATGGAGACACAATCGTGACATTTTGATCTCCACACCTAGAATGAGTTTGATCTTCATCATCAAACTCAGTAGTTTCTGAATACAATACATGTAGAAAAGATCAGTAGAAATATTAGAATACATAATCTATATTAATTGTTTGAATTTGTAATTTATATAAAAAGATAACTTCATTATTCATACCTGTAGTTAAATGTGATGGTAAACGTGTTGTGCATATCGACCCCCTAGGTCACTTTTGACGAGGTCTTACTGGTGTTGATTCTATTGAATCCATGTCAGAATCAACAGAGACCTCTGGAGGGGCTTTACCTCTAGCAATTTCCTCCTTATGCGATGTTACAACTATAATTTTTCTCTGCAAAATAAAATCATACAATTATTATTTTATTTAAAATATTGAAATTGAAATCGTTATAACAAGTAAACAGTAAAAGTAATGTTACCTATTGTTCTTCGAGACTAAGACCAATCATCTTATCATTGATTGTAGTAGGAATCTTATGTTGCATCAATTCAGTAGTACGCTTCATAATAGAAAGCAAGAATAAAATTGCAACAAGAGAATACAGTCCTGGATTTATCAGTTTGATTGGCTTTGCGGGCATGGGAGATATATGATTTTATTCTGTTGGACAAATAATCTACACCAATCAAATTGTTGACTTACTAGTGTCCGTAATAAATACTAGAACTACCCAATATGGAATGCTCTAGATATTCCCTGTAATACAATCCTGGCCTGAAAAAGTGAAGCAACTGCAATAAAGAATTTGTTTGTAATACCTTGTAGAAGAAGGCCTCTTGATGAACGATTAAGAGGAGCTGCAATTACAGAAAAGAAACGTTAGATCCTTTGTGTGGTCGAGTAATGTTAAGAAAAAAATCATTTGAAAATAATAAACTTACCATCAACCTGTACATTGTAATGAGACTCCAAAACTTTTTGTCTTCATCTGTAAGGATAGCCTTTGTAGTAACAGGCGACTTATTTTCGAAAGGTAAACTTGTTAACCGATGCATGTCCTCGGGTTCAATAGAAAAAGAAATTTGATGATGTTTCGATGCACGAGAAGAACAAAAATTGTCCATCATTGTCATTGTAAGAGGCGAGTAGGTAATCAAGGACTGATGTATCAGTGTCAAATTGGGGCATGTTCACAAGCCTAGAAAATTCTGATTTTTCGAGCCAATCCTTTGGAGCGTCTTTTTCTTTTAGTAGAGCTAAAATCTATGGGCACATGAGGTTTTTGTATTGAAATTTGGGTGTAGGAATAGATGTGGTACTGGCCATTGCTGAAATTTGGGAGAAGTGAAATTTGGGTGTAAAATTGGAGAGCTCAGAGCACTAGAAATTTATGTATAAAAGTGAAAAAATGAACCTTGAAAGGGTATTTATAGGGCCCAGGGGTATCATTAATGAACATTAAATTCATTGGTATCAACGCCCAACCCACACCATCCAACCCCTCATTCATCCAACCCACCATCCAACTCTCCCGTCCAACCCTTAGCTGACCAACCCTCATCGGTCCAACCCACCACGTCCAACCCTTGTCTCGTCCAACTCCTCACCCATCTAACCCACCCGACCAACCATTTCCCATCCATCCCCTTCCCATCCAACCCCTACCCATCCAACTCCTATCCGTCCAACCCACCCATCCAACCATTTCCCATCCAACCCCTTCCCATCCAACCCCACCCGTCCAACCCACCCATCCCACCTATCCACCCCACCCATCCAACTCACTCGTCCAACCCCCTCATCCAACCATTGACCCATCGAACTCACCATCCAACCATTGATAATCTAACCATTGACCATCCAACCTCTGTCGTCCAACCCACCCATCTAACTCCGTCCGTCCAACCTACTCGGCCAAAATTACAAAAACAAGGAACAATGCTCTGTGAAATCGCCTTTGCCACAAAACATTTTTTCATAAATTCACCAACGATTTGAAATTCGATTTATGAGATTCGCCAACGATTCAAAGTAATTTTTCATAGGGGTCTTCTTAAAATGAACCTTGATGACTAAGTTATTTTTTATCAACTTGCTTTCAGCACCTCTTCCTGACAATCATCTTCCACATGAAATATTCCCAGACGAATCCATGAATTCTCTCCTTCCTCAAAATGACACTTTTCCTTAATGAATCCAAGTGTAAGAAAATGGGAGGTGTTGGCGTCATCATCATTCCTCCTTGGGAAACACCTATTCTTGTCCCTTATAAGATCAACTTTGAGTGCACTAACAATATGGCCGAGTATGAAGCACTCATTTCAGGTCTACAAACCACTATCACACTCAACATTAAAATCCTTGATATCTATGGTGATTCTCAGCTCATTATCAATCAAATCAAGATAAACTATCGGTGTAAAAATGAAGTCCTTCAAAAATACAAGGACATTGTCACTTTCTTCTCGAGGCCTTCAATCAATACACCATTCAAAACCTCCTTCGTTCATCTATTTATTTCATGTTGTTACTTCAAGGAATCTCTGCATCTCTCATCCCTTGGACAACCGAGGAATCCAAGATATCGCTTGTTCATCGTATAAATCAACCATCTCATACTAACAAGCTTCCTCATGTTAATCTTGTCAAATATAATCAATATGACATCTAGTACATGCATAAACTAGTACATGCGAAATTCGACTATCTATCTCAATTTATAAGTCCCTCTAACCTATCCAAAAATAGTAGGAGGTCATTTCTTCAACATGGTAACCACTATGTCATCCTCATATGGCATCCTCTACAAATTTTGGTTTGACGACATTCTCCTTCTGCCTTAAATATCACGAATCTATCTCGCATTATTCAAGAATTCCATAATAATGATATGTGGTGGATGTTATCTAAAATAATTCTCCTAGTTATTTTGATAACTTTCACCCTCATTATGGCTCGAGGTTCACTATTGCAGGTCGCGCGCACTTTGGTTGTCTCCTTGGCATAATTTCCTTGGTTACTGATTCCCTCATGTGCCCTCGCGTGCTCTTCTCCCCGCATGTGCCTTCCACTTTCCTTCTCCATTCCTTTATCTTCTTCTATTTCCCTCGTGCACACTCCTTATGCTCCCACCTTTCTTGTAGTAGTTCGCACACCTTGCACTTACCCTTTGACTTGCTTTCCAAATAAGCCAAGTCCCTTCCACATTCCTCTGCACCCCCTTCTTTACTACCACGCATTCCTCAAATTGAATGCTCATGTCTTTCTTGCATACTTGTCTCCTACAAGTGTGCATCCTTTCATTCCATTTGCACCACCCTCATGCACCCGCTTCTATTATCCTCTTTCATGCTTCCTACTTTTGTGTATGTCTTACGTATTCTTCTACACCAATAAATTTTTCACGTGGCAACCTATCGCCTTGAGTATGCTCCACATAACCTATCAAAGCGTGCCAATAGGGCACCGAATCCGTGTGACAAATCACTACGTGGAATGTGGTAGAAAAGAAAAAATAGATGAGAGATTGGCTGATCCTTCATCTAATTAGCGTGTGCCACGTGTCATTGCATTTCCAAGTTACATTGTAGCCTTCAAATCCATAACTTTTTCTACGAGAGATCAAATTTGGGTGCGTTTGGTCTTGCTGAAATTGATGTGGGTTGCACTCCAAATCATTCAAATTCAAATATTGGCAGGATTTGGTATGTGAGGATCAGGGAAACATGTTTTCATCCATTAATGCAGACATCTAATCGAATCAACTACTAGATTTGATCTGAATTTCTCTCCTTCCTTCTTCCACAAGAAAAATAGATATTGGGAAGCAAATTTGACATCCTTTACAAGAGGAACATTTGTAGGTAGCTATTGTTTGTTATTGGTGGTTCAAATTTCAAATTCATGTTTCCTTCTTCTTTCTCTTCTTCTCTCCTTCTATAAATTTAAGAACTATGCCCATTGTTGTTGTTGGACCCTTTAGTTTTCTAAGGACCGTGGTTCTTTACATTTTAAGTTACAGGCCCTCAGATATGGTCCTTGCATGTGGATATCAGCCTCATACGCCATTTCTAGAAGTAATGGAAGCATGCATTTGCATTGTCTATTTTTGTGTAATCTCACATCCCTTACAGGTTCCTTTTTTTATTTTTCCCCATGAAAATGAGTGTGTCACTACATTCTTTTGGACTATGATACGTGTTTCTCTCCTCTCTATGCACATTCTCCTTCATTTTCACTTAAGCTAACTATGTTCACCCCCTTCTTTCTAGTGTCATCGCCTCCCTTAGATTAATTTTTCATTTTTGCATATCCTCTCGACTACGGTTTATTGGCATGATTAGTTTAGGTTTTGATTGCAGCATTAGGAGTAGCAATAGCAGTAGAAATAGGTAGAGGAACCGGCCTTCTCCAGAGGTCTATCTCAAGCACGCAAGGTCCCACAACTTAGAGATAGTCCCATGTTTCCTTAACGACCCGGCCTTCAATTCTGATCTAGGATGGGTGAGAGTTTGAGCTCCTCCTATTTTTGGCACGCCCGATGGGATGAGCATTGAAATCTTAAATTTCATCATCACTAAGTTTTGGTGTGTGACTTAGTGGTTTTCAGCCTTTGGAGGCTTGTTTTCAACAAATTTGGTGACTCCCAACTTTTAGATCTATTGTTTTTAGCAATTCGAGAGCCTTTTCCATGAGAATTATAAATACTAGACAAAACACAACAACTAAATAATCCTTTAATTACCTCCATCTATCTCCATGAAGAAGAGGCCCCAAAACAACCTTCACGTGCATCTCCATCTCCAGGTCTGCGCCGTGTGCTTTCTACCCCACCTCTCGGTATGCCTCCTACGTGACTTATAATGGCATGAAAGCCCCGCCACCTCAAAGAAACTTTGCAAACTTCATTGGTTGAAGTCCTCTCCTTCTTAATGTGCAATATGATATGCCAACAGTTGCACTCAAAAGCATTCCACACTTTACTTGGTGAGAATCAAGTCACTCATGTTGAGCACATCCAGATGTGGCAAATGTGTGCTCTGTTTACTTGGTTACAATGATGATGATGTAGCATAGGCTCCTACTAGCCTCTTCACTCAAAGGAAAATTGCTCTAGTGGTACCAAGTTTAAGACCCGCATATATTACTAGGTTGGGATGAGCTTGGAACATATCTTTGCAACTATTTTGAAGATAAGTTAGATCACCTATCTTTGGTGGAGCAACTAACAACAAATAAAAGAGCACCCAATGAGCAAATGACTGATTTCAATATCATATTTTAGAATATTTGGGATAGAATTCCTCAAGTGGTAAGGCCTACAACCCAACATGCTTTCCTATATTATCTAAAGGATTTGAATAGTGACATTTTAGTCATGATTTAGTCTATGGGGGTAGAACCTTACATGATGCTTATAATATTGCAATAAGGGTAGAAAATAGTCTTATTCATGAAGGAAAATTATCTCCTAGACTACCTATGCCCCTATTCTAATAAATGTATCAGTGCCCCATCCTTTTGTTGTTCCTATTCTCAAGCGAGCGCTTAACCCGCCGCATCCACATCCTACTCTCCCACATAACAATGAAGATGAAGAAATGAAATCTTTGATCAGAAACTTATCCAATAAATTCATATCTTTATAAAAGCAACAAGTGCAAGCCTTTAAAAATAGTTCTAATCAAGGATATAATCAAATCCATCAGCCTTTAGAAATCAATATGCAAATAAGAGATATGGGTAGAATAAGAAAAATGATAGATGGCATGTTAATGTGCACCTCCCTTGCAAGTGGTCCTCTCTTGCAACGCTTCTCTTTGAGTGCCCAGCACAAGCCAAACACTAGTTCTAGTACAAAATAACATGGCTCAAGAGTCAGGATGGTGCTTTCCTTGTAACATGCCTCATATTCAATATCACCGTGCAAATGCCATGTGTGTGTAATCTTACATGATCTAAAATGCTTCTAACTATGCTCATTCCGCATAAGTGTGCATGAATCAAAAAATCAAGAAGTTCTAGAAGTTCCTTTTGAGGCTAATTTGATGTTCTTTGGAGCCGAAGAATTTTGTGCTATCAATCAAGTCAAGTGGTACATGATCAATCAAACCATGCGAATAGGTTGTTGATAATACAAGATACAAGAAGAGAATGCTCAAGTCTGGCACACAACCTTCAACTTTATCACACATGTCAATCCTCAAAATTAAAGAGATGTAGCTAAATCACCCAAGGTAAAAATCATGGCACACAAATTACACACACAAGGTTATGACAACATTCTCAATGCAAAACAAGCATGTGCCCCCTCCTTTGGTAGGTCAAGCCTCTGCTTTTAGCTAAGGCTTCTACCTCTCACTTGAACAATCAAAAATGATGTTGTTTGTGAATCAAATGCACAATTAAATGGGCCTTTCATTCAACATTGTGGATTATATGAAGAAGACAAATGTAAATGTCACAATGTGGGACACCCTATCCATTCCATCTTAGCGTGATTTGTTGTATGAAGCTCTGGTGCAACTCATGTGCACTGATCTAGTTATCCATAAACCTCATGTTGTTGCCAATATATGTCAAACATAGGAGAATAAAGTAATTAAGGTTTTCAAAACCCCACCCTTCTATATGTCCTTGATTATAGGCAAACACATTGTTCACAATTATATGATTGACTTAGGCGCTAGTACTTCTATTATGCCAAATAAAATTGTTGATTTCCTAGGCCTTGAGTATGCTCCATGTCTAAAGGAGTCTTACAACTTGATGGCTCAACTATTACCACTCTAGGAGTCATCAAGGATCTTGAGTTAACCCTTCATGCATGTCCAAGCCTCACCATAACTCAAGATGTGTCAATCATTGACCTACCTCCTTTGTTTGCCTTGTGTCTATTAAGAGATTTCACTACTAAAGTGGGTGGTTACTTGTCTTCTGATTGGTCCCATATGTTACTAAGAACAAGGTATGGTACCCAATTTACCATACAAGATGAGCCAATATTTTCCTATCATGTTGAGTCATATGACCCATCCCCTCTCCAAGCTAATTTCTTGATCCAAGAAGATCAAGAACAAGTTTTAGTTTCATAAAACAACCTATTCCCCTCCACATCCTTGGTCTTTTATTAGATGAATGGGATGAGGAACATCACAAATTTGACCCATATGATGAAGATTTTAAAGCCTTTGAAACTAGATTTGGTACTTATTGTATCCTAGAAGAAGAAGTGATGTCGCGTGCACTCAAACAAAATGAAGAAAATTCTAGCGTATGGAAGTTGTACTTTGATGGCTCTAGAAATGAAATGGTGCATGTGCGGTGTTTTTCTCATTTATCCCAAGGATGAGAAGTTATTCGTCACGCACATGGGTTGCAATTTGTGTGCTCTAACAACGTAGTAGAATATGAAGCATTGGTGAAAAATATTCTTATTGTTGAAAAGAGACAAATTAAGGCATTGCAGATCTTTGGGGACACAAAATTGGTCATCCACTGGTCATAAAACAAGTGCATAACAAGGAATAAGTTTCTCAAATCTTATAAACATAAAGTTTGGGACCTCTTTAAGGGATTTGATGCTCTAAATCTACAGGTGGTGCCAAGAAAGATGAACAAAGAATCAGATCATATGGTTGTGCTTGGTTCAAAATTCTCACATGCTAAGGATTTTATCAAGGTAAATGCACAACATATCAAAATGGTAATCAAATCATCTATTCCCAATTTCACACCAGCTAGCAAGTGTTTGAAAATGATGCACAAATTTGTCCAGTTCATTCAAAATGAAGTTGAGTTCTCTTCAAGCATGCAAGCTGACTTGCATGACAACTATGGTGAACAATTGATCCAGTTAAAGTCAAACAAGTTTCCTAAAGGGATGGTCATTTTAGAGAAAATTTTCATCCCTGATGATGTATTTAAGGGTGAAGAAAGGAATATGCATGCGATGCAAGAAGACTCAGTACTCTAGTCACTATTGCACGTGTCAAGGAGTTGTTGTTTAGTAAAGATTGTGCTTATGATGAAAAACAAGCCTTCATCTCTCTATGTCGAAATACAATTATATTTTTCATGGGAGTATGCAGACTTGAAAGTATTTGATCCAAGTGTTACTCAACACTCCATTGACCTTGATCCTAGTGTCAAGCTCGTCAACCAAAAAGTAGAGGCTAGTCCATCCAAAGATAGATCCCCTCACGAGGAAGGAATTATCCAAAATCATTGAGGAAAAGATAAAATTTCCCATTAAGTACTCTACTACTGGGTCATGAATCTTGTTCCAGGTCGTAGAAAGAATGGTGAGATTAGACTCGAGTCAATTTCTAATATTTGAATAAGGCATCTTTGAAGGATAATTATACTTTTCCTTCTATGGATAAAATTTTACAAACCGTGGCTAACGTGTAAATAATTCCCATGTTGGATGGCTACTCTGGTTTTAATCAAATTATGGTCAAGGAAGAGGATCAATTCTAGACAACATTTATAACCAAATGATGAACATATGCATATCAAAAGATGCCATTAGGATTGGCAAACACATGTGCAATGTTTTAGAAGGTCATGGACATTGCCTTCAAAGGATATATCAATGAGTTCATCTTAGTTTACTTGGATGACATAACTGTCTTCTCAAAACAAAGTTTGGATCATATGGTGCATTTGGAAAAGGTATTTAAGAGATGCATATAGTTTGGGGTGTCTCTTAACCCCAAGAAGTACAAATTTTTATTGCAAAAGGAAATATTTTGGGTCATGTGGTATCAAAGGATGGTATCACTATTGATCCTGAGCGTATTTCAACCATCCTTGCTCTCTCCTTGCCAACGCACAAGAAGGCCTTACAATCATTCCTAGGAAAAATCAACTTTGTTAGGAGATTCATTCCTAACTTTGCAAGATTGGTTAGGCCCATCACCCTCATGCTCAAGAAGGATACGGTCTTCGATGGACAACATAAGGAAAAGAAAAGCTTCAAAAAATCAAGCAAGAGATTGCTTGCACCAACACTCATCAATCTGGATTACTCAAAGTATTTCATCCTTTATGCTTATGGAGTTGATGCGAGTGTTGCTGTTGTCTTGACACAAGAAAATGAACAAGGGCTGAAGTATCCAGTGGCTTTCTTCAGTTAGACACCGAAGGATTATAAGTTGAAATACAGTCACATGAAAAAATAGGTTTATGCCATCATGCACACAATTAAGAAGTTCAAAAGTGTGCTCTCTACAAATCATGTCAAGGTGTTAGTATCACACTTAGGTGTGAGAGACTTCATCATGGGAGTAAAAATTAGTGAGAAAAGAGTAAGGTGGGTGAAAAAAATCATGGAGTTTTTTCGACTATCAAATCAACAAAGTTGGTTAGGGGTAGTGTGCTCAGTAAACAACTTTCTCTGAGGACACGCAAAATGATCAACATATTTTATTATTTCTCGGAGGAAGAACTCCCATTTGAACTCCGAGCATAATGAAGATCCTATCGCGCGTAGCTTGATGGAAGATATGGTCACATTCCTTTCCTCTTATGCATACCCTTCTTGTTTGAACAACGCAAAGAGATGATATCTGAGGCTACAATCTATTCTATATTTATTGGTTGATGGCGTTCTCTTTAAAACAAATCTTGATGGTGTGCTGCTGAGATGTATTGATGACACCATATAAACAAAGTGTTAGAAGAATTTTAGGATAGATTCTCTGGTGGACACTTCTCTACTAAGACAACAACAATGAATATTAAAAATACAAGTTACTTTTGACTTGCCCTGTACGCAGAATCACACAGGTGGGTCATTAAATGTAAAGAGTGTGGTTTATTTGAAGGAAAGAATAAATTGACAACACTTCCCCTCCGACCAATCCAAGTGTATCAACCTTTTATGGAATGGGATATCGACTTCATAGGCATGATCAACAATCCTTTAAGTGATGGACACAAGTGGGTGTTAATAGCTACATACTACTTCACCAGATGGACAGAAGCTGTCACGCTCAAGGAATCAACCGAGTCAGTCATCCTTGAATTTATCGAAGGTATGGTAACAAGGTTTGGTATTCTTCAGGAAATTATTTTTTAGAATGTAAAATCCTTCCTTGGTACAAAAATTTCTGATTGGGATCTTAGTCTCCATATCTACTTGAAGACTTCTTCCAATTATTACCCTCAAGGTAATGGTTTGGCAGAATCAACAAACAAGAACCTGATTAGAATCATGAAGTGGACAATGAATATCAACTAGAGGAAGTGGTATACAAAGGTCTCATGCGTGCTCTAGGTAGACATAATCACAATGAAGAAGGTAATAGGTACTTCACCTTATAAGCTTGTTTATGGAAAGGAAGCTAGGATTCCTTTATCTCTTGAATTTCCTTCATTAGATCCCACCCAACATCTAGAGTTTGTGGGCACAGATAAGAGAAAATTAGAATGACAGAGTTGGTTGAACTTGAAGAATTAAGAAACTCTGCCATGATCAAGCTAGAATAACATCAACAATCAACGAAGAAGTGGTTTGACAAATTCTAGGCCTCTAGCTTTCAAATTTGGTGATCTAGGTCTTGAAATGGGATGTTGACAGATCCAAACCAAGGTGCCATTCAAATTTTGATGCACTTTGGAGTGGCCTATACATCATCAGTTCTTGCAAGGAGGCTAACTCTTTTGAGTTTTCTCACTTTGATGGAGATGCGCTACTAGTCCCATTCAATGGGATTTATCTCAAACACTTTCATTCAGTCATTTTGCATCATTGTATATATTATAATAGTTTCAATTCCTCCAAGTGTGTTACACACATTGTTTTTTTAAATAAATTTCTTTCCTCCTCGCATTCCTTTGACGTGCTCTCCTTTTCTTCCGGTGCCAGTTCGGCTTGAATCTTCTAACAGCTTTTCAATAGTTTTGTAGGATTTAATACAGAGTTCAAGAAGTGCTTGAAGTGACTTCAATGATAGTTCTTCATGTTATAGATCAGAATTTCATACTTCAAATCTGAATTCATGCCCAATAGATGCTCTAAGGCTATTGATCTCCTTCATCTAGTAGGAAGATGGCCCCAAAATTTGCCAAACTATTGTCTAAAATAACTCCCCTAGTTATTTTGACAACTTTCACCTCCATTCTGGCTCTCGAGGTTCACTATTGCAGGTCGCATGCACTTTGGTTATCTTCTTGGCATAATTTCCTTGGTTACAGTTCCTCGTGCACCATCATGCACTCTTCTCCCCTCTTATGCCTTCCACTTTCCTTCTCCATTCCTCCATCTTCTTCTATTTCCCTCGCGTGCACTCCTTGCACTCCCGCATTTCTTCTAGTAGTTCACACACGTTGTGCACAAACACTTTGACTTGCCTTCCAAATCAGCCAAGTCCCTTACACATTTCCTATGTACCTTTTTCTTTCCTATTGCACGTTCCTCAAATTGAATGCTTGTAACCCACTTGTGTACTTGTCTCCTATAGGTGTGCATCCTTTCCCTCGCATATTCCACTCTCACGCATATGTATTGTGTTCTTCTCTTCCACGCTTCTTGCTTTCGTGCATGCCTTGAGTATTCTTCGCTTGACGCCGATCATCGCAACCTATCGCCTTGAGTATGCTATACGAAATCTATCAAATCGCTTCTAGGTGTTGAATATTTGTGACATATCATTGTGTGACACGTGGAAAAAACAAAAAATAGATGAGCGGTTGGTCGATCCTTCATCCAATTAGTGCACGCCACATGTCATTGTGTTTCCAAGTTGCATTGTAGCCTTTCAATCGTCATAACTTTCTTTACAGAGATCGGATTTGGGAACTTTTGGTCTTGTTGGAAATTTGCTGACTTGGGCTGCACTCCAAATCATTAAAATTCAAATATTGGCGTGATTTTGTAGGTGAGGAGTAGGGAAACACATTTTTAGTAATTAATGTAGACATCTAATCAACTCAACCACCATATTTGATTTGATTTTCTCTCCTTCCTTCTTCCACAAAAAAACATATATTGGGAAGTGGATCTAACATCTTACAAAGAGGCTAATTTGTAGGTAGTTATTGCTTGTTATTGGTGGTTGAACTTTCAAATTCGTGTTTCCCTCTTCTTTCTCTTCTTTTATAAATGTAAGAGATATGCTTGTTGTTGTTGTTGTTAGACCCTTTAATTTGCTAAGGACTTTGGTTCTTTGCATTTTAATTTGTAGGCCCTCGATATGGTCCTTACATGTGGATATTGGCCTCATATGCCATTGTAATCGATTGTGCATTTTCTAGAAGTAATGGAAGCTCGTTTTTATTGCTATTCTCTCGTCAGAACTTATTTTTATTACTTCTCCTTACCTCTCCTTTGCATTCTCTGTTTGTTGTGCTTTCTCACATCCCTTGCAGGTTCCTTTTTTGATTGTGCCCCATGAAAATGAGTGTGTGACTACATTTTAGACTATGATACGTGTGTCTACCGTCTCTATGTGCATTTTCCTTCATTTTCACTTAAGCTAATCGCGTTCACACACCCCTTTTTCTAGTGTCATCACCTCCTTAGATTAATTTTTCATTTATGCATATCCTCCCGACTGGTCTGGTTCATTGACATAATTAGTTTAGGATTTGATTTCTGATAGGAGCGTAAGCCTTCTCCGAAGGTATATCTCAAGTGTGTGAGGTCTGAAATCTTGGAGACAGTCCCATGGTTCCTCAACGTCCTATTTCAACTTGATGCGGGATGGGTGCAAGTTTGAGCTCTAAAAGTGAACACTTTAGCGGTTTGGTCGTGGCCAAGTGTGTTCCTCATATGGCCTATTACTCGACCCACCTCAATCAAGACTGCTTTGTGAATATGTCAAAAAGTGCAATAAATGATAGGAACATTCTAATCTCATCCATATACCTAGCCGGACTTACAACCAACTCAAGATCTTTGGTCTTTCTCATAATGGGGCCTCGAACTTATTGGTTTCATCAATCTATGCTCTTCTCAACATCATCATTTTATCATCGGTCTTTGCCAAATACTTCACCAAGTGTGTGGAAGCCATTCCACTTGCATCTATCAAAGCTAACAAAATCATTGATTTTGTCTATCAACATATCATTTTTCATTTCGACGTTCCCATAAAATCATCATAGACAACAGAAAGTCCTTCAAAAACAAAGACCTTAAGAAGCTTTGCAACTCTTTCAATATCAAGCTTAGCTTCTCATCTCCTTATTATCCTCAAGCTAACGGCCGACGAAGCCTCTAATAAGACTCTTTAACATCCTTTCTAAAACTATTAATAAGGTAGGTGAAAATTAACATCTTCGCACCCCCTTATCTCTTTAGACTTATCGTACTAGCATTCGTACTCTATGGGAGATACTTCTTTCTCTCGCATATATGGCTCCAAATCCATTCTTCCTCTTAAAGTTAAAATCCCATCATTGTGTATTTCTCTCTATGACTTCATCTCCTACGAGGACTATCATTGGGAGCATCTAGCACAACTTGAGTTGTTAGACAAATGGCGCTTATTCATCCTTCAACATCATCATGTCTACCAAGAGTGCATCAAACATGCCTATAAAAACATCTAAAACACCATGAATTTAACATTGGTAACCTTGTCCTCAAAGAAAATCATAACGTCATGACTCTAGAAAGGAGCATATGTGGAAAGTTTACTCCTAACTTTATTGGACCATATATTATCATGCATAAGTGTGGATCTGGAGCCCATCACTTAGCTTCTCTAGATGGTAAATCGAAACGGAATGTCATACCCGATTAGTCTATCTTGGATGAATGGATACTCTGTTTGGTCATAGGTGATATTGTGTTGGTTATCATGCTTGGTTTGATTAAATTATAGTATAAACAATTATGTTTGTTGTTTTAATCTTTCTAAATTCATTATTTATTGACTTGATTTATTTTGTTTAATTGCTTCATTGATCAATCTTACACTTGTGTACTTATTTTCACTTATGCAACAATGTGCAGTCATTTGATTTTACGATCCTAGTGATGTTGATTGTTGTGAAGGACTTTTTGGTAAACAATGGTATATTTGATAATGGGGTCATAGACCCAAGTTCTTATTTAAGTATTGTTTTAAAAGCCATTATATGGCATACAAACCAATGTTGACTGGTTCGGGAAATGATTGTAAATCTTGTGATATTGAAAAGATATATGTGTATACATATGTATGTATATATATATATATATATGTGTACTATATATATATATATATATATATATATATATATATATATGCTATGACATTGGTTTTAATTAGATGTAGACCTTAATAAGGTCGAGATATTTTTAATGTGACAATGTATTATTATGATGGGTCGGTGGCTCAACCGAGCCACACCCAAGCTCGTATTGCTGGTCACCTCACCACCACCCAAGCCAAGTTAAACTTGGAAAAGGCCAAATTGGAAATCGTGTTGATTGGGTAAGTTTTTTAGGGTTTTCATTGAACGACTCCCGATGGCGTTGGATATCGGATAACCACCCAAACGGATGGTTGAGATTTGTTGGCGGGTGTTTGTATTGCCAAAGGTTGTGAACGACGGATATGTAGGGAAATAGAGAGGAAGTTAGGGAGAAAATGGTACTGCTACATTTAAGAAGTTTAATTCGTTTCCATAGTCCTCAAGAGAAGCAAGAAGCTTCTCGAGGAAGCTACCACCAGAACTAAGTGATTATTTGTGTTTCATTTTTCATGTTTGGTCTTTTTGCTCGCCATGCGAGCTCTGCATGCAAATTTGATCATGGCTATTTTTGAGCAATATGTTATGGGACCTTGCATGTAATTTCGACTTCAATTAGTTTCTTTAGAATTATTTAAGGTCGAGCTATGGATCAAATGGAAATTTGGGGTTGATTTGAGAATATATTCTTGTTTGGTTTTCTTTTGAGTTTTTGGAATATTTCGGAGGGAAGAAGCGGGCATGGTCAATTGTGAAAGGGTTGATAAGGAAGACCTCTACTAACATCTTCAGGCATGAGATCATCTCCCACTCATCTTTATCATTTATAGAATTTAGATATTTTAATGGATGCATGGTGAAATCAGTTTTCAGTGCTTCTACTTTTATCAATGGCGAATGATAATGTGTTTGATTTTTAATAAGATGTGTATCTTTTTTTATTTCTCACCCGATTAAGTATATCTTGTCTAAGTATATAATTGTATGCATATAATATTTTAACTTATGAAGGGTCTAGTTATATTCAGGTCATTTGATAGTAAGGCCATGTTATTTTTGTGATTGTGAGTACAAGTTTTGTTACCCAGATCCGCGTATTGATTTCCTTGCATGTTTTTGTGGGCTTCGTGTATATTCGTTGAGTACCTTTCTACTTGCATTTTTCCCACATGTGCTTGGTTGGGTTAATAATTGGCCTTCGTGCATGGTTTAGGTTGTAAAATATGACCGTTATTTTATCATCGACCTCACAACTCGTGTACTTGTAGTTGATCATTATATCTCACCGGTTCGTTGTTTTTGGTTGTTAAATGTAAACATGGTATGTGAATACCAAACTCATATTTCTATCGAGTTAAGGTTGTTTTAGTAGATAAAGGTTTTGTTAATGGAGTTTTTATTATTTCTTCTCGAAGAGCTATTTCGAGAATAACATCAACTTTGAAATTGATATGATACGATCTTACTCAGAAATGAGTCAATAATTCCTTGACATGATTATTTGTGTTTTCTTCGATATATGATATTCACTATGTAATTCATATGCGATATTTTGTAATCTAATACGTAAGGGGTTTATGGTTTGATCTTGTATGGGTGGTATTCTGAGGGTACTGCGACACATTCGCCTACTTGTTTTGGTCTGTGGTATTGTTTAATAATGTTGACCGAGTTTTTTTCCTAGGTCGAGGATAGTTGGGTTACTTCGACCCTTCCTCTCACTCGTTTATTGATTTCAAAGACCACTCAGTGGTCGATGTTGACCGTGTTTTTTTATCTAATGTCGCTTGTGTAAGGGGTTACGATCTTTTGATATTATTTTTGGTTTAGTCAAACTAGTGGGTGTTGGTTTATTCGGGCATGATGGAAATTGTTGACTTAGTCCGAATGTTATTACACTTGTTCTACTCTTAGGCTTGGCCGAATCCTTCCACATGAATGTTGTGTCAATTCTAGGGTCTGTTTGAATGTGTTCATATACGTTAATGTTATTCGGGACGCTTAAGGTATTTGATAATATTCAGGTACTTTTGTCAAATAAATTATTATTATAAAAACAGTGCTTGTACTCTTACTGTGTGAAGGAATAATGTATTCAGATAAGTTAAGGTTATTTCGATAAGGTTAAGGTTTTGATGATATTAAGGTATTGTATTTGGATATTTTAATTATTATATTTACCAAATAAAGACTCTTAATATTATTATTAATATGTGTAGACACCAAAATTGGGTCATACTTCCATTAAAACCCCATTCATTAACTTAACCATAACCTACCCATTCATATCCCCTAGTGAACATGTTAATTGAATTAATTATCTTAATTAAATTAATTAATATCCTCGCTCAACCATCTTACCCCATCCAAATCACCTAGCCACCTCACTCAAATGACCCACTCAAACCTCATTAATGACCTAAGACCAAGTCTAAGCTAATCCTAACCAACTAGGACTTAGTCTAAAGCTAGACTTAACTCCTATTAAAAACTTAAAAGGACTCCTACTTATCTTTTCTTGATCCATCACTTACGACTTGGAAGAAGGTTAGAGATCACGCCAAAAATAACAACAATCTAGCTATTTTTTTGCCAACCTAGATATTCCCGCCTTAACCGATGCCGGTTATATCTCAACTGACGCCGATCACCTAACCATCGCCGATTAGGTTAAATAGATTTCCAAAATCCTTTGCCTAGGTTGGTCATTTGATTCAGGATCTCATACGAATAGAGAATTAGAGCACTCGAATTTCTAAAGCACTCAGGTAAAAGAAAACACATGGGAACACTACCAACAACCATTTGGCTTTCATCATCTTCTTCACGATCATGGATTCACACGAGAAGCATGGAGGTTCGAACTACTGCGACATGTATACAATGACTCTTCTCTCTGGATCTCTTCCATCACCGTCCTCATCACCTACGTTCTCCAAATCTAATTTTCAGTAAGTACCTAACACCTCTTCATTTATCTCCGTTTCATTTCAGTAAGATTTATTATTCATCTCAGTAATTTATCTTTCTCCATAGCCATACACTTCCTTCCTCCCACCAACCTATCACCTTACCATACCTATCCCTTTCACCTATTTTTACCCTCTTCTAATCATCCCTGAGTCTTCAAGACCATTTTACGACCTCACCCTCACCATTTTCAACCTCTGTGTAATCACAGGAGTCTGAAAAACCAACTTTAAGAAATTTCTGCTAAGTGCCCTTACCGACGTCGGTTAGCCAACCGATGTTGGTCATTTTTCCTAATCGACATCGGTCATACGAATGACATCGATTACTATGTCCGTAATATACCTCGATAAACGAGCTAATACCCACTTCCTAACAGCCCAAAACCATTTCTAATCTTTACTAGACCTTACCCAAAGCCTCGTACTCAGATCTCGTAACACAACACCAACCCATCACTCCGACCTATTTTTGACCTCAATCACCTTTTACTCCGACCTTTCTTTTAGATTTGTATGAGATACCTAAATCGTTCAATTCCAATAGGATCGTTATTTCATGTATATTTTAAATAGCATTAATAATGTTATATAAAAGTGGATTGATGACTGCTTAGGAAGCATCACGCTTCCTGCATCTAGCTTCCGCTAGCACCCACTCATTGTTTTGTTTAACTCTATCTCGGTGGTATTTTTTGCATTTACAGTAGTTCCTCCAAGCCAAAAGGGAACATTCGTAGTCAAATTGGATCAAGAAATCGAACGCTCACAATTTCAACCGACATTACAAACAAGTATTCCTCCTTGACCTACTATCCTTATCTGTTTCATTAATTTGTTAAGAATCTGGCGAAACATTTTGGCACTCACGATGGGACCCATCCGGGGTTCCTTGCATTTTTTCATTCCTAGGGAACCATTGTATGTTTGTTTCTTTTCAAAAGGAAGTTAACATTAAATTCTCTCCCTGGGAATCTTCTCTTTCTTCTACTTGTCTCAGTGACATTTGTACTTTGGGTCTAAAATGAATCCTTATTTATTTTCTTGCATTTACATTAGTGAAATTCATATCCTTTCCTATTCACTCTTTGTTTACATCGATTTGGGTTTTAAAATACTTGCATTTCATATTTCTATGTTTGCATTTTTATCTCACATTAAAATTGAGGGCAACCTATACGCTAGAAGTCATGCCCAGCTGATGGTTGACATAATTGAATTGTAGAGCACATTCTCTTCTCTCTTTGCCAAACTGCACAAAAATAAAATCACACATCTTCTTAAACAACACCTTACCTGGAAGAAGTTTTCAATGATCACATGATCAAAGGATTGATAGTGGGCACCCAACTGGTTCTCTATCTAGTCATTATCTCAGAGAAAGGACCACCCCCACCAAAACATAACTTGAAACCATCCTTAGATCTTGCCTCTTCATAGGATACCCTCTTTCCAACCAAAAACTTTGTTCTGTTCACAAGTCAGTCTAAAATAGCATAAGCTAAAACATAAAATTCACTCATAGGATTTCGTGTTTTTCTTAGATTTTTCTTGATTGTTTTTTGAGTTGTGAGGTCACATTCTTCATTTTATTTCTTCCTTTCACACCCCACAATTATAGTTGGTGTATTCCAACTTTTTATGGGTGTGTTAGGGTCCATTACTATCATACTCAGGTTTCTGGGTTGATAGTTTATCTAATCTAAGTCACAAAAATCAAATTCTTCCATCTTTTCAAATTTCACAGTAATCGGCATCACCAGCAACCAATGGCATTGGTTTTCATCTGACTATCATTGGTTTACCTAACCATTGTCGGTTTCCATATTTTTGGTCATTTCACCAAAAACAACATTCACCACATTTTTGTTCTTTCTAAAGTCTTCAGACACATCATCATACCTCTGGACCTTTAAAATCACTATAAAATCTAGTTTTTATTTCATTTTCATCAGTTATTGCCTCATTTGCAAAAAAATTGATTTCCCATAGTAACCGGTATTGGTCACCTTGACCGTCATCAGTTACCATCTCACCGTCATCGGTTAACCTAACCATTGTCAATTCCTATGTTTTAATTCCTAATTAAAACAACGACTAGTTTCACCTCCCGGAACCTATTTTTCTTCATTTATTCTGTTTTTCTATGTCATTTACAGATAACATATTACCAATCCTACACTAATTCACATGGTTTTGACTCGTAGTCAAGCCAACACCTCTGTATTTCATGCAAGCCTTCATCTACTCCTACCTAGCCCATTGCCACCTTCTATCCTGTCACCTATGGATCCTACTCACCAATTATCATCAGTACTGGTGATGAGGAGTTTGTAAGACTCCTTGAACACATCCTCATTTCCTTACAACATTATCTCGCCCATTCCTCTACTCGTGATTCATCGGGATAGTTGGTATATGGCATTCCTGTGTCCATACCTCCCCTCACCCCCACTTCTACATCAGCCTACCACTATCTCTGGTGTTACCTTCTTCCACCTTACCGCTTTGTAGTATCTCAACTTGACCCCACATCATCAATACATGCGTAACCTATAGCATCGGTTGCACTTTTGAAGACGGTTGCACCCATGATGTCAACCATTCCTTCATCGCCACCTTGAGCATAGCCCCATCTGCACTCCGCCACCTCATATATACCTATTGCATCGTAGCCACCCATGGTATTGGCAACCCATACCCCATTCCAAAACATCATCCTCTCCATCCCACAATCTTTACCTCCAATCACTACAAGGATTGCTACATCTACCCCACCCACTTACACATATCACCAACAACCCCCAATATCGTCTATCACCTATTCAGGATATTTTCCGCTTTGCATCTATTCCCCACGCAGCTTCTCATAATAGGCACCACAATATACTAGGATTTCATCCACATCATACATTCATCATCAACCTCCTTATTCTACAGGGGGTGCGCAATCATCACCACCCACCAACGACCTTCTTAAATGATGATGGAAAAGATGCAAACATTGGAAGCATCAGTTTCTAGCTCTCACAACTCCTTAACCTACGATGAAATCTGTAATGAGCCCATTCATCCTTCTATTCCCATTCTCCCATACCCTGTGCATTGGGAAATGCCCAAATTCAATCGGTTCAATAACAAAGAGGACCCGTAACAACACTTTTGGTCTTTCAAACATGGGTTCCATCTTATCACTCATGATGACGCTCTCCTCATGCGGAAAATCCCCATGTCCTTAATGGGACCTGCATTATATTGGTATAGTGGTTTACCTCGAAATTCCATTTACTCATTTAACCAAGTGGCTCAAGCCTTCTTAGACTATTTTTCAATCAATATCATCAAGAAGGTCACCATGACCGACTTGTACTCAACTCGACAATACGATGATGAGTCTATCACAAATTTTGTCACTCGTTGGCGAGCCTCATCAACTAGATTACATTCTAGTTACCTCAAACCGAGCTTATAGAGTTGTTCACTCGATTTTGTGTCAGGCACATCTCACCAACTCTCCAAGTCCAAACCTTCCATACCTTTGATGAAGCATTCACCATGGCTAGAAAGCTTGAAATATGTGCCATAGAAGAAAAGAAAATTCAATTGCGTAACAAAATGTTGCATTCAAATCCAATGATGCTTCTTCCTCTTTAAAACCACAAAACAACTATTCCAAAGAAAAATGATCTACTAACATGGTAGTTTTAAAATCTGGCCCATCTCACCCATCTAATCAATCAAAACCTTCTTTCAACCTTTCTCTCATTCAAACTTTCCAGTTCAAAGAAGAGCAACGAAAGTACACTCCAATCGGGAGCCTTATTCTTCAGTATTAGAAAAAAATCTTAAAGCCGGAGAAATTGCTCTTCCACCCATCAAACCACATACTAGTTTCGACCCTACTCATCCTATGCCTGCATGGTATAAGGAACATGACTATTGTAACTATCATCACGTAAAAGGCCATAGCGATGGTAATTGTATAACCTTCAAGAACATTGTCCAAGAAATGTTAGATAATGGAGATCTCATCTTGGACAAACCTAAACACACCCGAAAATCAAAACTTACATATCTTCAAGAAACCATTCCCTAATCATACCCCGTCATCTAACCAAAGTGGTAAACCTTCAACTAATGACAGTAATGTCCATGAGGTCCATGTTGTGTTTGACATCATACTAGCCCTTCCGTAATTTCCTCCTCTTCCCTCCATCGAGGAGATCCTAGCACGAGATCCTTTACCCACAGAGGAGCCTACTTCATCTACTCCTTCACCCATAGAGGAGTCCCCTTCATCTCCCCCTTCACCCACAGAGGAGTCTACAATTTTTATCGATACCGTTTCACCACCCACCTCGCAACCTAATGAACAACCTGTGGTGTTAACTCTCCTACCCATGGGAGAGTCATCCTCACCTTCCTCTCCATTGAAAGAGGAACCTACCTCATCCCACCTGCCATCTCCCCTACCCATAGGAGATCCTTTAAACATGCCACTACCTGTTGGGGAAAATTCCCCATTAGCATTCTAGGATCTTGTTGATCTGCTCTCCGATCTCTTACCCACAGATTCTGAAGCCAACCAGTTCTTTGTCTCATAAACATATTTTATAGGTATTTCTACTAAGCCAACGTCATCTTCTCTTACAATAGTGTTGTTTTCATGCTTGGCCGACCGCTTGGATTACATTGATAATTTCATGCTTTTGGAATGCCTTCGCCTACCCTTTTCAACCCAAATGCAAATTTTGCCTACGGATACCACCACGATCTATCCAAAGGTATTTCAAGCAACCCAATCAATCATGACCATGCTTGTTGACACGGCCTCTTCTTCATCACCCTCGCCTTCATCCAAACTTTTACAAATTAAACCTATTCCTATGCCTAAGAACCTACCTACACCTACACCTCCCCCACATCTAGACCCATTACCATATTGGGTGTCATGCCGACATCAAGTCTAGTTCATCCTCCTATCAAATTAGATTTAGCCACATCTTCCCAAACCCACGCAAAAACCATTCCTCCACCTAAAAGGAAGACCCAACCTTCTAGGCCGCATACACCAGTTTCACCCACTATGCCTTTGTCACCTTTACCCCTTCCGTCTATCCTAGGGCCTCACCCATTGACCTTGGCCAAACAACCACCTATCCAAGGCAAATCAAAAGCACAGCAGCCCACCTCTTCATCACAATCCTTTATTACACCCAACCTACCAACACAACGTACACCTTCGTCGTTACCCGCATATTTCTTACCACCTATACCCCCACCACTTATAGTAACAACATCGTACTATGAGATTTCCTTCTCTTCAACCCATACCTTCCACTTTTCCTCTACTAACAACCTTCACCACACCTCCTTTATCACCTTGGCTAACTTGTCCTCTTCCACCATCTGCTTTCCCTTCCACATCACATACTCCTTCCTCACCTTTACCCAGGAAGGTGCAACCAAAGTTGAAAACCCACTACCCACCAAAGAGGTAGTTAAGCCTATAACACCTTCTATCGCTAATTCATCTACTACACCTTTACCCAAGAAGGTATAACCCAAGCCTAAAAAGATACCACCTACCAAACCAATTGTCAAACCTATCCCACCTCCAATTCCACCTCTTTTAGTACCTCACACATCACAATCACCCCACTTTAATCAAGACCCACACTCACTTCACATTGTGATCCATTGGCAGGGTCTTACGCCAACATTCTAGCTAACCTTTTAGAGACCTCCGTCATCACATTGTCGCCCCTTAGACATTATGACCCACTCAAACCTAAACCAAAAGGGTTTAACGATACTGAAATTTGTGCCTACCATCGTGTGCCAAGACATGATGTAGAAAATTATAAGGCTCTAAAATCATTCTTCTTTGAATTTTTCCTCCTAAAAAAACTTTGATGACGATGATCTTCTGGCGAGGAACGAGTTCCACATCCACCTATCACTAAACATTCTCACCCACTACTTCCCGCATCACCACCTCTACACCTCTTTTATCCACCTCCAAAATTCGAGATCAATATGGTCTGTATAAGAGAGCTAGCCAAAACCCCACCAAAATGCCAAGTGTGCCTACTCATTTTGCAAGGTTCTTACCCCGCACTAGGTTTTTGTCCATCATGTCATTATACTTTTCTTAACACACCTTCTCCATCCACCTCTCTTCCTTAGATTAACATGATCCAAGTTGCCACTCATGCCCAGAAAGACAAAGGAAAGGAGAAAGCAACTAGCCCATCCGCCAATCCTGTGCCCAACATACCATCTATACTGCACCAAGAATCCCCATTAGGGGGCCCACATATCCTATTTCTGATGGGGTTTCCCATCGTATAATGATAAAAATATTACACCAATCCCATCTAAAAATGTCTTTATACGACCTCATCCAAACCTATGAATCCCATCGACAGGCCCTCATGTAGGTTTTGTAATCCATTGAGGTTTTACCTAACGACCCGAAAGCCTTGTGGCCTCCATCATCACCCCTCACCATGTGGCCTCTCTCACCAATTCATCCCCTTCCTCTACACCTGCCACTACTCACCAAGTAGCCGTCATCAATTTCTATGACGATGAGATTATACCTCTCCAATCAGACAATCATGATCCCGCCCTTTTCATCTCCATTTATATTTATAATATACGCATCGACACCTTATGATCTATGGTTGTGCCAACATCAACATAATCTCCTCCCACACATATAATCAAACGTCCATCCCTTCAAATTACAGACATAATACCCCAATTATGTTACATTCATTCAATGATGCCATCACTTCCACTCTTGGAACCATCATCCTCCACGTTTGTGTGGGCCCCGTATCATCCTCCACGTTCTGTCTTAGAGGGGAATTCTAGTACAACTTGTTGCTTGGCCGACCTTGGATCCGTGTCATGGATTGTGTTCCTTCAACCTTACATCGTTGTGTAAAATTTGAACATGAAGGACATAACTATACCATTCTAGCCGACCCTTCAAAATTCAAAACATGTAACTTGTTGTACCGACCTAATGATTTCCTTGTACCAATTAAGGCATCTATAACCATTACCACTTCTCCTTCACCCACATCCTCATCCACTCGATGCTATTGTTACCTTTCCCGCACCTACCTCCTTTATTCCCATTGCGCTTCAACCTCCACAGTTGACTCATCCGCTAACCCATCTACTTCTCAACCAACCAATGCTTCTTCTTCCCAATCGCCTAGTGATTCATCTATTCCTGCTACCCATATACCAACTACCGATCCCTTAGAAGGTGTTTTTCAATGTCTCACTGGGGAGTATCACCTATACAACATTGACACATTCCTTACTCCTCAAGAGGATGGTGACCTTCGCCAACATCATTGTTATGATCACCACATAGGCGAGGTTTTCCCTTATGGTCCTCCCCACCTTCGCACCAATTTAACATATGGGGGACTTGATACTTCCACCTACTCGCCCAAGCCACCTTCCCAAACATGACCATTTTATCCTAACCTTCAATCTCTCACCAACCACAACTTCACCCACACTTTCCTCCATCATTGTGCATGGAAGGGCTTTGATTTTGGTTTCTACGAATAAGGCCACCATACTATCATCCCGTGCACCACACGTAAACACAACGATTGCAGTGGTATTTTCTTTTCCAAACCATCTTCCAAGAAAGATCGTGTCAAATTCATTGAGGACAAAAACCCTTCCTCACCCCATCTATAAACTTCACCACCTTCACCTATAGAGTCTATGGATCCAGAATCCATTCCTCCTAAAAAAATTCTCATGAACACCATTTCCCTGGGACCTCTGACTTATCAACGAGATGGTGAGGCTCCCTATTCTCTTCCCTTCATATATCCTGACATGATTGATGACGATACACCTATTAATGTTGTTCAATGTCAAGACAATGATTCTATTCTCACTTACCTTGGTACAGAGGATTCTTATATTCACCGATCGTTACCTTCTGAGACACAAACCATGTCAAATGAATCGACCATCGAAATCAATATTAACACTCAAGATGACCCGCACATTCTAAAGATAAGCCAATCTTTAGATGCTACTCTTGAACAAGAAGATTTTACCTCATTCCTATTAGTGCAGAATCACAACACCCCGAATGGCCTGATTGTGAAGTGGGGCATTCAATGTGATTGCACAACATGGGACCATCTCTCAAGCTGTGGGACTTGCAAAAATTGAGATGGACCTTCGAAGAAAGTTGGTTCTTACCTCCTAATCTACCTGCCACAAGCTACTCTAGTGCAGGCAGAACCTATTCTATCCTAATCTAACCATTCCAAGGGGACAAAGAGAGAGAGAGAGAGGGTGAAAGAGCCTACACTAAGTGGTGATACACCGAAAAGGAATTGGGGAGAGGTGAGCAGAGGAGAGGGTGGACGAAATGCACCATGGACCAGAGATAGATTTCACACAAACACCACTTTGAAACCCATTAAACACAGCTCCCAGACTGCAACAAACATCAGAACATGCATAGTATACCCTGCAAAGATGAGAGGTAAGAAGAGACAAAAAAAATAAGCCAAGGATGGATAGATGCATCACAAAACAAATTCTATTGCTCCAAAATGTTACACATTACATCATCAGTGGGCAAGAGGCAAGAAAATTCCATTATAGAGCCATGGGAGGAGGCTTAGACATCTACATTCTACCCTAAGGAAGAAAGGGAGGGGGCAGAGAGAGAAAACAACGACCAACCCTTTGAATATGCCCCTTCATTACAATATATAGGAAGAATAAGATAAATATGCATTGAATCCCGCTTTGAAATCTCAACCACTATCAATCAATGCCCATCTCAAACCCACCTACAATCATCAATTTTAGTTCCCAAAGAAATCGAATTAAATCGGATCTCGGTAGTTAAAGAAATTGGGTTATGTATAATGGCCTAGAAAAAATTTTCCCATTTTTCACCCACTAAATCCTATTAAGAATGATATTTTATGCTTCCATGGCATAGAGGGCATCGAGACATTTCCAAAAGTCTTCTCCTGCCAAAATTTGAGTCTCCAGTCAAAAGATATGGCCATTTGAATATTCGGATCGCGGAGCGCAATATTTAAAGAGTCTGTCCATACAGGGTCCATGTGGCGGCCTCGTGCACCTTAAAGATTCGGCCCCTTCCTTATGTTCTTGAAATCACACCGGATTGACACGTGGTGGCTTCCACGGGCTCCATGGTTTCCTTTATATTTTTCCTGAGTCTTTCATTGCTTGGCGGAGCCAAAAGTTTGACCCTGGACATGTGGAGGCTTGGTGCTTGTTTGGAAACCCACCCCAAATTTTACTCTTGAAACAACGTCGTGTTGACACTTGGCTCCTTCCACCGGCCTACCTCTTCTTTGACTATTCAACCCCGACTCTATCCCTTTTTTGGACTTGGGACACGTGGCGAGCCCACGCTCGTTTGGGGACTGCCTCCAAACTTTCCTTTTGGAATCACGCTAATGAGACACGTGGAGGCTTCCACTGGTTCTCTATACTTAGTCGATTTTGGGCCTGATCTATCCCACTTTTTAATTTGGGCTATGTGGCGAGACCACGCTCATTTGGGTCTCCACTCTTTGGATTTATCTTTGAAGTAGTGCCGTTTGGACACTTGGCACCTCTCGCTGAGTCGAAGACTTTTCAACGGCTGTTGTAACTTGTAGGGTTCTGGATGTGTGGAGGATTGGTGCTTGTTTGAGGACTGCCTTTTGGATTTAACCTTTGGAGATGTGCCATTTGGACACTTGGCAGCCTCCACTGTCTCCTCCACACTTAGCTAATTTTGGGGCTTGTTACAATCATTTGCAAATCCCGAAACCTTTGAGTCTTTTCCGTTTCTTCTCCTTTGAGCCTCTGGTTTTCTTCCTTTTGTTTGCTCCTTCCCAACCCTGCTACTCCATTTTTAGAGCCTTCCTATAACTTTTCTGTTGGATTTGAAGCGTAGGCTCATTCGATGGAACCATTTTTTGAATTTCTTTCTGCACGGGGTCATGTTTGATCCATTTTTTCTAGGGGGCAAAAATTGAGATAACAATTGGTGACTCACAGGGGACATCTACCTACTAGATGAAGGGACCAATAGCCTTGAAGCATCCATTGGGCATGGAGTCAAGAATGATGGCCTGATACTGATCTAATTTGAGCTTTGAAAATATGCTCCTTGAGCCGCTGCGAGCCAACTGCTTTCTTAGCGACCCTAAACCTATCCTAGAAATAGATTGTTTCGAAAATGTTTTTAGTTTCTCTGCATTTTCTTTATTGAAATACACAACTGTATTATGCAAACTATGTGTATTTCTATCGTGAATATTGAAGGGCCTTGCCTCATGCACCTCCGGAGCAATGCGAACAAAACTTATGTACAAAGACAAAAATCATACATGCCTCAAATGAGACATGTAGAGTGTGCACAAGCACTTCTTCTTCTGCTGGAAACAAAATCTACTCCTACTCCTATACTAACCAGAGAGAAAGAAAAGCTTAAACAAATCCTGCAACTAGTAGGGAGAAGTAGCTTCCCTTTCTCAAGAGGGGCAGCCATGCAAATGATTTGACACTGAATATGGCTACCTGTATGAGTGAAAAATTGACTTTAAGTTGGTCCTCCACCCAAATCATCAAGGTATCAACATCAACCAAAAATACCTCCTCAATTTGATTGGCATTGGACTTCGGAGGTGTTGATGATGACCCTTGGTACTTTGATACTCATCCTCATGCCTTGAAGTAGGCATGACTGGTTTTGGCTTCTCTCTTGGCTCCAATGAAGCCAAGTACCTAATTAGGCATGGTCTGATCCTTTGGATGTGCCCCTTGCTCTGAATTTCAACTCCAAGAATGGAGTCTTCTTGCTAACCTTCCTGGGTGGATGGTGTGAGAGAGATGATGACATCCTCTTGCTCTTTCCCTTCCTTCTCTTGTGAAGAACATGGAAGACTCATATCTTCCAACCTTGGTTCCAGAGGGATGTTGTGAGACACATGATTGTTGTCCTTGAATGCTCTCCTTCATGGCAGTAGGTTCATGTGCTTGGAAGGTGGATGGAGGATAAAATGATATGATCTCCATGGGCTCCTCTCCATCAAAGCAATCTTCCAAGTTTGATAGGAAGTCTACCTCCTTGTTGTCCTGCTACAGGTGGTTGACCTCCTCCATGGTGTCCTCTTGATCTGAAACTAGCTCACCATGGTTCCCTTCATCCTCAAACATGAAGTTTGAAAGATCAAACTCTTCTTCAACATCGAGCTTAAAGGGGATGAAGTGGGAGGAAGAACTAAAGGTTCTTCTATGGCCTGCTCCACACTTGGGGCCTTTGAAACTATATGATCCTCCTCCATCATGGGTTCATCAATCAAATCAGCCCTTGAAATGAAAGCAAAAAAATTCAATGATGCTTTCTTCATTTAGTGGATTCAACTCTTATTTTATCTCTCCCATTGCTCCTCTTCAATGGGACTTGGAGCTGGTTGTTCTTCCTCCTTAACTAGTTGTGCAGCTTGGGTTAGATCAACATCCTCTTCGACAAAGTGCCATAAAATTTATTCAGACTTTTGATTAATTTTCTTCCTCTTGTTCTTGAACTTCTTCTACTGCAAAACTTAACCTTAGCTACCACTGGCTCTTCAACCTTTACCTCCTCTATTGGGTTAACCATCAAGGGGATCTTTGTAAACTCAAATCTGGCCAACTCTTCATATTTTCTGTCATTTCTTCTCTATTGGGCTCCCCTTCTTGCTATTCTCCTTGACTGGATTCTTGAGTCTCTTCCCAACATGGACTTGGGAAAGCAAGAGGAGTGGTAGGTTGGGGTTCAACCAGTTTTGCTATTGTTTTTGGTGGAGAGGGGAGTGGAACTTCTTGTTTGTTTAGAGGGGATGACTACTTGGAAGGGAAAAGGGAAGAAGAATCAAGATGAGGTGGAAGACTAGGAGATGGGGAAGGGAAGTCAACACTTGGGGAAGCAAGTGAGGGGCTTGACTCATGACACTGCTGAAATGATAAAGATTGAGGAAGAGGAAAATAAAAGCTAGGAGGTGGTGGACTTACCCATTGACAAGGTTGTCTTGTGTCTAACTCATAAGCCTCAATATCCTCAATCCACTGTGTAAGTTGAGGTAGCACTTCAACCATGAAGTCAAGCTTCTCCTGAGGGCTGTAATGTCTTGGAAAAGGGCCTCCCCATGGACAAGGTGCCCTACAACAAATCTTGAATGCCTTCATTTGTGTTATGGCCCTTGATCGAACCATACTAGCTTCCATTTTTAAATCTTCTCCAAAAAACCACCATTCTCCACATAGTTGTCACCATTGTATGCATCCCCTTGTTCTTGATAAGCTCCATAGCCAAACTAAATTTGAGCCTGCTCATATGGGTAAGCATAATGGTCCTGGATCTGATTATAATGTTGATATGGAGGAGTTGGGAAATTCATTGGAGATGGATTGCACTGTTGTTGTTGCAAGTGTGAGTTCCATGAAGGGAATGAAGTCATGATTGCACAACTTCATGGAATGGGAGAAAATGAAATAGATGGAAGAAGAAAATGGATGGAAATGTATGGAAAAGGTCTACAACTTAGAGAATGGGTTATTGACTAGATAGAATCGCAAGATGTGCTCTGAATGTGCCTCAAAAGGCTGAACCTTAACATGAACACACCAACCTGCTAAGATGAAGTGGTAAGGTGCTTCAAACCTATCCCACCAGGGCATGCCAAAACTGTTAGTGTAGAATCATAGCACCCTTGAATGGCCCGATTGTGAAGTGGGGCATTCGGTGTGATTGCACAACATGGGACCATCTCTCAAGCTGTGGGACTTACAAAACTTGAGATGGACCTCCGAGAAAGTTAGTTCTTGCCTCCTAATCTACCTGCCACAAGCTACTCCAGTGCAAGAAGAACCTATTCTATCCTAATCTAACCATTCCAAGGGGACAGAGAGAGAGAGAGGGTGAAATAGCCTACACTAAGCGGTGATACACCAGAAAAGGAAGTGGATGATCACAAACCCGACTACCTGAAGTGGAGAGAGGTGAGCAGAGGAGAGGGTGATGAAATGCACCATAGAAAAAGATATATTTTACATGTAGACACCACTTCGAAACCCATTAAACACAGCTCCCAAGACCTGCAAAAAACATCAGAACATGCACAATATACCCTGAAACGATGAGAGGTAAGAAGAGACAACAAAATAAGCCAAGGATGGATAGATGCATCATGAAACAGATTCTATTTCTCCAAAATGTTACACGGTACATCATTAGTGGGCAAGAGGCAAGAAAATACCATTACAGAGCCATGGGAGGAGGCTTAGACATCCGCATTCTACCCTAAGGAAGAAATAGAGAGGGGGCAGAGGAGAAACAATGACCAACCCTTTGAAGATGCCCCTTCATTACAATATATAGGAAGAATAAGAGAGAGAGGAGGGAAGAGTTCAATCCCGCTTCAACCACCTTGAGATATTCATTGAATCCTACTTTGAAATCTTAACCACTATCAATCAATGCCCCTCTCAAATCCGCCTACAATCTATCGATTCTGGTTCCTGGCGGATCAAATCAAATCAGATCTAGTAGTTGAAGAAATCAGGTTCTATATTAATGGTCTGGAAAACATTTTCCCATTTTTCACCAACTAAATCTTGTTAAGAATGATATTTTATGCTTTCATGGCATAGAGGGCATCGAGAAGTTTCCAAAGAGTCTTCTCCCGCCCAAATCTGAGTCTCCAGTCAAAATATATAGCCATTTAAATATTCGGATTGCGGGAGCACAATATTTAAAGAGTCTGTCCATATTCGGGTCCATGTGGCGGTCTCGTTCACCTTGATGACTCTACCCCTTCCTTATGTTCTTGAAATCACATCGTACGACACGTGGTAGCTTCCGCAGCTCCATGGTTTCCTTTATATTTTGCCTAAGTCTTTCATTGCTTGGCGAGCCAAAAGTTTGACCTGGACATGTGGAGGCTTGGCGCTTGTTTGGAAACCCGCCCCAAATTTTACTCTTGAAACAACGCCATGTTGACACTTGGCTCCTTCCGCTGGCCTACCTCTTCTTTGACTATTCAATCCCCGAATCTGTCCCTTTTTTTGGACCTGAGACACGTGGCGAGCCCGCACTCGTTTGGGGACTGCCTCAAGACTTTCCTTTTGGAATCACGCTAATGAGACACGTGGAGGCTTCCACTGGTTCTCTATACTTAGTCAATTTTGGGCCTGCTCTGTCCCACTTTTTAATTTGGGCTACGTGGTGAGATCGCGCTCATTTTGGTCTCCACTCTTTGGATTTATCTTTGAAGTAGCGTTGTTTGGACACTTGGCACCTCCCGCTGAGTCGAAGACTTTTCAATGGCCGATGTAAATTTTAGGGTTCTGGACACGTGGAGGCTTGGCACTTATTTGAGGACTGCCTTTTGGATTTAACCTTTGGAGATGCGCCATTTGGACACTTGACAACCTCCGCTGTCTCCTCCATACTTAGCTAATTTTGGGGCTCATTCTGAATCATTTGTGAAGCCCGAAACCTTTGAGTCTTTTCCGTTTCTTCTCCTTTGAGCCTCTGGTTTTCTTCCTTCTGTTTGCTCCTTCCCCGACCCTACTACTCCATTTTTAGAGCCTGCCTATAACTTGTCTGTTGGATTTGAAGCATAGGCTCTATACCACTTTTTTATTTAGGCTACATGGCGAGATCGCACTCATTTGGGTCTCTGCTCTTTGGATTTATCTTTGAAGTAGCGTCGTTTGGACACTTGGCACCTCCCGCTGAGTTGAAGACTTTTCAATGACCGGTGCAAATTTTGGGGTTCTGGATGCGTGGAGGCTTGACGCTTGTTTGAGGACCACCTTTTGGATTTAACCTTTGGAGATGCTTAGTTTGGACACTTGGCAGCCTCTACTGTCTCCTCCATACTTAGCCAATTTTGGGGCTCGTTCTGAATCATTTGCGAAGCTCGAAACCTTTGAGTCTTTTCCGTTTCTTCTCCTTTGAGCCTTTGGTTTTCTTCCTTCTATTTTCTCCTTCCCCGACCATGCTACTCCATTTTTAGAGCTTTCCTGTAACTTGTCTGTTGGATTTGAAGTGTAGGCTCGTTCGACGGAACCATTTTCTTGAATTTCTTTCTGCACGGGGTCGTGTTTGATCCATTTTTTCCAGGGGGCAAAATTGAGATAACAATTCCTCTAAGATCATAAAGCAATGTTTTTACTTGGTCCTATGGTGATATGCTGTATTGACCCCAATATTATGGTCCACAATATTGTCACTATTTCTAAAGCCAAACTTGTAAAACAGAAGCTACGAAAAATGCATCCTCGCATTTCCCTTCTTGTCAAAGAATAACTTTAGCACCTTCTCGTGGTTTCCTTCATCCTACCCATTGATTATTCCCAATGGATCTCTAACATCATTCTTGTCACAAAATCGATAGGGGACTTCACATTTCCATAGATTTCTGTGACCTTAACTTAGCTTTCCCTAAAGACTACTTTCCTCTACCTAGTATAGACCAATTAGTTGATCTTACCACTAGCCATGAAATGCTATCACTCATGGATGGTTTCTCGGGTTATAACCAAATATTACTTTCCCGAAAGATCAACACAAAACTTCCTTCATCACTCCTCTGGGGAATTTCTGCTATCGAGTCATGCCCTTTGGCCTTAAAAATGTTGGTGATACATATCAACAGGCTATGACTTATATCTTTCATGACATCATGCATCACATATTGGAAGATTACGTAGACAAACTTCTTACCAAATTCAAACATTGAGTTGAACACCTTACAGTCCTTAAGGTCATCTTTGACTGTCTCATCAAGTATTGTGTTCACCTTCAACCTAAGAAGTGTGTCTTCGTTGTTCTCTTAGGAAAACTCCTTGGTTTTATCGTTTATTTGCATGGCATAAAAGTTGATCCCACTAAAATCAAGGTTATTCTTGAAATGCCTCCACCTACTAACCTTCACTAACTGTGTAGTTTGCAAGGAAAGTTGCAATCTATTCGTATTTTTATTTCACATCTTTCTTACCACTGCTGCCCATTTCATCATCTCCTCAAAAAGGACGTCTCCTTCAAATGGGATTATGAATGCCACAAAGCCTTTGAGGCCTTAAAATAGTACCTCCTCTAACCACTTGTAATCATTCCTCCTAAGGATGGCCAACGATTTTACATTTGCATTTCTACTACTGATCATTCTTTGGGTGCCATGCTCACTCATCGCGATGAGCAACATAGGGAGTAATCGGTTTATTATATAAGTCGTACGCTTTTGGACTATGAAACTTGGTACACCCACCCCAAATTTTTTTCTTAGCCTTAGTTTTTGTCACCACTAAACTTCACCATTACCTACTTAACCACAAAATCTTTGTTGTCACCAATACATACCCCTTACATTACATGTACGCCAAGCCCTACCAACATCAATGTGATGCACATTAGCTCATGCTTCTTACAGACCTAGACCTCGAATTCACTCATCAAAAATATATCAAAGGCCAAACTATTGCTGACCAACTTGCAGACGCACCTCTCTCTCGGAGATCAGCCCTCTAACTTCAATTTCCCAGATGAATCCATTGCTACCCTCTCGTTGGAAAATACCATTTACCTGATGACCTTATTCTTTGATGGTTCTAAATGTTAGCGTGGGGGTGGTGCTAGAATTTTCCTCATTCCTCTCGACGGTGAGCCTATGCCGTTATCTTCCAAACTATATTTTGAATGTACTAACAATATCGTTGAATATGAAGCACTCAAATAAGGCCTTCAAACCACCATCGCCTTAGACGTTAAATCAATTAATATCTTTGGCGACTCTCAACTAGTTGTAAATCAAGTCAATGGTATATACCAATGTCGTAACGAAATACTTCAAAAGTACAAACATCATGTTGACATAATTTTGACTACCTTTGACCATTATGAACTTCAAACCACTCCACGTTCAACTAATAAATTTTCAGACACCATGACATGTCTTTCTTCTCAAATACCCTCTTCGCCCTCGGACTCAAAAATCTTTGTCACAGATAAAGGCAGAATCACCTTCCTATCTATTTTGAGACATCAACCTTGTTGAAACCATTGACCCTGACCCACGTGACCTTTGGTATAAGTAGTTTATTGACTGACTTTCCCTTTCCATTCTACCTCCAAACCTTACTTCATGAATGGACAACGAGACTTTCTCAAAATTGTCTCTCGTTATGTCATAATGGGTGGTTTTCTTTGTAAATGTGGCTTTGACAAAATCCTCTTACGATGCCTTACAAGTTATGAAATTCCCTACACCATCAAGGAAGTGCATGTTGGAATTTGTGGAGGTCACTTCAGTGGTTTAGCTATCGCTAAGCTAAACGCATTCTCTTCCTAGGCTATTATTGGCCAACCTTAAACCATGATTGTTGTGATTATGTCAAATGTTGTGTGAAGTTCCAGCAACATGCTAATCTTCATCACACACCTAGTCACGCCTTACAGGTCGCATGAGACCTTTGGCCTTTCTTTCAATGGGGTTTGGATCTTGTTGGAGAAATCAATCCCCATTCTTCACAGTGCCATCAATGGATTATTACCGCTACTGAATACTACACTAAATGGGTAGAAGCCATACCTCTTATTTCAACAAAAGCCAACAAAATATGTGAATTCATCAACCATCACATCATTTTTCACTTTGGTGTTCCTCATTGCCTCATCACTGATAATAGAGAACAGTTCAAAAATAAAACCCTATGGAAGCTTTGTGATGCCTTTGACATTCAACTCGCTTTTCTTCACCCTATTACCCTTAAAAAAATTACCAAGTAGAATCAACCAACAAAGTTTTAAACTAAATTCTTACGAAATTAGTTAACGATACTAGAAAGGAATGGCACACGGACATTCCTTTTTCCTTATGGGCTTATCGCACTAGTATTCGTACATCAACTGCTGCCACACCTTTCTCTCAGGTCTGCGGTACATAGGTTGTTCTACCTCTTGAAGTCCAAATTTCGTCTCTTCGTATCTCACTTAAAGATATTCTCAATGACGATGACTTTCTCCAAGACCGTTTGGCACAACTTGAATTATTAGACAAACATCGTATCAATGCTCTTGACCATCTCCAAATCTACCAAAATTTATCAAACGTGCCTACAATAAACGTGTCCACGAGTGAACCTTCCAATTCGGTGACCTCGTCCTGAAGGAAAATAAGCATGTAATAAAAGAGGAAAAATTAAACGGGACAAATTTGCTCCTAATTGGCTTGGACCTTATATCGTTACTCATACCTATAGATCGGTGTTTATGGTTTGTCTTAACTCAAGGTAAACCCAAACTGAGCCCCTTAATGCCTTGCATCTTCGACCATTCTACTTGTTGAATTAAGTCTTATATAACCTCTTGTCTATTAAGCGCTCGTCCCTTGAACACCATTCACCTTCCATTTTACCTATTTTTAGGATCAACAATCGATGGGTGTCATCATTCCCTTCATTTAATCAACTTCTTGTTGATGTCATATCAAACCAGGGGTGTGTCTAAAGCTATATGCAACAAGAGTACTTTAACCGATCTAGTAGTTGACTGTAGCTATTTTTATATTTTTTGGGGATCTCTTTAATGTCTTAAGGACTTCTTGGTAAAACCTTATTCAAATCAAACTATGAAAACTTGTTGAAAGTAAAACACACTAAAATCTTTGCTGAAAGGAAACACACCGTGTAGAATGGAAACACACTTGCTATTGGAAAATAAACACACTTGCTTCTGAAAGTAAACACACTTGATTTTGGAAATAAACACACTCAATTAAAATGCTTGAAAACAATTGCAAGAAATATAAAGATTTATCTAAACACCTACAGGAACAAGTATACAATAGAGTTTAATTGAAATAACTAAAGCAATACAAAATTAATAGATCTAAGCTATTTTCTGAAGAAATATAAATACCAAATAAACAAATATCCTAGTCCTTGGGGGAGTGGGCCCTTACTCCTCCTTGAATCGAGATTTAACAAATTAGAATTATCTCAAATGAGAATGGCTATTTTATTGATACAAACATTCGGTATTTAAAACGTCTGGATCTGGGTACTTAGTCTATTTCTTTTCTCTGTTCTATATCTATCTCATTCTATATCTCTACCTTCTATTATCTATCTATTGTAGAGTCCGCTTTATATAAATTTTACAATCACATCTCTGTCTCAATGATTTTGATGAAAGTGAATCATGCCTGGAATAGATCTTTGAGTCGGATGGCGGTTGATTAGATAGTTGTAGGATAACTCTCCCTGGATTTATTTTCAGAAATCTTCTCGTCCTTCATGATTGAAAGGGTCGTAGATGCAAAATCTCTGGATTTGGTTTAAAATAGATAACTCCCATTGGTTCCGGAACTTTGGAGAAGTTATATAACCATAGGAAATTGTTAAGGAACAAAACCTGTGAGAGTTCTGGAGCTGTCCCCAGGAGTTCCAGAACTAAGTCCAAAATTTTTGGAACTAAATGATGGGGTTCCGGAACTAAGTCCGAAAGTTCCGGAACTAATGATGACTGTGTGATGGAGTTCCAGGACTAGCTTGGAAGTTTCAAACTAAGCTATGTAGGAACAAACACTATCTAAAACATACTGAATGCCACCTGCTTCATTTCCTTGACTGATTAGACCTGCTTTATTACAAAACTAAATTTAAACACACACTATGTCAGGAATTTCAGAGCTTTTAACATTAGGATCACAATCAATCAAAAGATAGATAGTTACATCCTAACTCATATGAGATCAACTAAAAGTCACACAATGTAATCAAACTTAATCAAAAGGAGAGTAAGATGAGATCATATATTGTACATTAATCAAACATATTCTTCACCTCATCAACGACTAAACCAGGATCATGTGATTACCCATTACCTTTCAACCTTATCTTCAATATAAGTATCACGACTCTACTCATGACATGATTCTCATGGATACTTTTCATTTTTTTCAAAGCTGGAATCTCATGGTCGTTTATCACTTACACCCTATCTTTCATAGTTAGCCTCTATATGTTAGGGTTTTTTCTGCAACACAAGAGCCTTCGGCCTTTATAGTCTTGTCCATGACCTAAAATTCCAAAGTAAAACAATTTCAAAAGTAAAATTGGATTCAACGCCTTGAGTCAAATTTCTAGCAAAAGATGACTCCCTCAAAAAGGACATCTATGCTTTCTATCTCACTGCTATAAACAGACTGCTCCCTTGAAGGAAAGCTATACCAAGCCAGCCATATTGTACATAGTCTATCATAATAAGAATACTATTCTTGCAAACATAAAATAAAAATATTCTGAAGCTTCCCACATCGATCAACTTCACGAAGACCTCAAAGAGAAAATCTATTCATCCCACATAGACTTCCCGCATTGACCAATCTATTAAAACAAAAACAAAAACAAAAACAAAAAGAAAAAGATAACTTTTTCATCATGGACTTGCCTATTTTGATCTTGAGTCTCTTTCCAAATAGGCATGTTGTCTCACACTTGGTTATGCTAAACCAATTTTTTTCATCTCATCACCTTTTTACCCTAATTTTCTACCCGCTCAAGGGACATGCTGCAAATGTGACATTTCGTGATCATGTGACTTTCGTCAACCTTAGAATAGTCCATCATGCAACGCCTTTAGGGTCTTAAGTTCATAATCCCATCTTTGGTATGATAGACTTGTTATGGTTCTTGCCAATTAGGCGGCTCTTTTAGTCACTTCTTACCCTTTACCTTCTTCATTACTTGTTGATTCTCCTATACAAGACTAGACCATCAACACCTACATGTTAAGAATTCCCATTTTACCAACATCACCATGCCTAACTGACCTAAACTCAACCATGCCTAACTTACCTAGACTCAATCATGCCAAAACCTACCAACCCATCCCTTTACCTCGTCATATTCTTCCCTAGCTTATGGGAGAAATACATTGGCCTGAGGCCCCTTTTCATCGGGGCTATGTAGGCAACACTCGAGGGCATAGGGACCTTGGAGGTTATCTCATCCACTCTTTTACCCTAACCAATTTTCCCCCATTTTTCTATTCACACTCTACCTTAGTTAGTTTCCATCTTATATACTACTTGGAAATTAAACAAACATACAAGTAGATAAACATGTCTACCTACTTATTTCTTACATCATCATATTATACATTAATCATTTCACATTTCCATAATATCAAATATTTAGAAGTTTATACCATAACATAAATATACATCATCATTTATTTTCCATACTACTAATAACATGGAAATTAAATAAAACCCATAAACATAACCAAAGCATGCCTATACCTGACTCCACCATGCCTAACTGACCTAACTCGATCATGCCTACATGACCTTGACTCCACCATGCCTAAACATGGCTCCATCATGCCTGACTCACATGACCAAAGCATGCCTATACCTGACTCCACCATGCCTATACTAGACTCCATCATGCCTAAATGACCTAAACTCAACCATGCCTAACTGACCTAGACTCAATCATGCCTAATTCACCTAGTTTCCATCAATACACAATGAAAATGGAAATTAAAAACATAGATACATCATCCATACAATAAGTATCATCATCTATATAAATGAGCAAGTCTGTGTATCAATACATATGTACACAGATACAAATAAATACAAGTATCTCAATTTCTTAGATACATCCTCACTATCTTCGACATGCGGGCCAATATAAAACTCAAAATCTTGAAACTCTCATGTACAACATCACTATCATCAACACGCAGGCTGGTATATATCAAAAATCAATACTATGATCATATTCTGTGACTAATTGTCACCCCACCTGATATTCATACTCATCTATCTCCTCCTCATCTCTATCTCCTCCTCTCCTCCCGGTCCTGGCACCCCGCCACCATGTCTCCACCTTCCATGGGTCTTAGTCTAATCACCGCTTGAACCTCACCTGAGACTACCCTCCATGAACTCGTAGCCTCACCCCCGACCCTCGCTCCGGGATCGTTGGATCCACTCGTGCTCTCAACGCTATGAGTGTGTGACCTAGTCCTCTCACTCACTTGCTGTTGTGCTCTTCTATACTTAGCATAATATGGGACATCTAACCCAAAATCATCGGGTGATCTCGATAGTCACCGGGCCTCGTTCGGGCATCCTCGATCTTGCCATAGGAACCATATGTTGTCGTGCCATATGTCTCATAGAAACCTGTGTGATCTTCCCTGCTAACATTTTCCTAAGTCCATGCTCATGTGAGCCCTATCCTCCTCCCTGTACCATGGGACCCTATCCTGTTACTACTTGTAGTATGTGACCCTGTCCCTGAGCCTATGGAGGTGCATGTGCTGCAACCTAGGCCTGTAGGGCCATAACCTAAGCTTGTGCAAAGGCCACCCTGACCTTGTAACCACGATACACGTGCTCTGTAAGGCCTGTAAGGTGGCCACCTATCCTCCATCTCCATCTCCACCCTGTGCGGGCACTTTTGTCCCTATGCTACTTGGGCCTGTAGGGCCACCACCTGATCCTGTAAAATGGCAACCTATGCCTCTGACCCGGTAAGTTGTCCCTGTAAAACTATAATCTACACTTGAATGGTAGCCACCTGACCCTGTAAGGTATCCTTCCACATTGTGATGGTGGCTAAGTCTAGCTTCCCTGGTTTTGGGTGTGCTGCTCGTAGTTGTGCTACCCACCATCGCCTATATCCATCAGTGACCCCCACGTCATCAATCTGCCTATCTACTGGTTTCTCCTCTTTCCCTGTCAAAACACTCAGACGCGGTGGAGACATAGGTCTCTCCACATCATCTCTCTGGTACTGTGGAAAAGCAAGAGGCACGTCTTGTGGCAGCCCAAACTACCATCTCACCCTATCTACAGGAATCAACTTGTGCTTGTTGGCACACCGCCCATGTATCCACCTCAGTAGTTTAATTTCGTCTAATTCCTCCATCATACCCTTATACAAGGGATAGCCAATGTAGTGTCTCCACACAATATCGACCCCTGAAATCCTCTCCAATAACAATCTGTAATATAAAACATCATGTGTGGCCCTAGCACCTTTGTGTTGCCCACTAACTCATACCCATTGCTTGTTTCCAACTCTAACTCGACCACCCCTGAACCAATCATGTTGAGGCAAACCAATCGGCCGCACACATACGATATACTCATATTCCCAACAATGTGTAATAGAAATGTGCAACACAAACTAAATCCTCGCAATCACCCATAAGCTCACATCTCCCTGTATAGCTGCACTAAAAGTGTCAGTGCCCAAGAAAAGTATATTCTCTCCTCCATCATATCCTGGAGCACTCCCATCAATTCTCGTGGGAATCTCCCACCCTCGGCGTGTGGTAAGGTGAAGCAAGATACCGCCTCCATCATCAATATAACTAGCCTCGTCTCCTAAGGATGGGCTGCATACATGTCTCCATAGTTAAGGCTCGCACTATGGTACCTTAGCTCACCCATCACCTCCCCAAACACAACCACTATTGCTCCACTAATGCCTCTAAAGAAATATAATACACTAACTCCCCAACTATCGGTAGCCGCAGGATCCTGTACACATCCTCTAGGGTGATAGTCATCTCACCCATCGGTAAATGAAATGTGTTGGCCGTTGAATCCCATCTATCGATGAGTGAGACCATCAAGCTAGAATCTCGGTCTATATGCCCATAGCACTAGATCCCAATCAGTCGAACATCTATCATATGCTCCCACTCCTCTGCGCAGTCATGTTGAGATGCATCTGCACTCAACAATGGTGGTACTCTGTCATGCATCTTGATATGGTTCATACCTGCAACATTAAACAAAACATTTTCAAGACTTACCTACACCAAAATTACATCTTACCCACTAAACCATACCCAACCACATCAATCATGCCTACCACATTTACCTAATTCACCTACAAGCTCTCATGCTACCCTTTCCAATCATGACCCATCGTCTTAACATTATTGAACCTACTTACCTATCTTATCCCGCCAAACTCGCATTTTTCCTTCATCCCCTATATACGCCCTTCATATACCCCCTCCCACGTATTTATCTTTCCAAACTAACCCTTCTTACCCCTGTTGTTCTTTAACCCTAACCGACACTGCCGCTTCGACATCACTAATTTTCCCATGACCGTCCATCGGGTCCCTTTAACCGATGATGGTCACTAAGGCTAGATCGATGTTGGTAAACACCAACCGACTTCGCCAAGCCTTGATGACGTCGAACTCTATTGTGGAAACCCCAAAAATGAATCTCGTCCCCCATAACCCATTTCACCTAAAGTTCACCAAAATCTACCCTTACATCTACCCCAATCCATGCCAATTTACGTTATATTCATTTATAATCTCAATTATTCTACATTTTCCCTTCCCCATGTTGATTAAATCCACTTTTCACCCACTTTTCACAATGAAAACCCCCCACCCCAATTTCTTCCTCTTTAACCAAACTTTTAGCAAATAATAAATTAGGGAACACCCCTTACCTCATCATGGCATCGCCTACGTGGTGACACATCCGCCACCGCGTTGGTGGTCCACCCGAACCCTCTCTTGCCTCTGCCATGCTGAAATCTACATCGAATCTCTCCACCAACCACACATCTCCAACCATTCTCGTGGACCCGTATACCGCTCTCTTCTCACCACTTAGTAATCTCTACCTCAATTAGGTCTGATGCCTTGTCTTTTTCTCCAAGAAAAATGCACAAGTCAATAAGCTATGTCATTTTCTCGAGTCAAAATACAAAAATGATTCTGTAAAATACAAAATTTCTACCTTATAACCCTAACTCGACATGACCGGTGTCGGTCATACCAAACCGACATCGGTAACCTTATAACCGACATCGGTTACCTGTCATTACCATTTAAACCCCATTTTCTCCATTTTGAACAAAACTCATTATTGTTGAATACCTTTTGACATTACCAACACCCATTGCACCCTACCCACAAGCCTAAATTACCCATACATTTCCTTAATTGCATTTAGGGACTTGTTATTTTACCTATACCTCGGCCTTACCCGTTCTAGGACTTATATACCTTGACCAAAACCACTTTTTGTGACCTTTGAACTTGTGTACTCACTATGCCTTGTGATGTTGTTACCCATGTTTTTTAGCCAAGTGACCTTACCTTGCCTATTGCGTGATGTTTATCCTAACCAAACCTTTGGTGTACCAGATCATACCTAAACATTCATGCACCTAACCTAAGTTATGTTTTTGGACCATATCCTGTACCCTAGATACCTGAATCACTTCAACCTTGTTTGGATAAACCTATCGACCTTGGACGATGTAGAGTTTGCAAGCTCTTAGATTTGGTACCGTCACGCCATCTATACATGTGTGTGCATTTGATTGTCATTACCCATTACCCGATATGACCCTTTCCCATTACCCATTACCCAATTTGACCCTTACCCATTACCCAAAGTGCCCATACCCTTACCTACAACTCACCTACCTTCACTTTCATCACTTACCCATTTATCAAACCACTCACCGATTCCGTCTCACACCTCATCAGCTCCTGGTTTGAGGGGGATCACCTCCACCCATACTTGGGGCAACCCCACTCTCACCTATATTTGGGAAACCACTTCCTTTTTTTTTTCAAAGCATTTCTTATCAATACAAGCTACACGACAAAAGGGGAAAATGTAGACACCAAAATTGGGTCATACTTCCATTAAAATCATATTCATTAAATTAACCATATCTTACCCATTCATATCCCCTAGTGCACATGTTAATTGAATTAATTATCTTAGTTAAATTAATTAATATCCTCACTCAAACACCTTACCCCACCAACTCACTTAGCCACCTCACTCAAATGACCCACTCAAACCTCATTAATGACCTAAGACCAAGTCTAAGCTAATCCTAACCAACTAGGACTTAGTATAAACCTAGACTTAAGTCCTATTAAAAACCTAAAAGGACTCCTATCTATCTTTCCGTGATCCATCACTTAAGACTGGGAAGAAGGTTGGAGATCACGCCAAAAATAGCAACAATCTGGCTATTTTTGGCCAACCTAGATATTCTCGCCTTAACCGACATCGGTTATATCTCAATTGACCGTCACTCTAACCGTCATCGGTTAGGTTAAAAATATTTCCAAAAGCCTTTGCCTAAGTTGGTCATTCGATTCAAGATCTCATACGAATAGAATTGGATCACTTGAATTTATGAAGTACTCAGGAAAAAGAAAACACACTGGAGCACTACCAATAACCATTTGGCTTTCATCATCTTCTTCACGATCACAGATTCACACAGAGAAGCACAGAGGTTTGAATTGCCGCGACACGTATACAACGACTCTTCTCTCTATATCTCTACCATCACTGTCCTCGTCACCTACGTTCTCCAAATCTACTTTTCAGTAAGTACCTAACACCTCTTCATTTATATCTATTTCCTTTTAGTAAGATTTATTATTCATTCTTGGTAATTTATCTTTCTCCATAGCCATACACTTTCTTCATCCCACCAACCTATCACCTTACAATACCTTTCCCTTTCACCTTTTTTACCCTCTTCTAATCATCCTGAGTCTTGAAGACCATTTTACGACCTCACACTCACCATTTCCAACCTCTCGTGTAATAAAAAGAGTATGAAAAAATGACTTTAAGAACTTTCGCTAAGTGCCCCTATCGACACCGGTTGCCAACCGACGCGTCGATCATTCACGCTAACCAAGATTGGTCATACAACCAACAACGGCTACTATTTCTGGTAATATACTTCATACCAAATGAGCTAATACCCACTTCCCTACAGCCCATAACCATTTCTAATCTTTACCGGACCTTACCCAAAGCATGTATTAGACTTGTAACGTAACACCACCCATCATCACGACCTATTTTTGATCTCAATCACCTTTTACCTGACCTTTCTTATTTCTTTTATGAGATACCTAAATCATTCAAGTCCAATAGGATCGTTATTTCATGTATATTTTAAATAACATTAATAATGTTATATAAAAAGTGGATTGACAACTGTTCGAAGCATCGCACTTCCGGATCTAGCTTTTGCTAGGCAATCCACACATTGTTTTGTTTAACTCTATCTCGTGGTATTTTTTTACATTTATAGGTAGTTCCTCCTAGCGAAAAGGGAGCACTCGCAAATAACTTGGATCGGAAATCGAAATGCACGCATGAATTTCAATCGACATTACAAACAAGTATTCCTCCTTGACATGAGAAATATAATACTCTTTACTTCTTAAACCAATTATATGAACCTGGAATGAAGGTTGTATGGATTGATTGATTGTTTCTTTGACTCATCATAGTAATATATGTTGTTGGTAGAAACATGGATGATTTGTTGATACTTACTTCGTTGTTATTTTATAACACTTTGTTTGGGAAATAAACATAGTTATATATGTTTAGGGAAATTGAAATTCATACTTGTTATTTGATAGTAATCTGATTTATTCTTTTAATGATTTGAGTTTGATAAATCTTATGTCCCTTTTTAATGGATTATGAAAGAAAGGAAAAAGAATAAAAGGGAAAAAGATAGGTTGTTATCTTTAATGAATTTTAGATTATGTTGATTAGTTGAATTATGTTCATTGAAATATTTCAGTGCTATAAATTGTAAAGATAAGATGGATGACTTTTTCATGCCATTTCTTTTGAACTAACCATTGCCTAATGTTTTTAAAGATGGTGAAATTTAAGTCTTATCTGGCAAATGATTTGTAAATGGATGTGTTGATTTCTTGTTGATTATGATTGAAAGATGTATTCATTACTTAACTGTTTGTAAAAGCGAGCTTGTGCTTCATTGTATAATTTGTTGAAAGGCATTATGGCCTCTAAAATCTTTTGTATAATTTTTGGGAAAAGAAATAAAAGTTTTATATTCAATTTTTGGATATTGTTGTAATAAAGATCTTGGTTGATCGTATAATTTATTCAGTCCTTTGATTCAACTAGGAATTATATTAAGTTATGAATACTTGTGTGAATTAGCTTTAACAAATATAAAAGAATTAAAGCTATATGAAGGATTATGAGATATAACCATTAAAATAAATGAATGTGGTTTATTATTTTATAGTTGTATGATTGAACTCTTGTATTATGATAAATGATTAATGACCATTTATTATATAGTCATAAGTATGTAAACAATATTATTATGAATGATTGTATTATATTCAGTTGATGAGTTCAATTAACTTGTACTTAAGCAATTAAAATGACATTGTCGTAATTTAAATAAATTAGGGACTACATTATTAATGCAGTCTATTGCCCTAATTATATTAAGATGCTTAATGTATGTACATATATAAACTTATGGAATTGATTATGAATAATTATTGAAACTAGGTTATGGACCTTAGGATTGAATAATTATTGCGATGAAGTATCGTTGAGTAAGAAGATTAAACTTGTCATAAAACTAATTCATTGTGGTGAAATAAGTTACGACAAACCTAATACATGGTACTCGGAAGGCCAAATTCAAATGGTTGTTATAGTGTAGTGTTTATCGAATGATGCAAGTCATTCTATGAATATTGTCATACAATAGTTATCCTAAGTTGTCCCTCAAGCTCCATTTATTATGCATGTCGTAATCAATAAGGAATTGAGTTGTGCTAAGATGCGAAGGTTGTTTGTTCAGTTCAGCCCAGTTACCTGTGTACCAACTTATGTTGGCTATAGGGGAAGAAATTGATCACGTGAAGACATAAGTCGTTACGTGAGCTCTTTCTTTCCCCTAACAAACCTAAGTTGGCACAGACGTGCTTCGTCGCACAAGATGAATAAGTTTTGTATCTTATGCGTAACTTGAAATTAATTTAACTCAAACAATGGATTCAATTATGATAATTGAACCAAGTGACATGGTGATGGGACATGTTTTAGAGACAAATGTACAATCTAGAAATAGAGCATGTAATGCATGAATCATAAACTTTAGTCGAAGTAGTGTAAGTCATTACACTGTCAAGTTCACCTAGTTCTAACTAAAGTGTGAGATCTCGAGATGGGATTCGATTGAATGAATTCTAGGTAGACACTTAGAGAAACACTTGTAAAATCAAATCCGAGAAGGGCACTAAAGGGTATACATTGTATACAGACTCAAAAGAGTATCTTATGGGGATCTTTGAATCCATTTGACCCATAACTATGCACATGCTTAATTGAATTTTTATCTAAATAATTATAATTAAAAGTTGTTGGATTTAGATGTTAGTTTGTACATTTAAATAAGTGAAGACATATGTTTTAATTTGGGGAGTTTTAAAAAAATCTTGTAATTATGATGTTTGAAAAGTAGGTGTTACACGAAAACTCTCAATGCCTTGTACTTATGGCCTTTCTATTGTTAACACATCTACCAACGTGATCTTAGTCACAACTAGGATCTCATTTCCATCATTAGCCCTTTCGATCTCTTGTCGTAATGATTTGGAATTATGTGGTCTATCGTCACTTTCATATATATGACCTTGAATATGGGCACCACGGCTCTACTCATAGCATATTCCTCATAGACAAGTTCCTCCTTCTTGGGAACCCCGCAATCATTACATCCATCACCTTCTTATCTACCTACTAGAACCATGCTAAGGGTCCATAGGTGTCACTTGTACATCTTATCTTCCCCTCCCTAAGTGGTCTACTTGGCTATCCTTAGCTCTATCCTAAATTCAAAATTTAGGATGCTCATATCAAAACTATCTTATCCAAAAAAAATTAACTGCTCCTCGAAGGACAATTGTTCATATAAAGCAAATAATGTAAAAAGTATAGACTAATCCCTTGAAGGAAAATTATCGTATATAGTTTCATCTAAAAATAAACAATAATAAATTAAAATCCAAAAGCAAAATTCCCAAAATGTAGACCACTCCCTCAAAGGATGGTTACTATCTTATATCAAAATAGTGAAGGCTTCCCGTATTGATCAACCTTCTAAATATATAACACCAAAAGTAAAAATCAAAAGAAAGCATCATAAGAAAGCTTCTGCATCGATCATCTTTCTCATCTACAACAAACTTCCCACTTTGATATGTTTGCACCATATTGCTCAACAAAGAACCTACTTCTCCCCGTACAAAATGCTACATCTAAAACCCCTTTTTGTGTCAACAAGAAGTGTATAAACACATCTTCCATCTTTTCCCTCATGATCTAAGATATGACTAACTATCATTGGTTATATATTACAATCGGCTATAGGCTACAAGTGCATTATTTTATGTTGTTCCCTTTCACGCTTTACCCCCAATCTGGTTCAAAAGCATCTATTCCACATACACTCTTTCCTATGTTACAAGTATTCTCCTTATATTTCAGTCACTATAGCTAGGGTCACATTGTGTCTATCTACACTTCATCATATATAATCATCCATTGTATCCATAATGTCCATCACTTATAAAAATCATTCCCAATCTCTAAATCCACCTCCAATCACATACATCACATCATCTAACCTAATATAACATCTACATCCTACCAATCATATCCGATCATATCCATCGTAATCACATCCAATCTAAACCCCTCTTACCTTTCCAAATATCTAAATTCATACACCATTTTATCATCTAAACGATTAAGTTTATCACATCAATATCTAGATCACTATCCATCGAATTAATAACATCTCATATATACATCATATCAATTGTCTATATCATCATCTATGTATATCCAATCCATCATATCTAATCTACATCCAATCATTATATCATATAACATCACCAATATGCATCACATCACATATAAAATCAAAAGCAACATCCAAAATCAAGCATATAAATCAATATCAATACCTAACTAACTATCAACATCCATCAAAGCATCTAAATCATTGCACCCATCTAATCTACTCAACACAATACACATAAATCACGAAAAAATCAACACACACACATATCATAAAAATGTGTATACATATGTGCTAAGCCTCAACTAGGTTGTCTCAAAATCTATACATCCAAATAGATATTAGAAATATATATACAATGTTCACTACTCAATGAACACAAAATTTGATAAAATCAGTAAACCCTATCCTCCTCCCCCTACCCACCACCATGTTTGCTATCCGGACCCCATCATGTCTCAAGCTATGTTACACTAGTTGTACTCCCGACACCATTGGTCAAGCTAATCTCCCTTATCTCCTTTCTTTGGCTAAGTAGACCGCATAACATGGAACATCGGGTAATCTTGAGCTAACAATATGCTTGTAATAATGTGCCTCATTTCCTAGCACTTTACAATCTTTGCTCTAATGACACCGTGGTAGGTGGCACCATTTAAACCACTCCTTATGAAGCCTCGTGCACCTCACCCCCTTCCGCCATAGATGTGGTTCCTAGATCTCTATATATGACCCGATAGGCCTCTCACTATCACTAGTATATGTCCCACCGTCGTATGGCCAAATATCTCTCTTTGTGCATCCCCACTGGCTCCCGATAAGATGCATCTCTCTCATGGAAAGCCGCATCTATCTTGGCCTATAATCTAGCTATCTCCATGACCCCATCTCCATCTCCACCCTCTCCACCTACAAGAACTGTGTCCTCTCCACCAACTTGTGTGGCCTCCTCCACAACTTTGGCTGCCCATTGTTGCATTCACCACTCCACATATCGCTCTCTTACCCTCACATCATCATCATCTCGTATCCCATGAATCCCCCTCCTCCTCCAATGGGTCTCGCCATCACTGGGATGGACAAGTCTATCTTTGCCTCATCCTGCTGCATCGAATGGGTGTTGTTCTAGGCACCGTCTCAAAACTCAATCTGTCGATAATGGAGGTAAAATAGATGGCCTCTATCATCTCGGCCTTTGCCCATGTACCCATATGATCATCCTCATACATGTTAGTTGGATATTCACCTAGGCCATGTAGGGAAGCCTCTATAAGGCCTCCATCTCACATCATCTACCTCTAGGATCCCCAAACTCTCCTCATGCCAATCCTCTCCCTGATCACCCCTGTCTCGATGAGCCTAGTTGGGTCACCATCTCGAAACCCCATAGCCGGATCTATGTGGTCCCCTATAACCCATGGAAGCCTCAGCGGCCTCACCATGGTTATGTGCTCATAGGTCAAGTAATGTAGCAAGAAGCCTACATCCATCCATGTTCTCTTGCCATATACATACATTCATAACTCATAGTAAACCCATGTTAGCAAGGTTGAACCAAAAACAAACATTGTCATGTGCTTGACTATGTTTACCACTATACCTACTAGTTTCCATGTAAATTGAGATCCACCTGAATTTGGTAGGTCGTAATAGGATATCACCATCATAACCAAACAAATCAAATGGTTCCCCATGTCGTTGGCTAATACCAGATCTCAATATGAAATGCACCAGAACACAAATGTAATATGTGGTGCATATTATCCAAATAATCGGGTTAGCTCCGCCATCCTATCCTTTATTTTCATTGCACTATCATTGCCCCTTGAATCGAGTAGTCTCATAATATGATACATGTCCTCCAACGTGATCTCCATCTCTCTAGTCCTAGTATCCCATCTCCATCAATGCAATGATCAACCCCGTATCTCTGGGCACCCTTTGGTAATGGCGAATCCATCCAATCCCTACGCCTCTAGGTGGTCCCACTCTACATCAGTCATATTAGCTCTCATCTTCCCTAACATGGTCGGGACTCTACCTCTCGATATATAATGTATCCCCATTCTCGTAAAAATTAATCAAACAGCACCCATTAGCGACCAATCATCAAAATCATCCCAAAATCATCATTTTCTATCAAAAATTATCTAACACTACCCGTTCGACACCGAATTTCCCTTGTCGACACCGATTTTACCTTGGTCAAAATCAACCCATCCGGTCACCGCCGACCGGCCCTTGGCACCTATAAATTTCAAAAAATTTAAAATTCAAAAATCAAACAAAACCAAAAATTAAGCTAGGTGTTTAGACTTACCGCTCTCGGTGACCTCGACACTTCCTTCTTCCTTCGTTGGCTTCCATTTCACTCCAATATTTCCCTTTTATACCTCTCCAATCTCCCGATCGTCAAATTCATAGCGTGAAAATGAGCTTGGTCATCCGACTCCACCGCTTATATAGGCACGATGACCCGATCGCTGTCGACCCCACCCAATTGTCGTTGACCGAACCCTAATTTTTCATCTTTTTCTCATCTTATCCACTATCCTCATGTAAATTATCTTTTCTTCCACCCTTGGCTTTTTTTTACCCATCACACACCTTTATTTATCCCACCAAATCGATTGGCTATCTTTCATCTTATCTATCTATCTCATCACTTATCTTTCATTCCATCCATCACCCCGCTCATGTCATCTTTGTGTTCCCATTCAAGACACCATATTTTATCCTTTTCCCACTCGGATGCATACTTTTGATTCCTCATGTATGAAGGATATCACATTTTCTCTTTCCCCACATCTTGTCAAACCATTGTCTTGACCATCCTTGCATTTTTTTGCACATATTTTTATATACTCCTTTGACTCATTGGTCCCACGACATGCACATACATCCGAGTGGATTCCCATTGGATTCCCTCCATCTACCAAAGGTGATATTTTCTAACTCACGAGTGCATGTAGGACATTAACGTCACCTCCATTGCAGGCCATGTTATGCCCCTACCAATGTGTTTCCAAGGTCAATGCCAAGTTTTTGGTTTATTTTTGTTTTTATCCTATCAATGGTAACCCCCTTCACTTGGGACATCTTTCTCTCTCTTTTCTCATCCTTTCCATCCTTTTCCTTTCTCCTTCATCTATCTCTTTCAAACTCATGATCGATTCTTCTTCGTGTCATCAATCCCTAGTTTGAGGGGGAACATCTCAATCATCATATTCTTTCACTTCTTTGTTATTTTCTCGTGGCTTGCCCAACACAAACTACTTAAACAAATGGAGAAAATGTAGACACCAATTTTTGTATGCTTGTCCCCAGCCCACATTCACTCCCCTTCGTCATCGTGTTACATGCAGACATACCTCTCTTCCTATTATTTAATTTCCATTTTCCCTCCTATATCCCATTTATTTATTAATTTCCCAACTTTCCCATCTTTATTTTATCTTCTCTAAGTCATCCTTAATCATACTTAATCAGCCCTAAACCCTTACGTTAATCCTTTTATCTTCCCTAAGTCCCCCTTTTATCATCCTTGTGTCCATACTATCCTCATTCAATGCATTCCTATCTCTGAACTACCTTTTATCCTCCCTATGCAAACCTAACTCACTTTGATCACCCGAAACCCTACTTTTATCTCTTGAAGGCCCTTTACATCAAGCTAATCACCATCTCCAATGCCCAAATCAAGGGTCACCGTGCGATCAACAGAGACCCATGCGGGTTTTCGTTGACCCTATAAGTATGCCCATACCCCCTCCTAAAGATGCAATTTTTGAGATTTAGAGCTTTCTTGTGACCCTTGCTCCGTTTTCCTCTCTTCTTTACAGCTGAACTATCAATTTGGAGATACTTTTGATATCTTACATGCTATTTGGATATTTGAAGTCTTGTTCTTGCTTAATGTCCCACCTTTGCTTGCTTAGAGCCCTTATCATCTCCCTCATCCTTTTTGCATTAGTTCTACAGGGTTTTCCAGTCACCTCGAGCTTTATCTTTCATCTACCATCCCTAATCTTCATCCATATCTCTTTGCCATCCATTTAATCCCATCAAACCCTAAATCTACCCTTTCGGTCATTATCAACCCTACCTTTCACCGTCGACTCGATCTGTACTATCCTTGTTTCTTTCCCCTCAACCATCTATCATCTACTTTACAACTTCTTCCGAAACCAAACCTCTATGTTCTTGTGATCCACTTGTTTAGGATTCTAGATCTCATCTTCAACATCACCAATCGTCATCGATTTGTCTCGGTCATCATCAACCTTCTCTACATTTATCGGATCTATCAAATGTATTACATCCTTTCTATTTTCCCGACATTACCACATCGATCCAAGACCTTTTTATTGTTTTAGATCATGTTGCAGACTTGTCTTCTGTGTTTTCGGATCCACTCTGCTGCGGTCGCCATCGATTGTACTTGTTAGTATTGGGTCACCGTCGACTGACCAGTGTTTGGTTCAATATCATTTATTTTTATCATATCTCGCATCTCGATCATATCTAGCACATTTTATATCTTTATTTCATTTCGGTTGTTTGTTGTTTCCTATTATTTATCCATTATCATTTTATCTATATTTTCTATCGAATTGGATTGACATCCATCCCTAAGAAGTTCTCACTTCTTAGGACCAACACTGCTGGGCAAGCCACCATCCTATCTACTAATCCATTTTTTGTGTTTAGTTTCTCTTTATCGTGCAAGGTTCATTGAGCTTACCGCAAAGAGGGATCTTTTGCATTTGTATCTTCACCATCATCATCTTATCAAGAGGTAGCCTTAAACCCTCTCATCATTTTGACTCATTTATTTTCTTGTATTCCTTTCCACTAATCAAACATGATCGGTAAAATTCAATGAACAACTACATGAAAAAAATTACCCATGTGTATTTCAAGAATAAGGAGGGACTCTTAGTGAAAATTCAAGTATGCATCTACTTTGAAGGACTTATTTTCAAGTTCTTCAAATATGAAGTATTATACTATTCACATTTTCATGTTTGTACCAAGTTAGGCCTAGGAAAAATTACATACTGAGACTTGTATTCTTTGTTCACATGATCTTTCACACAATCACATAGGTGGGTAACATGCATGAAATTTGACCCTTGATTGGAATATTGGTATATAGGGTTTTCATCCCAAAATGCTAACCCTTTTTTCTCAAGTCAAGATTTTTACTAGGATTTCAAGGAAGAAAAGAAATTACAACTTCCTTACAATGTTGAGTTACAACTCAACTTCTATTATGGAAATTTACCATGGAGCATGTCAACACTAATACATCGAAAGACAATTATTGAGAAAACACAAAGTGTGTGTGTGCACTCAAGTATAATTTTCCTTTAAGTATGTAATATTAAATTACACACTTAAAGGGTGAGAAATGTAAACACTTAAATTTGGGAATTTATCCTTTGGCAATGAAAATTTTGGATTTTGTTCCTAGGCTAAGACAAATATTCACATTCTAAGCCCAATCAACACATTTTTTTAATCTCTTTCATGACTTACTCATCTCTACACCCTACTTTATCATTCATCTAGGCTGTTAATTAAACACAACATTCATTTATCTGCGCACTCATCATTCTAGAACTTTGATTTCATATCACAATTTTTCTATCCAAAACCATATAAATTGGATCCATAGTAGACTACAATCTTGGATGACTTGTATATTTTGGACCCTCTTATCTAATTACTCTTTTTCCAATTTGGAAAATTATGTGTGTCATTTCATCTTCCTAAGGTTGTCATTAGCATGACACACTTCACCTATGAAATCATATATAAGAAAGTCAATCTCACTTCATTATTCACTTGGAATTCTTGTGAAATCCTATTGCAAATATGAATGTTAAAGCACCTAAGACTCTCCAAAATCACTTTAAAGTAGTCACACATCATTTAGAGAAGTCACTACTACATGTTTGAAGAACTCAACCAGGTCAAAATATAGCTACCTTTGTTTCTAAACACTTGAAGGTCCTAGAGCCATGTCTTAACAAGGGAAAAGTCACTCCAAGCATTGTCAAAGGTGTTCAAGGGACAAAAGAATTTATTCTAGCAACTAAAGCACACCATATCACACTACCGCCATGTTGGGTACATTAACTCTTTGTATAGTTAGTTTGTTATCTTTATATCAAGAGACACAAGGGAACACATAGGGGTTGGATTAGATTGTATTCACACTTGCACAAAGTACTAGGAGAACTACATGAGGTTTTCTCACTTGAGGGATGTATTTCAACACTTGGATTGGTTTAGTAGGGGTTAACCACCAAGAGTATTTCAACCTTAACCACACATTGATTTCTCCTCTTGTTATCTAATGCTTTGATAAGGGTATTGCATTTATCTTGAGTTCTACATGTTGTAGGTCATTATATGTTTTGGCAAGGTTGAGTGAGCTTGTGCAACATATAGCGACACAAATTTCCGGACAAGCAAAGGGCACAAAAATTTATGTGACCCCATTACAAGTAGGTCCAAAACCATATAGAAAGTGTCAGAACCATACCATGTTTCAAGTAGAGCTATATAGTCCAAGATAGGGTATGTTTCTAATTGCAATACCAAAATGAAGCATCTTCAAGTTCAAATTGACTTGTTTATCTAGTTTGCCCATATAAATCTCCTCTATTCCATTTTGTACAACTAAGTCGTCATTTTCTCTTATGTTGTTGTGCTATCATTACATTGTTGTAATTATCAATGTGTTATTCTGATTATGCATGGTTAATTGTAACATAATTAGTTCAAATAACCCCATGTGACGAACCTTTATATCCTAAATTGATTATATTGCATTTAATATTTTTATGGTGTAAACACTATTATTATCTCTCTTCTTTTACTTGCTTCTTTATTCACACTAATCACTCATTACATTTTTGCAATTATCAATGTGTTATTTTGATTATGCATGGTTAATTGTAACATAATTAGTTCACAATAACCCCATGTAACAAACCTTTATATCCTAAATTTCTTATATTGCATTTAATATATTTAGGGTGTCAACATTATTCTTATCTCTCTTCTTTTACTTGCTTCTTTATTCACACTACTCACTCACTTATAGAACTACTTGCATTAGTCCACAATGGCATATTCTCCTAGGCATCTTGCAAAGAACCTTTTTGGGGATCTCCCACCCATAGTTAGGGTTTAAGGTTGTTTTACGTCATACAAAGGATTTCACAAATGTGTGACACCTAGGGTTTTAGTCACAAAGGTTATCACATGTTGCAACCGCATAAAGTTCTGAGTGCTAGTGCACTCCTATTTGAAACCGTATAGTAGAGGACTAGACAATACCATGTTTCGACACAAAACATATGGTTCCATACCTACTCAAACTTGTACGCTAATTCTAGAAACGAAACATCTTTATGTCATTTCCATTGTACATAGTCACTTTGTATTGTTAGGAATATTATAGTGCTCTCATAATATTGTTATTTACTGCAGGGTAAATATTATTAACTATTGGTATAAGGTTGTTTGTTTGTTATACCCGTAATTCATTAAACGAGTTATTATTTGTTAGTAGTTGTTTGTACTTCCTATTTATAAGGAAGTTGGTTCAACTTTGTATTTGGCTATATAATAGCCATTCCTTTGTATGTAATATAAGTTGAATAGAATAATTATTATATTGTTTTGTGTGTTCATTCTGAACCAAATTCTAGATTTGGTATCTCGAGCGATAGTTTATCCTGTGTAATGGAAGAGTACTTATACTTATGAGGAAACGCCTTACCTTTGCCTCAAATTTATGGGTTCCAAGTTACTATTATTGATTCAATGATTATATCAGCTTACGTGAATCTAGTTTGTTTTATATTGTGCTCCTGAAGTGAACGCGACCAAGTCTACCTATCAATGCAGTTTCTCATATCTGCTTGTACATGCTTATGCCTGCAACATCTTCCTTGTTTTACACATTTATTCTACCAGTGCCGACGTCTCATGATAAGTATAACATTGTCTCATGTTAATGGGTCTAGTCTAGAATTATTCGATGATACTCCATACTATCTAGGAAGTCATATTAATTTTTGTTATTGATTCGTATTTGTTTTAGAATCTTTTATAGGTCGTTATGTTTTAAATCGTCAAAAATCTAAAAGTGTCATTTAATCTAAAGTTAGATTAAATAATGTTATTGTTTGTCAAGTCTGAATCAACAAAGTTGTTTGAGTCTAATGTGTCAATTCAAAAATTGTGTCTTCAGGGTCCTTGTAAGTGTGTCATTATTTATTTTTTTGTTATTGTGGTGTCAATTGTGTATGTCATCAATAGAGTCAAAGCGTCAAAATATTGTTAAAAAAATTGTCTTACGGATGCATTTTTGGTGTTACCCAACGTCCAAAAATAAAGTTTTTCACATTGCAGGAGGGAATAAAAGAATAAGCTCAATGTGGAAACAAATGTGCTTCGTGTTCATACTCTGCTTGAGATAGCAGAACATACATTGGAGGATGGAGGCAACAAATGCAGAGGACAATCGGCGTCCTCGAGTTCGTCACTATCTCGAGGCCCTGGCAAAACCGCTTTAGTGACACCTTTTGTTGTGTGTGATGAATAAGAATATATGAGCATCCCTGTTCCTATGTGCAATATAGTGTTTTTGTTTCCCCTGTGATGATGATGATGTGGAGATTTGTACCATTGATACTATTGCAAGAAGTTTTCTTGATCAAATTGACTTGATGGTTGATGTGAATTGGTTGAATGGTCCCAATTCATGTATTCACTGAATAGGTTGATCGGTCCCTATTCATGGATGATGTAGTTCCCACAGTCAGTGTTGAGGATCGAGACCATGTGCAGGCTATGAAGCAAACATATTGCTTGGTTGAAATGGTGTTTCCCCATGTTCACACTAAGGGGGAATGTTAGGAATATTATAGTGCTCTCATAATATTGTTATTTATCGCAGGGTAAATATTATTAACTATTGGTATAAGGTTGTTTGTTTGTTATACTAGTAATTCATTAAATGGGATATTATTTTTAGTACTTCCTATTTTTAAGGAAGTTGGTTCAACTTTGTATTTGGATATATAATAGCCATTCCTTTGTACATAGTATAAGTTGAATAGGATAATTATTATATTGTTTTGTGTGTTCATTCTCGAACCAAATTCTAGATGTACTCCTAGTTCAACATCTCACCTCTATAACCAAGTGCATCTACTTCTTTGTGTTTTAACAATCGTTTACAAGTTCAATTTTGTAATTTGCTAATAAGTGCATATTTTGATTTATGTATTAATGTTTGTTGATTAATCTAAATATACCAACTTGTTGCTAACCATTTAACCCTTGGATAAATAAGAATAGCCTTCCCACCTCCTACATCTGTATTTATTTTTAGGGTTAAATCAAGCACAATAATACCACTAGAAAAACATAGGCATAAAAACTCATCACACAAACAGGGGAGATTTTGTGAGGGTTGTACACCTTACAAATACCACTATTTCGTTTAGCTTTGTGTTGTATTTATTCCTCATGCACCATCCCACCTTCACTCCATGTCACGACAAATCTTTGCAACAATAGATCTACAAACAACACACAGGGATGACTTAACTTGGCATGTACCTCAACGCACAATTTCTTTCCTCTCCTTGAGATGATGCCTATTGGCATAACAAGGTCTTTGTACATAATTTTTAAACATTTGTGAGAGCAATGCAATTACCATTTATGAGAACTCATAGACATTATTTTCTTTGGGATTGAACAAATTCAAGCACTCTTGCCTTTTTTAACTAAACAAGAGTTGCATAACAACAATTCTTGCCATATTTTGTAGGTAGATGTAGGATTTGGTAGGGACCCCATAACCGAGCACTCTAACTTTGAGGGTGTGTATAGACATGTAAGTGCCTGATGAAGCCTTCGAAAAACCATCAATCGGATAGACAAGGAATTTGTGAACATAAATATGTGAAATTTATAACTTGTTCATACCTAATGTGCATTGTGGAAAATAACCTATACATAATGTGAAAAAATGTAACATTTTAAACTAGTGACCGATAACCGTCGATTTTTAGAACCACTTGTTATTAATTTAATGCTTGATAAATGCTTATTTCTTTGGGATATGGTGCGCAGTAAATATTGTCAGCTGTGATCAATGTCACCTATCGCCGATCACATGGGAATGAATTCATTGTCGCCAGGTGCTTAATTGTGTGGCAGAAGTAGTTGACAGCGTAGTTATCCATGTTGGAACCGGCAATAGACTGGAAGGAAAATTGTGCGCTGGAATGGTGGAAGAAGATGGTGTTAACGGGTGGTTCTAGAGCTGGCCTCCGCCATGCGTTCGGCCGTAAGATCAAGCACCGCCGCTTGCAGAGATCAGGCCGTAAGACACTCGCCTAAGGCACAGTTGGACTTACATGCTTCACAAAAATAGACGATTGACACATGAAATAGAGGGCTCCATGATTCAAGTCCTCTGTACTTATGTCACGATTCTTATCATCGTAAAGGATGTTTAAATCCAATTTAATGCACGGTTCTTGCAAATATACTTTTTATCTTTTTATCTCCGCTGCTTAGCTTCACCGTAGAACCTGATTGATCGGCCGCACCAACATTTTTGTCGCTCTGATCCAAAACTCCTCGCTTTTGCCTTTGTGGCCTGTTGCGCCTGCTTCTCTAAGAACTAAAATTTTCTTCTTGCAGCGGTTTGTGTCGTGTCATGTCATCGTGGAAACACCGTTTCAGAAAACGATGACGTTGAATATTCACACCTCTTCTTCCATTTTCTAGTACGAAGAGCCGGTCTTGACTTACCTCTGGATTTCCATTATCCATAATCTGAGAAAAAATTGTGGTGGGATTTCTAGATTTGTCATATGAGCACCATACACTATAAATTGCAAGTCGCATTGAAGCTGTTATCCATTTTTGGCGGCGAAAACTTCATGGGAGACGATCAGTGTTTGGAAAGGAGAACCGGCCATACATGAAATCTTCCTGGGGTATTGTGAAAGACTTGTTGGGAGATGCTGAGAAGAGAGAATTCTTTGGAAGACAGTCTTTGAAAGCCTTCTCCGTTAAGCTTTGCAGAGATTTCTGGACTTTCCAAGATCGCTTGGACATGAACAAGATACTTCTAATCGGGTTTGTGTCTTGTGAGAATGTTTATTTTCCCCTTCTTGTATAACTCTTCAAAAGAATGGGAGTACAAATTTACATTGTTTTTTAGGTTTAAATTCGAAAATGTGTCACTGTCCCCGCATCCCATCTCCTCGTGCCTATGGTCGAAACTAGAAAAAAATGTTCCAAATGAGGCCAAGCATTCGAAGAGATTGATAACATTCTCATTATTTTCATGTCTTCAATCTTGCTGTGGAAATATGAATGGTGACTATCATTTTTTTAAGACTGATTGTGTGAAGGTTGTTTGCAGGATGCTGGTCAATTTCTGCTCCTTCATTTTCTAAAACAGTCATAAACGCATCTTTTGATTGAGTCATCAGAGACTACGGCCTGCAGATTGGACCGGTTTGCTTGCGTTTTCCCCGATTCAGTCTAGCAGCATCTCTTAAACATATAAACTCTGCACCCCAACGAGCTCAGCAACATCTCTGGTGGCTCTCATGGAGGCATCATTAAAATAGACAGGCACAAACTGTATCTCGGTAAAAAAACAGTATGCAAAAATGTGTTTTTAAACACATTATATTTTGGGAATTTGACAATACTTCTTCTTTGAACTATCTTTTTAACAAGAAATTTTAATTTGTTGACACTAATTTGTCTGCAGGAATTTTGTAAGTTGCTACTGAATAAATTTGTATTTTTTTCTCACTCACACAACCAAGAATGTCTTTCCCTTGCAGCTGCACATGTTTCACGTCTTCGATAGGAGTTTCATGGGTTTCTAAAGTAACAATTGCAAATTTCGGCATTCCCACTGCACTAACATGTCCATGCATCGCCTTCGCAGAATTAAAGTTCCATTCAAGCAGGTAAGGTCGAGTGTGACCTTGCTAAGGCAATGATCTATTTTAAAGAATTGAGATTGAATGAGATGTTAATATCAAATAAAGAAATTACTAATATTTTTAGAATCTCTGTACTTCACAAAACATGCCATAATGAACACAATTCCGAATTCAATATTTTAGATACAATATTTCATAAAATTACAGCGAGAAGTTTTCTTTGCTGTAATATTCTGGAATATTGTATTTAACATATTGAAATGGAAAACAATATTTTAGATATGGTAATGATATATTGATATTATGTGCAATTGTTAGATTGAATGGCATAAACTCGAGTTCTTTGACATACCATTACAGCATATTGTTTTCCATTTCAAAATATTAGATACATTACTCCAGAAAATTACAGTAAAGAAAACTTCCAAAAGTTTTACATATATAACATTTATCAATATCTACTTGACTCTTTCTTAAGGCATTCGATTACATATTTGATAACATATTTGTTTAAGGTCTAAGGACTTATATTATGCATTTTACATATTTGTGAAAATATGTGAAATCCTAGCTACCATTACGGAATTCTGTTACAAGCTCGACAAAATTTACTAATGCTTACTAAGAAGGTTATGTAAACCAAAATTTGTACAACTTTTCACTTAATAGTTTGGCCAAAATCCTGGAAATGGTGGAGGTTGCACTTCGTTGTGATTCTCTGATGTGGTAGCATTCACAGTTGAATGCGGTAGGTAGCATGGTAGGAGGTGTACCCCTGAACATTTGCATTAGCTTCTAAAAGTTGGCCAATCTGACTAAACAACGCTTGATCTAAAATTCCAGAATTTGTAACATTGCTTGTAGGAGAAGATGGGCAGCTAGATTGGTTATTAAAAATGGAAGAAAAAGCAGGCATGAATGTGTTATACATGCTCAACAAAATATGATGTTGATCAGGTAGGGGATTTGAGGGACTACTCAATCGCCTATTTTGTCGGTCAGAATCCTTTTGTCGTTGTTGCCATTCCTTCATCCGTTTATCATGCTCTTTGGAGATTTTGGCCTGCTCCTTTTTCAACTCATTCTCCTTTTTTCGTTGTAACTGTGCCTCTTCCTTTTTCTGCCTTTTCAATTCTCTTTCAATTTTAAGTTGCCCCTTCTTTTCTTTTTCTATTAACCTTTGTGCTTTCCTTTCATTTGCCTGCTCCCTTTTCCTTGCCTTCAAATCTTCAATTTCTTTTTTTCTTGTCTCTTGTTCTTGAAGTAAATGCAAGTAGTCATCAGAGGTAAGTATTTGAGATTGCCTTCCAATTCTAATTGCATCATCATTTAGCCGTACATGGGTGTGAACCTTCTCAATTGGCAGTTTTAAGAATTTGCTTACTGGTTTATATGCTTGGTTGTTCCCATCTTGGTTGCAGATCACCTCTTGGTTGTCTTGATTGGCTAAAAAGTCATCAGCTTCAAAATTTCCTGTATCTAAACCATTTGCATCATGATCTCCCCACTCCGATGTGTTAGCATAATAGTGCACCACCTCGCTTGGAAGAGGTGAGGGAGGAGATGGCATAGAAGTTGAAACTTCCTCATTGTTGAAATCAATTTGCATGCCCAGGTTAGCAGCCCCTTCTTTAATCCATTGAGGTGCACTGAATTGTGTTGGTAAACTCAAACTATCATCAATATCTGCAGCTTCTTGTGTTTGGCTCACATGAGTTTTTGAACTAAGGTGATCATCTTCTTCATTAAGTGAAAATCTGAAGGCATGCCAAAACATGTAGACTCAACATGCTCTTCCCTTGTTTTTTGGTTTTCCTCATTACCTACCACATTTTTTGCAAGTTCTTCTAAACAACGTTGCACATCTGCATCTTCCACTCCCGCCATCCTCAATATGTTTTCAACAGCTGCCACCTCATCTTCTTCAACATCAAAGGCCTCACTTGGCCTCATATCATTGGAAAGAGCATTCTGATCAAGTGGCCATATACCTGTCCTCTGAAAACCTACCTTGATATTTTTAGGTGTAAGTGCAAGTTGGAAAGCTTGACTGCCAAGTTTTGCCAATTCTGTCCTCCTTATTTCAAGACCTGGGTTCCTTGCCATCCATTTAGACCTCACTGTTTTAAAGTAGTTCTTGAATGGAGAGAACACACTAACATCTAATGGCTGAAGCTTATGGCTGGTATGAGTTGGTAGAGTCACAAGGTCAATGCCTAAATTTCTAGCCTCTTGGATTGTGCCTAAAGCTACATGGCTGCCATGACCATCAAATATGAGAAGATGCCTATTTTTTGGTGAAACCCCACCTGGAACTGATCTTGCAAAATGATGTAACCAATTCATAAACAACTCTTTTGTCATCCAAGCATGTGGTTGGGCTGCCATGCATGCTCCAGGTTCACATCCAGCTATATAGTTCTTCAGTTGTCTCTTTGCTTTGAAAAGATAAAATCCAGGAATGCTTTGTCCTGCTGCATTAACACAACATAATATGGTAATCCATTCCCTACTTTTTGACATAATATGTGGAACACTTCTACATCCCAACTTAGCAATGACACGCATGCCACAATTCCTGCCTGCTTGAACACCAGTTTCATCACAGTTCCATATTTTGTCTGGCCCATACTTGATTTGCAGCATACATTTTTTGCAAGTTATCATAAAAAGCAGCAACAATTCTTGGCCTTAACATGACTGCTCTATCTCGGTCAAGGCCTTCTGCAGTTCTTATTGTCAAGTCAGGATGACGTCTTCGAAAACCATACCACCATGACTTTCCTGGCAGGCCATCTTTGAATGGGTTTGGTCTGCATTGGCACATGTGCGCTACATAGGCCTTTAGGTGAATGACTTCAAGACCATGGCCAAGTTCAGCCATATCTTGGCACCAGGTAACAATTTCTTTCTCTTCTTCATCTGTTAAAATAGTTGGAGGTCCCTTCCTCTTACTGGTTCTTTTTCCATACAACCAATCAGTCACATTTGTACTAGGGATTCCCCACTTAGTTGCTTGCTTGCCGCGTGGACATTCCATTTTCTTCCACGTCCCTTAAGGCTGCTTTCATGTCAGCTTCTGTCCATTGCCCTCTTATGTATACTTTCTTTGTTATAGCAGTACTTCCAATTACTTCCACAGTTGGATTAGTAAGGTTGATTTCAGGATCTTGGGCAGCTGTGATATTCTCATCAAAAGAAAATTCTTTGCCTTTTGGCGGATGCCTCATTTTATTGGAAGCTGTTCTTTTCTTATGTATATTCGCTGCATTGATGAAGGCAAAATTTTGTGCTTTGGCTCTTGACTGATTCTTCCTTGGATTCGCTGTGGTGGTTTTTTGAGGTTGTTTGTCGACTATGTTATCCTCATCAGAAGAGATATTTGTGAACTTCACCCCCCTCTGCAGCTTACTCCTCGTTTTTCTAACTGGTCTTTTGGCAGGCTGCTTTGCACGCGCCATTATGAAATCTGCCCCAACACGTGCTGATCACCTGTCCCAACACAAGTAGTTCTGCCACACAATTAAACACAATTAAACACCTGGCAGAAATAAATGCATTCCCATGTGATCGGTGATATGTGACATTGATTACAGCTGACAATATTTAATGTGCACCATTTACCAAACAAATAAGCATTTATAAAGTATTAAACTAATAACAAGTGGTTCTAAAAATTAACAGTTTTGGGTCACTAGTTTAAAATGTTACATTTTTCACATTTTGTATAGGTTATTTTCCACATGTCACATTATGTACGAATAAGTTATAAATTACACATGTTTTATGTTCAGAAATATCTTGTCTAGAGAGCAAAATGATTTTGTTTCTGCGTCAAAACTGATATTAATATAGGGTTTTTGAAAATACGTCCATCATTTGCATGTTTTCTCAAATCCTTTGCTTTAAAGTTTGGACAACTTAATTTAATGTTTTTTGAAATGCACCTGCCAATCCAATAATGGCCAGAAATTATAGTTTCAAGTTTTCTGAAATGCTTCTGCCAATCCAATAATGGCTTGAAATTACAGTTTCACCGTTCACTTTCTGCGTACTTTATTACCAAAAGATTTCCTTCATGGCAACCTTGTGGCTTTTCATCTGGATTATGTTTTCAATGAGCTATGTGCGAAGTGAAATGCCTCGTGAAATGGAAGGGTTACACTATTTAAATGCATGTATATTTTAAGCAAAACTTACAGTAAATTTCTAGCAAAACTGCAGTAAATTTTTAACAGAACTGCAGTAAATATTTTATTTCCATGAAAGAGCAGGTTATGAATAATGACAGATGATCAATTGAAAAAACATAGGATTCACTGTAAATTTAGTGATTTTATCATTAAAATTGTTACGAATAATAATGAGCTGCTTATAAACTATTTAAATCAGCCATTATTGTTCATAACAATTTTAATGGTAAACTATCTATACAATATAAACTTCTATACAATATAATTAATGAAGGATTGAACAAGATTACCAAGATGTAAATAAATAGGAAATGGAAGATATTGCACTTGGCTAGTTAGCAGCTTTTGCACAGCATGGAAGAGATTGCCCCTGGCTAGTTAGCAGCCTTTGCACAACAAGAAGATGTAAACTGTCAGCAGCAACAAGTAAGTTTTAGTTTTTGCACAGCAAAATGTAAATCAAACTGAAATATTTTTTTGAATGGGAAAGAAGTATTCGACTCAACTCTACTATTTATAGATTTTAGTGAGAAATTTGGATCCATGTTTGATCCGTGTGCTTCATTTCTATTGGCTGAGGGAGTTTGACATGGATTGGTAAAGTAAATAAAACAATTTATTTGTTATATTTGACACTTTAGTTGATCCATGCACTCGAATTCTATTGGGTGAGAGAGTTAAGTGGAGATGGAGTGGGAAATACATCACTTTGATTGTGAAATTATTAATTATATTTTTGAAATCTTGTTCAATCCTTCATTAATTGTGATTTTTTTTGTAAATAGTGAGCCTTACAACACTTTTCTTGTTTGCAGGTGCTTGCATTTAATATAGAAGATGACATTGGAGGTTGGGAGATTTTGGATGAATAAATTGTAGATATGGATTTGAATTTGTCAAAATCAATATAAATAGTTGGACTTTGATGAGCCTTTTAAATTTGTTACTAGGATAGATGTATGTACATAAAAATATAATATGATGTAAGCAAGTGAATTTAGTATTGAAAGCAAATATATTTATTACTGCACAAATAATTGTTTAACATTGTACATGTTAGAGCCTTAAAAAACTTAAATGGCACCAGTAGTTGATGTTGAAATAACCTCTTGATATTAATATGTATTGTATTAATTTGCAGATGTGATCTTTATTTGGTGAGAATGTCATATATTTACACTTCAATATTGAAATAACAATACATAATAAATTTCACAATAACTCAGGAAAAATTGAACATATTTATGTCACTTTTCATTTAATTTATGAGCAAAAAAGTTTCTACCAAAGGTTCCAAAAACAGCTAAAACACTCTCAATCATTGGACCCTTCCCTAAACTTTCACATGAATTAATATTTGCATTCCTTTGAGGTTTATGGGGTCCCTTAGCCTTCATGACAGGGACAAGATGAGAAACAAGATTAAAGTCAATTAAAATGACATGTATCCCCCTGTAATTAAATATATATATTTATTTCAATAGTCAAATTTGTATTTAATTATTTGCCTATACTGCCACTTCTATTGTAAATCATTATACGTGTATTGTGTAGAATTTAAGTTTGAAAAAATCCAAAATCAGTGTTATAATAAGGCCTCAAAATTGTCATATCAACACTCTTCAACCAATAAATAGACAAATAAAACAATTATTATTAATATATTTATTAACAAAATATTTAAAATGACGAATAAACATTAAAATTGTAATATTGAACCAAAAAATTATTGTTTAGGATTGGTTGATAGGAAAACAAAAATATTTTAAAAAACTGAACAGTATAGCAAACCTGCCTTCCCGGAATTATATTAGTTTCATGGACTTTTAACACCTACCCTTCATATTAAATTATAGCCAGCCTTTCAAATTTATCGAACCCACCTCCAAGATCTGTCACATTGATTTGTCTGTAAACAAGGGAACAATAAAGTACAAGTCCACTATAATTGGCAATTAAAGTAGGAAGCCTTAAACATTGACAGACAAATTAGTTCAAGCGAAGAACAGTTCACTGATTGAATTTTCTTTTCTTTTTCTGGATTCAGCACTAGAAAGTCCTCTTTTTAAGAACATGGAATTCTGTTTCTGGATTCCAGCTGTGGTTTCAGCTGGTTTAGCAGTATTTCTGCTGGAAGTTGTGAAACTTATATGGTTGAAACCACTACAAACCAGAAAGTATTTTGAAGCCCAAGGAATTCAAGGTCCTCCATATAAGTTACTCTATGGAAATGCCCCTGATATCGTTAGGATGGCCAGCACAGAGAGCTCTAAGCCTTTGCCACTCTCAGGTCACAACATAGTTCCTCGAGTTCTTCCTGCTTATTATCATTGGATGAAAACTTATGGTACATTTATCTTCTCTATCTGAAGCATTCATGAAATCCTATCCATTTAGCAGCATGTTAATCAATGTGTATGTGGCACCTTCTAGTCAAGAAATCATATAACTTGAATATTGCAGTATTGTTGTAGTAGTAGATAAGAAGAGAAGTGTATAAGACATCCGATTCAGTAAATATCTATAATCTGTGATGTAGGTGAGAATTTTGTTTTCTGGTTTGGAACAAAACCCAGGCTTTGTGTTACTCAACTTGAGCTTGTGAAGGAGATATTGTTTAACAAGTTTGGACACTGTGACAAAATTCAAATTAAGGCATTGGGAAATCCAGGCCTTGGAAGGTTAACAGGCGAGAAATGGGCGCAGCATAGAAGCATTCTCAATCCTGCTTTTCGCTTGGAACTTTTGAAGGTAAATCTTGAGAAAGTGAATGGCAAAAAAATCTGCATAAAACTTGGATGACAATAAATTATTTATCACATAAATCCCATGAACAACGGACTGCTTCTCAGAGGTCTACTGCCATTTCACACACGTTACAATATGTTTTCTTTTCCTTTATGCTCTACAATGAACAATCTATGTGATATTAAACTTGACTATTACGAAGATAAGATCCTTTTGTGTTTCTTAAAAATTGATTATGCCATGAAACAACAAGCTTTGTTTGCTTTGCAGGGCATGGTTCCCTCAATTGTAGAAAGTTGCACCAATATGTTGAGAGAATGGAGCAAATCCATATCTTCAGGTAGCAATGAATTTGATGTTTTGAAAGAGTTCTGCATTCTTACATCAGACATTATTTCACGCACAGCATTTGGAAGCAGTTATGCAGAAGGGAATCACATTTTTCATTTGCAGGCCCAACAAGTCCTCGTCTTTTTGAAGCAATTCGCAGTGTGCCTATTCCAGGTTTCGGGTAACTAAGTTGTATTAATTTGTTGTCAGACCTTGTCCAGAAATAGTATGTTAAGAAGCTAAACTGAGATTTGTGCCTGTTTGTATTTTATTTTCCCATTGTAATTTTCCACATGGTTCTCTGAATTGTATACCGTGATAGCAAGTACTGCAGGAGGTTACCAAAAACCATTCTAGACTGAAATTCAACAGCGATCTAGAGTATTGCTATCTGATTGCAACCAACAATGGCATCTACTCTTATACATGACCCATTAAAGTATATTAGTTATTCACCCTTAAAAACACACCAGTAATTGCTCCTGATCCAACTCATGAATGCAATTTCCCTAAGTAATGTGCATCTGCTTCTATGACCCATCATGTAGACAAGGGGAAGTGCCTTGACATTTAAACAAAGTAGATCCTCTCTAACCAGATTTAGATTGGGAGGATTGGGGTACTCTGGTAGTAATATGCAGAGTGGAATGCCATTTCACTAATATGTCTCCCTGTAGACATGAATCAGTTGTATCCTCAAATCTCATAGTATATAGGGCACTTAAAAATAAAGTGCTTCTTAGTCTCAGAGGCATAGATGCCTATTCTATCACCCAATGAGATAGGGTGGACAACCATAGGTTTGCCAAGGGGAATCCTCAAGCCATGTACTCTATGTTCCACAGGGATGCGTCCCCTGCCCTTTTAGGGCCGTCCCCGTACTGGGGACGTTTCGAAACTCGGGGACGGGGACTTGCAGCCCTTGGGCATTTCAGTGTAATCATTATTGTAATTAATACTTCAACCTTATGTGAAATCTCAATTCAGCTCCAATTTTATGTATTAAGGTTCTATATTTGAAATTTTGTTGTGTGTGATGAATGATTTATCAATGTTATCATATAAATATTTGAAATTTCCTATATTTTTTATATTTTCCTTTATTTTTAATAAATTAATAGCCGTCCCCTGCCATCCCCTAAAAAAGGCCTCCAAAAAAATCCGTCCGGAAACACGTCCCCCATCCCCTGCCGTCCCCGTCCCGGAAACTTGGTGGAACATAGCATGTACTCGATGATGCTGGAGACAATCACACTGAGTGATGATGACATCTACAATCTATAAGAAATGCTTAACATAAATATCAACTTGGAGTTGGAGCATCTATGTAAGCCCAAGTGACTTGAATGTGGCGTTAGTAAATATCTCCTGTGACAACTCTATTGATGACATCCTATGAGGAAAGTAGAGAGAAGGGACATCTAATGAATACATGTATGGATAATGGAGGAATTCGATTGATGTCGACAGATTGGAGGATAAAACTGGTCTCAAAATACGACTAAAGGCAAAGGAGTTGGGCAGAGAACTGTAGGCTTAATAACATCATTGAAGAGGCACATGTGTGAAGGGATACATTGGAAATATGTCTGAAAACATTGGTACTCTAAGACTGAAAATGAGGCACATCCTTTGCAAAGACATGACTGGGAGGCAAGCTTCAGACACAAAGATGGTCCAGTGAAATGGACTATGAAATAAGTATAAGATTTTTTTCATTTCTAAGGCTCACTATCGTAGAGAAACTAAAGTCTAGATAAAGAAACACTAGATGCATTGAAGAACACGACCTCAAAACCTGCATCACATTTCTTATATTCGCTTGGGTTTACCACCCCAACGACTAGGGGGAGCTCCTGAGCTTACACCACATTTCCCTACCCCTAGTGTGTACATTCACAACAGTCACATCCAGCCAATGATCCCGCCGACCTGAGGAATTCTCTAATCATAGGCAAGAATGCAGTGGTCCACTGCTATGATTACCTTTCCCATCTGTGAACAGAAAAGCCCATGTTGTCACTTCTGTGTACCTAGCAAAAAGATTTGCCCTGCATAGTGAGGTTGGGTTAAAAATCAAAATCATTTACTAAGGTTCACTATAAGTTCACAAAAAATGAGCAAGAGCATTAAGATGTCTCTGAAAACCTTCAGCATATTGAGAGGAGGATGGCATCGTTAGCAAAGAGTAGTGAGGCAAACAGAATATAATGTAACATACAACCATCATCAACGAGTATTTTACCAAGGAAAATCCTCAAGCTTATCAATGTAGAGAATTGGCGTGGAAGAGCAACCCAACTTGACTCTGATGATACATTTTGCATCCTCAAACTCAAAGAGGCCTTGGGAGTCCAAAATCTGCCAACTGTCTCATTGAGCCTCATGATGTAATAATGTATGAAAAAGGGTTGCTAGGGTTACTGCTGAGATGATGGAGAAGGCTATACTGACTATATCCATGAGAAGGCAATACCTTGGACTTTATATTTAGGTGGCTATGATTTTCAATGTGCAAGTTACTTGGAAGATGAGTTAGAAGAAAACCTTGGGAATGTTGTAAAGAAGATGATTCTAGACCCTGAAAGAAATTTGATGGGAGAAATGTCGCGTGTAGCATCCAACCTTTCATCGACCAGATTTTTGTTTCCAGTGCAAGCAGTACTTTTCTGCTCCAAAGGGAATTCGATTTAGCAGGAATCCCCTTCCAATATGCACATAGATGTAAATAATGAGCTGCTAAGGATCGATTGATGGATGAGATCTATGAAGGAGATGATTATCGTTATGGATGAGCATCTGAATATTGATTTACTTGAACATCTGCTAAACCCAGCCCTTCACCCCTATTCCGACAGGCCTTAATCTTTTTTAATCTAATGGAGAGCATAATTTCATCCCTATCCTGTTATACTCCCTCATTTGTAAAGGGATAAAGATGTATGTAATCCAGGGATATGTAATTGTTTATATCTGTCGATAAATTTTAACCTCTAAGCAGTGCTTGTACATTTGTCTTATTTTCACATCATGACTGAGGATTGATAAATTCTAGGAATAATTATTTCTATCAGGTCTCTCCCTACAAGAAAAAATCGGCAACGATGGTTATTGGAGAAAGAAATTAGAAGATGCATAATGCAGGTGATCGAAAGCAAGGAGAGAACAGTTGGCATTGAAAATTCAGGAGACTATGGTAATGATCTACTTGGTCTGATGATGACTTCCAACAAGAAACAAAGGGAAGGAAAGCTTCAGAAAAACACGAACATGACTATAGATGAAATAATTGCTGAATGCCAGACTTTCTATATAGCTGGTCAGGAAACTACAGCAATCCTCTTGACATGGACTATGGTATTGCTGGGAATGCATCCCACATGGCAAGAGAGAGCACGCAAAGAGGTTTTGGAAGTATGTGGGAAAAATGATTTTCCAAATGCAGACACTGTAAATGGCCTAAAGATTGTAAGAAATCAGACTATTAACATTACCTAGAATTTACTTTTCCAATAGTGGTTCACAATTGTGTTGTGTTTCCATAGCATTCTGATTGAACTATTTTAAAGGTACTTTTAAAAGAAACCAGAGGAGACTATGTGAACAGGCCATGTTTTAAGTAATGCAAAAACTTTGGTTAGTAGGTAAAATTTTGTTGTATCCTTGTTATTGCAGGTGGGGATGATTTTAAATGAATCCTTGAGACTCTATCCACCAGCAGTGACATTAACACGACAGGCATATAAGCAGATGAAGCTTGGAAGGTTCTCAATTCCTGCAGGTACTCAGCTTGATATTCCAATCCTTCAAATGCACCATGACCCATCTTTGTGGGGAAATGACGTGCATGAGTTCAATCCAGAGCGGTTCAGCCAAGGAATTTCAAAAGCTGCTAAGCATCCAATGGCATTCATGCCATTTGCATTAGGCCCAAGGATCTGCATTGGTCAGAACTTTGCACTATTAGAGGCCAAAGTAATATTGGCCATGATTCTGCAACGTTTTTCCTTTGTGATTTCACCTCATTACATCCATGCACCTATGCAATCACTCCTACTTAAACCCCAACATGGAGCTCAGATCATCCTTCACAAGAATTAAATTTTACAGCAAAAAATCATGGGAAAGTAAGTGATTTTCTGAGATCAAGAACTGCTACAACAAATATATCATGTGGTATACAGTTGTGGTGCAAGGGTGATGGAATTCAATGTAAAGCATAATTAAGTTTTTTATATTTAAGGGTGAGGTCTTTGCTATACTAGTACAATGTAAATTGGGTTTATACGCAACTATGATGATATTAATCAAACCTTGAAGATAGATGTGGTGTAATTAGATTTCAAAATATTAATCATATACTTGTGATTGTCTTCACTAAGGAGATATGGCAATGACCTTGAACATCTCTTGGATTAGTGTCACTTTGGGCTTATCTTCATCAAATCTTGATTTAAACTTATATTGAAATCAATTTATATCAAAATTCAATCCTTAAATTGCTTTGTATTACAGTAATGTTGAACTGCATCGCACCAAAAATTACTTACTACATACACCTAAAAACAAACTTGAACAGAATGTCTAATTAACGCATCCCGTACTAAAGGACAGAATGCATTCCAAGGTGGTCTATGATGTATGGCTGCCACTTCTTGTATTGGTTGGAAAAAGAATGAATTTCTGTACTTTTGCACTTTGGTTGAATAGCAAGTAATGCTCAGTTCTTGGACATTTTCTCTGAATACAGCCTTGAATCTGTATTCAAGTCTATGGTGATTACTTTAACCCAAAATTATTTCATATTTGGTGATTCTACTTTGATATTATCTCTCTATGTTCTTCAAAAGGCTATGATTCTATTGTTGAGTGTAGGTGACTAATGGGTTTCACAAGACATTTTCCTTCAACAATAGTGTAGCTTATCTTATATTGTCGAGATTAATGAGCCATAAAAATTGTCCAAAGTGAAATGTAAAAGTTGTCACCACAGTATTGTAAGCCTTTAAAAATGTGTAGAAAAAATATAGTATGATTGTTAAGTTGCAATTTGCTCTTTGTTAAATGTATTTCGTATTTCATGTTAGATTTCTTAATTTCAAGGTCTAATAATTTTCATCAAACTACAATATCATGAACCAACAACAATCGTTGTTGAAAGCGTAAGAAAAACTTAAAGACCAAAAAAGAAGTGAATATTTAATATCCATTAAAAATAACAAGGAAATCAATAACTTTTGTTTACTGGGACAATGAAGTTTCCATTAGGGGCAGGTGACATTACATTTCTAATTTAGCATTAAAATCCTGATTGATGCTATGCACAACCTCTACAATACTTCCAACAATGTGCACATACTTTCTACATAAATTCTGAACAGATTGGTGCTTCACACTTTATCTTGATTCACTTGTACTTTGAATATTGACATATGCGATTGATTATGGAAAGTGGCATGCTTTCTTGCAAAATAAGTACACACTTAATGACAGAAAAATGAGGATAGTTAATCCCTACATAGAGGACATGTTAAACCACACATCTGTGCTTTCATCGGGACACACAGGTAGCGATCTCCAGAAGCCTTTCTGTAAATTGTAGGCAACAACCTTTCTGCTCCTCCTCGCCCTCCTCAAGAAATATGGTCTGCAGCTCCCACGCAGTCAAACCATCCCTTCCCTCTTCTCCCGTCTTTTATATAACTTTCTTCAAATTCCTTCAACACAGGTGGAGGTATCATTGTAATCTCCTTCCACTTCCAAAATTGAGGGTTAATGTTCTCAAGAATCTGCATCTGCCACACAATAATGCTCCCGCAGCTGTTCTCTTGGCCCTCCATTTCCACTTCTGCCACAATAAATAGAGAATCTGTGCTCTGAACAAGGTGGGTTTCTCCATTACCCTTTCCATTTATAGGCATTGACACAAAAGTGGGACAAGTATAATCTTGGATGCTGAAAATTATGACCCCTGTAGAAGAAACCCTGGCAGAAAACCATATTTAGACTATTGGCCGAATAAATTTGTGAATACATCTCTGGCAAACGATCTGCGGCGATCTTCCACGACATTGCAGAGAAGTCGGAGATTTCAATGGTATTTGTATTCTTAAATTTATTGGTGCCCACTGCGACTGTCATTGCCACCACTTTGTGAGAACCTCTGGTGTCTCTGCCGCTCAGAACTCTGTGTCTCAGAATGCATTTGACCAGGATGTGGGAAATGCCCCGGCATTGGAGGAAGCTCAAAAGTAGTCTGCAGGAGCGGATTGCAAACTAGTAGCTTTGTACACAACTTAGGGTTAGAGGTAGTCTTCTGTAATAAAACTAGCCCTTCTCCTGCATCAAAATTATCAATAGGAGGGAGAGGGAGAGGGAGAGGGAGAAATCAGTTTGTTCCATATCCCTGAAAATGTGCAAAACCTGTAAATATTGTTGTTGAATGTATTGTGCAGCAGCAGGTGGGGATAGCGGTTACGCGCTTGAATCCACTGATTTAAGAATGTGGAACCAGACAATAGATTCTTCCAATACTTGCTTACGCTGCGAAATCTGAAACTGCACTTCAATGGCAGCCATATCAATATTTCCTCAACCATACACTCGGGCAATTCTGACCACGATTTGGAAGCACATTTGCCCTCCATTTTCAGCTCTTATTTTTTCGGAACTGTATCCAAAAATCACCGAATACAAAGGAAATACAATTCATCCTGCTCCGATGTCGAGCTCAATTCATATGCCTAAAGAATCTGATTCTATGTTAAGAAAAAACATGTAATAAAGTAACTTGGCCAAACGATGGAATATATCCTAATCCCACCAATAACTAATTGCTATTCTCCTAATCCTAATATTTTTAATTTTATTGTTCCTTATGGTCTTCCTCCCTCTTGGACTTCCCATATTATACATCCCATCTTCAAATCTGGAGATTCTCTTAAACCAGAGAACTACCATACCATCATGATTGGGCATACTTTGGCTAAGCTTTTTGCTACAGTACTTGATGATTATATCTCACAATGGGCAGAAAAGAAACAGATCAGGGCAAAAGGTCAAGTAGGTTTTAGGAGGAATCACCGAACTAATGATCACATATTCACTTTGGTTGCCATTATAGAGGAAGCAAAGGCTAAAAAGCAGAAGGTATATTGTTGTTTTGTGGACTTCCGTAAGGCATTTGATACAGTACCAAGACATCTTTTGATTTAGAGGCTAAAAGATTTGGGTCTTCCTGACATGGTAATTTCTCTTGTCATGACTTTATATGAGAAAAAAATTGGGCACTACTAATGACATTCATAGTAACATGGGTGTGAAACAAGGTTGTCCACTATTGCCTACACTTTTTGGGCTCTATATTGATGAATTAGAGGATCTTATCTCCATAGACTTAGGTACCATGAATGGTTGTAGCCTCCTTGGGATCTACATTGCTATTTTATTGTTTGTAGATGACATTATTTTGCTTTCACACACAATTATAGGACTTCAAAATCAGCTTGATGCATTGAGCAATTTTTGTGATAAGAAAGGTTTGAAGTAAATCTTGCAAAGACAAAACTCATGGCATTTAATACAACCAAGAAAGTAGCATCTACAATGAATTTGTTGTACAAAGGAAAAACAAGTTGAGGTGGTGTACTCTTACACCTACTTGGGTGTGGTTTTATGTGGTCCACCTTTTAGCTTTGTTCCAATGATAGAAACAAGACCTGGCAAAGGGTATGCAACATTGACGGTCTTGGAAAGACAATGTTTTCAGCTCCAATTTCAAGATATTTAGACGAAGATTCGACTTTTTCATACATTGGTTACATCAACACTTTTATACGGATGTGATGTTTGGGGTCCATATTTGAGACAAAATGATTTCAATCGTATGGAAAGAGTTTTCATTTCCATGTTATCAAAGAATATTTGAGCCAAAAGAAACCTCACCCAATTATTCTTGCCGAGTTTGGGGTATATCCTCTCTTTATTTCTTTTATTTTTAATGTTATCACTATGTTGCATAGGCTTTGATGCATGACAAATTCATTCTCTAGTCAAAACAGTATCCATATTTGGCACTTCAATCTTCTCGTACAACTTGCCAAAAAGGGTTGCAAATCTTATTGGTATGCAAGAATTACTACTCTCCTTCAAAAGCTGAATATTGATATTGATAGACTCCCTCCCCTTGGCTTTTCTATTAATGTTCCTCAACTCACTAAACATGAAGTTAACAAGGGTATACGAGAGGAGCTCACTAAGTCTTATTTGAAAGTTACATGGTTTTCTCTAAAAGAGCCTTTGAAACCAAAGCTTCTTCACTATTTTCAATTGTATTCCTGCTTCCATGAAGATAAAAAAATACCAGAATACATGAAGATGTTTTTGCATTCATGCCTAAGGATCCCTTTAACTCAGTTCCACATTTTCTCTCACCCTCTTCAGATGGAATTTGATCATAGCCTTCCACAACATGAGCGGATTTGTCAGTTGTGTTTTCTAGAACCTGAAAGTGAAGAGCATTTTATATTCAAGTGTCCCATCTACTATGAAATCCGTGGAAGATATCATTGTCTTTTCAGAGATTCCAATGGATCTTTAAGGAGTCTCATTCGATATGAAGATCATAAATGCTTAGCTTTATTTATTCGTGAGATACTTCAAATTCAGGAAAGAACACTCAAATTGCAGTCCTCAAATACAAATGAGTACGAAATATCAATTCTTACTTCCAAATTACTGATTTCAGGAATCTTAAGAGATCTCATATGCAGACAACCTGGTCCAGATGTGTCAGACAATGCACTTTCTATTGGTTTCATGATCTACAACCTTCTAGCGGTTGATTTGTTGTTTCCTTTTTTCTATTTCTGGAGATGTTTTGGCACTCCCTTTTTTTTTTGGTGCTTGGTTTGTATTTTTCTATCCCATAGGCCATTATTGGCCTTCTGTGGACATTAATATCTAAATTAAATTAAATTAAATATTGAGCTTACGTCATCTTTGAGTCATCTATTCTATTTTAGATATATTTAAGATATAATTCCTCGTAAGGCCAAGCCTTGATGGAGTACAAGTATTGAAGAACCCACAAGCCAAAATTCCAATAGAAAAGGAAATTGAGTTTTGCTCGATATGAGACATTATCAAAAGAGTGTAATATCATGGATTCTCTTGAGATGATTTGAAATTTCTAGTTATTGTTTTAGGCTTCTTCAAAATTGCATTTCTTATTATCACTAGCAAAGGTGTATTGGATACGCTGACAAGGATGTAGAACTTTAGAATGAGAAAATAATGTTTTGGTAAATAAGATTAAATAAGTGGATAACAATATATCTAGTTCTATTTGGTGGGAACAAAATATAGAATTTATGGTGCAAATTGAAAAGAATCTCAGAATAATATAGGGAATTTTACCAAATAAATATTCTTCATAATAATTATTGTCGGAGAACTCCTCTACATATTTCCGAGTTGGGAGGTAGTTTCTTGGAATGCAAAAGGGATGTGCACAAAAATTGGAAGATCTCATCATTTTGAATCCACTTACATTGAATATGAGATAACTATGGGGAGAACACACTACTTGTACCACTTAGAGTATTTTTCAATTGAATACTTGACATGAGTTGAGGCAATATGCATCCAAGCAAGAGAAATTATATCAAATATTAGCCTTGTCTTCAATTAAGGTGAGAAATGATTCATCCAAAAATATCCATTGAAAAGTTGAGTATGAGGTACACATGACAAAGTGTAATTCCTTTCACCAAGCCACGTTGAGTGGCATTGGTGAGAAGATAGGAAAATCCTTTGACTACTAACACAAAAAAATTAGGTATCGAGTGCAACCTTGGTGAATAGATTGAAAAATCCCAAAAGTCTCGAGTAAATGCCATTGTTGGAGAGATAGGTAGAGGCATTAGATAAAATCATGGCCACAATACTAATAAAGTTAAGCCCAAATCCAAACGTTTTGAGCATGGGCCAAATGAAGTTCCATTTAATCATGTCATATGCTTTCTTAAAATCAATTTTAATAATCATAATTTTCTCGAACAACAATATTAGTTTTTATATGTTGCTTAATCTTTAATATTCCATTTTACAATGTTTTGCATGTTTCCTACTTCACAAAAAAATCTTTCTTAATACACACACACACATGTATATATACATGTACACATATACATATACATATGTGTGTCTACACACACACACACACACACACACACACACATGTATGCATATGTATATGTGTGTGTGTGTGTACATACATACATACACATACATACATACATACATACATATATACATATATATTCAAATTAATGGTGGAATCGATAGTAATAATAAAAATATCTCTTGCATATCAAATCCAGGTCTTCATTGTTGTTTTCTTAATTTTTCAAGTTTTGGCAACAAATTTTCTTTATGATTTGCTCTTGCAGGAGTTCAATCAACTATTGTGCCATATGAACTAGTGAATACGACATGTGTACTATAAAAATGCAATATTTATGTGTAAATATGGATCTCAAATGATTTTTACTTGAATACTTTTATATAAGAGGTTATTTTAAATTATGCAATCGAAAGATCAAAATCATATCTTCCTCCAACATAATCTACTGCTCATAGATCATTTTATACCAATATGTTGACAAGGAGACAATCTACAACAAGAGATTCAAAAGGGAATTTGCAACATCTAATGTTGTTCAACCCGGGTTTGTTGACATGGGAAAAATAAACAAAATACTTCTTAGAAAAAGATAAGGCTTGATTTTCTCGTATTCTTTTTCACTATCATGTTCTTTCTCAAAATTATTTATGGATCCAAGAAGTTTGGGTAAAGGACTAAAAAATAGTGAATTGAGCCGTATGAGGTGGGAAACCCCGTCGGCGATTCTATCTATAGAACTCCCCCTATATAGATAGGCGAGGGCCCCCTATCCCTATTCTTATCTATATGGGGGTGGGGCCATACCCAATTAATAGGTGTGGAATGGATCAAAGATTGACCCCCTATCTATATATCACTAACGACCTCTCTATTCCCTATCTATTCTGATCTGAACAGTGACGCCCCCATATAGATAGAGAGATAGGGCCACCGCATCTATCTATAGAAAAGGGCAGACCCCATAGATCCTTATCATATTAGAGGAAGGAGGGGGATACAACTACAACCCCAAAGGAAGGAGAGGGGTTATGGCAAAGAACCCACTAAACGAGAAACTATCCTAAATGTTGATTATAATAAATCTAAAATTATTATTATTAACTTAATTTATTAATATGTTTTGTGATAAAACACAAATACTCATATGACATCCTAGGCCATAAACCCTAAACATTAGAAATAAACACTAAACACTATACCCTAAAAGACTAAACTCCAAACATTAAACCCTAACTTTATATGATAATTTTCATTTTGGCATTAGTTTCTACAATATTATTTTTTTCAGATTTATTTATGTTATGGCAAGAAACCCACTTAAACGAGAAACTATCCTAAATGTTGATTATAATACAATCTAAAATTATTATTATTAACTTAATTTATTGATATGTTTTGTGATAAAACACAAATACTCATATGACATCCTAGGCCATAAACCCTAAACATTTAAAAATAAACACTAAACACTATACCCTAAAGACTAAACTCCAAACACTAAACCCTAAATTTATATGATGATTTTCATTTTGGCATTAGTTTCTACAATATTATTTTGTCGTGATTTCTTTATGTTATGGCAAAGAACCCACTTAATCGAGAAACTATCCTAAATGTTGATTATAATACAATCTAAAATTATTGTTATCAACTTAATTTATTAATATGTTTAGTGATAAAACACAAATACTCATATGACATCCTAGGCCATAAACCCTAAACATTAAAAATAAAAACTAATCACTATACCCTAAAGACTAAACTCCAAACACTAAACCCTAAATTTATATGATAATTTTCATTTTGGCATTAGCTTTCTACAATATTATTTTTCGTGATGTATTTATATTCCTAAAAAATTGTTATGTCTATACTTGAACGTTATTAATGTTTTTATTATTTATTAAATTATCAATATAATACCCATATATCATATAATGAATCTTTAAAGAACTCCTAAATGTTGTGAAGCAATTCTTCCACAACCTCATTTTGTTCAAATCTTTTATCAACATCTCTAAATGAGATAATCAAGACACCATAAACAATAACTTGACACCTTAAATCCTCATTTGACAACATAAACGCATGTCATGGGACATGCTAAACACTAATGAATCACCCTAAAAACATAAACATTGATAAGACATCCTAAACCTTAAACCTTAAACACTACTCATAATTTCTAAACCTAAAAAACATATAAACCCCACCATATAGCGATCCTTATGCCAATGTGTATTGTAGTGAGGGGTTGGAGGAAGCGGGGTTTATGGTTATAACCCCAAAAACTAATCAACCCCAACATACAATTATCCTTCTTCCAATGATGTTTGTAGTGTGGGGTTAGAGGAAGGAGGGGGTTACAACCGTAACCACCTTACATAATTCACCGTTTTATTTTCTAATTTGGATGTTCACTAATAGAAAACATATAAATCCCAATACACAATTATTATTATGGAAACATTGTTTGTAGTGTGGGGTACAAAAAGGAGTTGTTTTTGTAGAAACGTATTGTAAAAATTGAATATGTATTGTAAATATAAATTGAATGGCGTTGTCTTAATACATTACTTTTTGTGGTAGTTGTATTAAATAACTAATAACTACTATAATAATCGTTACAAAAAGATATCAACCCCGACATACGATTATACTTATATTTTAAATTTTGATTTTATTATAAATTATAAGATATATAAATTATAAATTTTATACAAATTTACGTAAATCAAAAAAATAATACAAATTTATATTTTAAATTTATAAAAAAATGTATATTTCAAATTTAAAATATATTATAAATTTTTTACATTATTACAATTCAATATAATATTGTAAATTTATATATATTCTAAATGTTAAATTTATTACGATTAAATGTTATATCTTATATTATTAATTTTTAAATATATTATAATTTTTAAATTTTAAATATGTAAAAATAAATAAATCAATGAAATAACTCATATATTACCAATAAATAAGATAGTACAACTATTCACAAAAAAAAGCGGTGGTATGGAAGCATGCCTCAAGTTCAAACCCACCCGATGGCATGAGAAACAAAAACAACAAAATTGAAGCCTGCATGCAAACACAAACTATAAAATCAAAACATTAGGTGACGATCGCAAAGATTGTCGAAGGAAGAGGAATTATGTCATTGGGATCACCCCACCTACTTCCAAGAATGTCTTTCCCATCAAGGATGGGCTCCCAGCTAGTGGCAGCAGTGGTAACTCCCTCCTGTTGATCTTCAGTTTGATTTTCCTACTCCCAAGGTTATGAAATGGGAAATTATAATCAAGGGAACTTGTTAATATCCAGTGATGAAAATGAGTTGTGATGGCAAGGATGTAGTGATCCCCACCCTTCCTGCTTATCTAGAGGAGGAGAGAGGTGGTGAGGAGGCGAGCCCCACCTAGTACAACTACATGAGAAGCAAAGCGAGCAACTCGTTGATGGTTGTGGCCCTTTAGAGAGGGAGCTGACTGGTAGAGGATAGTGGAACATGAAATTTTTGAAACGTATGTTACCTAATGGTCCAAAAGATTCTATAGGTGTTCCAGTTCCACCTTCTAAGATTGAATTGAATATGCAAGAAAACATTGTACACAATCATCACTTTGTTAAAAGTCAAAGATTGCAATCTACAATTGTATGAGAAAACAAAGAAACATTTCTCTCTTTCCAAATGAAAAAAATGATTCCCACTCAAAAACATACCAGGACTTGGGTGAAGGCCATGGGAAAACCCGACCAATCCCCTAATAAAATATTTTTCCAAAAGAAGGGTTCTAATCGAAATGGTTAAAAGAATTCATGAATCCAAGCCTAGATGGTTTGAGATTTTAGAAAATCTAAAAAAGGTGCATAAGGGTTTCAATTCACTCATAAAAGGGAAATGTGGATCGGAACACCAAGTTGAATGAGCTTGCGGCAATGGGTAATCCTTGATACAATATACATCAAGAAAATTGGGTAAGCTTGGGTTCTAAAAAGGTATACGGATAGTAGAGAATGTGTGTTCCCAACACCAAGCATAAGAACAAAGGGACCAATGAAAGTTGATTATATCTACCACTAGAATCTTGGGAGATAATAAAGCACGAGGCTTTCTTAGGAAAATAATTGAGAAATAACGTATCCTGAAACCGATTTCAGTTCCTCCACCAAGGCCTAGAGGATAATATCTTATTTTTGTGAAATTTATATGGTAATAGCTTCAATAATGTCTTGATATCAGTTTTGGTCGCCATTCGCTAGAGAAAATTTATCCTTAGCTTTGGGTCAAGTCAAGATCCATCAACACAAATAGATAGATATGTCATATAACATGTGAAACCCTCATCTAAAAATCTTGATGGAATGCACCAAAGGAGCCTCTGAAATAGGCACATTGTGAAAGGTAATGACCGGTGACCACAAACCAAGTGGGAATTCATGGATAACATTGTTTTGAACTTATCTCCATTCTAAAGCAAGCTAGGGTTTGATATTCTCCCAAGATTTCCAAATACTTTTGATAACAAACAAGCCAACCAATTTCATAGGGGATTTGATAAAGATTAAATTTAAGATAACCAAACCCTTATAGTTCTTACGACCTTGAGGCAATCCCTTAGTAATACAATTACACAACAAATTTTTCCATTTTTATGCACCATACATGGCACAAAGAATCCATTTGGAACATAGGAAAGATCCACAGGCGTCAAACATATAATAGTCCTAGCCCCTATATTTTTGAGTGGGAAACAATAATCTCAAGCAACCCAATGAAAACCCTTTTCGTACTCCAAGCTAGCCCATAAGAAATATCAAAGAAATTTCTCAATTTTTGTAAGAAGTTTCGGAGGGGGTAGTAGTAAAATGGTAAACGTGTGTGACCGTAAACACTTTGGAACAAATCTAAAATTTACCTGCTAATGAAAGAGGCTTCGTGATTTAATATGACAACTTCTTTATAACTCGATCCAAAACATATTTCCGAGTTGGGAGGTAGTTTCTTGGAATGCAAAAGAGATGCACAAAAATTAGAAGATCTCATCATTTTGAATCCACTTACATTGAATATGAGATAACCATGGGGGATAACACACTACTTGTAGCATTGATTATTTTTCAATTGAATACTTGACATGAGGTGAGGCAATAGGCATCCAAGTAAGAGAAATTCTATTGAATAGTAGCCTTGTCTTCAATTAAGGTGAGAAATGATTCATCCAAAAATATCCATTGAAAATTGAGTATGAATTACACATGGAAGTGTAATTCCTTTCACAAAGCCACGTTGAGTAGCGGTGGTGAGAAGAGAAGAAAATAATTCAACTACTAACACAAAACATTAGGTGTCAAAGCGTAACCTTAGCGAATAGATTGAAAAATGCAAAAAGTTTCGAGTAAATGCCATTGATGGAGAGATAGGTAGAGGCATCGGATAAAATCATGGCCACAATACTAATAAAGTTAAGCCCAAATGCAATCATTTTGAGCATGGGCTAAATGAAGTTCCATTTAATCATGTTTTATGCTTTCTTAAAATCAATTTTAATAAACATGGTTATTTGTGACATCCGAGCCCATTCCATACCTCCCATACTACAATAATATCATATTTAATATAAATAGAATTAAATCTTATTTTTAGAGTAACTATTGTAATAAACGATGTATAAGTGTTAATATACAAGTAAGACGTAAGCAATAAAGCATGTGCAATATGAAACCCTAAGCAAGAAGTAGGGATAAGGAGACTTAGCTGATTTACGAGCGATCATCAAGTGATCTCGGAAGATGAAACAACTGAAATAGACTATAAATAACATCATCACTTTGTAAACTTGAGGTTCCGAGATCTAGAACTATGCCGGACATGAGCACTTACGAGAGGACAAGGGCGCCCGACACTAGTGCACGGATCTAGGTGCTAGTGTTTAGGTAGATGTTGTGGATCTAGATCTTTTAGGGTCAGAAAAGCTTCGTTGTTGCTCTCTCTGTCTGTTGCTCTGGATTCACTTTCTAATCTGTGAATGTACTTGTAAGTTGCAAGAAATAATTTCACCTACACATAAACACAAACCACAACAAACCTAAAAAGGAAAATGTAGAATGGGGAGTTATATTGACCTCGGTGGTCACCCGAAGAGTAAATTATGACCGATCACCGCACTACATCTTAGAACCCATATAGTTCTTGTGTGTGTGTGTGTGTGTGTGTGTAGAAATGATTCCCTAAGATGCCCTTGTGCAAGTTACATAAATGATAGAGGGAAAAATCTAGAATGTAGAAGATTTATATAATGTGTGCAATGAAATAAAATAGAATTCCCCTCTTATGTTGTTAATGTAAGAGAATACAACCCTTGTCCCTTGTATGAGTGCTAAATGGATGCCTTTGATTCTCTTGTTCCTTTGAATGCAAGCTTAGGTGATAGTATGTAATGATTAGTGCTTGGTCCCTCATTTTGAAAGCATAACTATGTATTTATATGATTCCCTTGTTTGAATTTTGTAATTGACAACTGAAAGGCCAACCCAAAGTAGTAAAAATTAATTAAGAAGTGAAAGGGGTCCAAAAGGATAAGAAAAAGATAAAGAGGGACATGAGCACCCAGGAGGACAAAAGTGACTAGTGCTAGTATCCTAACTGGGCACTAGTGTCCGAGGCCATAGAAAGATAAAACAATAAATTATGGCAAGAGTGCAGGATGTATAAAGCCAATAAAAGTGCAAAAGAATGAGTAAAAGTCTAAAGGGAGTTGTCAATTACTAGTTTTCTTGTTTAGGAATCATGTAAATGCTAATATGCTTTTAGGACCTAGAAATGTACCCAAGTGCATAGATTTTGTGTCTACATTTCCCCCACTTTATGTTGTTGAGTGAATAATTGATAGCATAAAGTAGATAGAATATGCATACCTTATGATCTTGAAGAGAGTGTTGTTGATAATGTGTCAAGTGGACAAGTGAAGCTTTGAGTGATCGCAATGTAAAGCGTGAAGACTAGGAAATGGAAGTGGACCCTAGAGGTAATGCGTATGTGTAGCTTGTACCTATTATTGTGCTTATATTTGTTGATGTAGGTTTCTTCTTGTTGCGTATTAAGGACGAGTTGTAAAAGAAGAGTGAAAGAGTAGTCAAAGTGTTGTATCTCGAAAATCTAAGTAAAGTATGAAAAAGGAAAGTGTGCACCTAATGTATAAGAGTATAATGGATAGAAAGATGTCCTGATTTGTTGAATTTATTGCTGATGGTGAGTTTTTTGGGAGATCTCATGCCAAGAGATATTTTTTCAGGCGATCTCATGCTAAGAGTGATTTCTTTGGGCATTCTTATGCCAAGTGTGAGTTTTTGCGTGATCTCATGCCATGGGAGAAGAGTGTTGGGGAGAGAGGTCTAGTTTTACTCTCCTTCCATGACTGATTCCAAATAAGCACCACTAAAGATGGTGTAGTCACAAATTCATGCACTTTATACATTTATTTATCCCGATCTCATACTACTATGTAGATGGTTCTTGAGTGAAGAAAGTACTAATTAACCCCATATTTTGGCCATATTGTTTTATTTTATTTAGTCATTACCGACCTCTTGCATCCATATTCCCAATTAGCTTCAATCATCCCACGTCATTTTATCCTCGATTGGGTGCTCATATTAGTACTAGGACACCCGTGGGTGCCTTGGTACCACCATGGGCACCCCGATCCTTCTAGAGATTTCTGCTACTTATTGATATATTTCTAGTTGTTTCTCCTTATATTTTTTTGGTTAGCCATTTCGAGGTTAATAACAAAATTAAACCAAGAGAAGCCTATAAATATAAAGTTATGAGACCATAATGAGGGACCTAACATCACTTACTAATATCACTCATCTAGAGTTACATCCATCTATTGCATTAGAGATCACTTGCATCCATATAGCTCCATCATTAAGGCACAAGGCTAAGACATATGCATCACACTTCATAGGGGGAGGGATTCTATTCTATTCCATGCACACATTCTATTACATTTTTTACACATAGTTATTGCTTGCTACTTCACAAAGTGCGACTTCCACAAGAGCAACCTAGGGCATATCCACACACAATTGCACATATAACTACATCGGGTCTGGAATGTAGTGCATCGCTCAATTAGTAAGTCCACCATTGTGGTAGTTGAGGTCAGTCTGATCCCTTCATATGAATTTTTCATTTTTTTAGGGTTTGATGCTTGTTTTGGGGTCTTGCACAGTATTTCTTTCATCTTAGATTATTGGTGACATCTGAAGGAGCACGGAAAATCTGTTACGATACGAGAATGAAGGCTCCATATCACCTCCCGCCCATTGCGTGAAGATCAAGTTTTAGAGCTTTTTCACAAACCAAGTTGCCTAGATTGAAGACTAGAGCACCCAAAGTGCCCCCAATCCCTCTCCAGTGCTCTAGTTCAGATAGATCCTCAAGATCCATCCTTTTTGGCACTTCTACAAAGTCGTTCATACTTCTATTTTTCCAGTCATAATTATGACACTATCTTGCGAGCATCTTCCATTCAGATGAGTTCTTTCCTCTTCCTTTTTGCACATTATGGTTAGCATTTCTTTTTTCATAGTTACTTAGGTCATTTATATACTTTCTTTACTGCATTTATTTACTTTATTACAATTGTTCATAACTTAGATTAACTATCCCCATACTACATAATTAGTTAATTTTAGTTAATCATTTTGGTGAACCCAAAGTCTTTCACACTTAGGATCCTCATTTTTCCTCTATCATGGGTCAAGTTTCTTTATTTGATTTACTTAGGAGATACCCTAATTGTCAAATTGTTTTGAAAAAAACCCTTAGACACCAAGTATTATGATGACAATACGCCACCACATGAACTAAGTCCTATGCTCGCTTGTCTATTTAATGACCCTAGTGAGTCTCCATCTACTCAACCCCTATTGGACTCAATCCATGCTTTACATGATTTATTTCAAGACAAATTTGTGGCTATGGAATCCATGATCACATCCCTCAAATATGAAATTCAACAACTTAAGGATGTTCTCAATCGCATGTTTGTGCTCCTTCTCCATCTTATATGCAATCTATGTCTAATACATGTAATATGATTGAACCTTAAGATACGACATTTCACCTAAAGAACCTCTAATGATTGAGCACAATACTACGTAACATGACATTTTCCCTCACTTCCTTAATTTTCAGTTGATCACCCTATCACATATGTAACATGATTCTCTCCTATCGGTTAACAAAATATCAAGGTCGTCCATACTGCAATTATTATCATCGAATCAATGGACATAATGACAATGATTTCATACTTTGCATCACATAATCAAAAGTCTTAAGCATCAAGGTCTTATTTCATTTAATACACAACATCCTATTACAAAGGTTACATCCACATGGGCTCCTAAGGATACTCCTTCCTCAGTTAGTCACGATCCACCTAAGCAATCACCTACGGTATCCCCAAGTCAACAAAAAGTCAACCACCTATCAAAATTAGTTCACAAACCCCTCCTACTAAGTCATCTACTAGCATTACCAAGTCAACCTAAGTAGTCTCCTTTGAGACTCAATGCAACTTGGCCTCCTCTCAAATCTAAGCTCCAACCAATTAATTTCATCCCAACAACCAATCCTTCTCCTAGTGTTTATGATATATTTTCACTTTCACCACCACCAAATAATTCTACTATAAACTTTGTCCAACAAGATCCAATCACACAAACTTGGTCTTTGGTAGGTGAATCTTGTCACTCTACCCTCCTAATGATACACTCATATTATTATGGTTCTTATATGACTGTTGAGGGGTATTTTACCATAAAGAACCTTGTTTCATCTTACATTACCATATTCCTCCATTACACCACCACCTATACATACACACATCTATAAGACTTTAACACTCATATCAAGATTAAACTTCTATACATCATCACTTATATCATAATTTATACATAGTACACACATTATCATACACTTGGGGGGCATAAAACTTCACATTCCCCCACTTTGTCTTAGCATATCTCACAATCATCATATTTTTACGATTATATATCCATATCCTCACATTAGGCATATTCATCATACATTCTAGTGTCATTATCCAATGACACACTCTTGTGCTTTGGTTCACACTTGACTATTGAGGGCTTACTACACATGAACCCCACACACTACTATAGGCATTACACATTGTGTTTCATCACACATCACGCGTTATACACCATACATTCTACATTTAGTCTACAACATTTTGACATTTGCACATTTACACATCATATATCATCCTAGTCTTCATTACATATGAGTCTAGCATTACATCATCTTACATCCTACATTACTAGCCTATATACATACATTGTATGACACTCTATACATTACACTTTACACATTATACACATACTATTGCATTTTACACACACTTCTTTACACATGACACTCATCATCATCATTTACAAATCATATTTCATTCACATTGTCTTCTCACTTCTTTCACGCATGCACTCACTACCCAATGCCACACTTTAGTTCCTCATCCATACTTATCCGAGGGTTTACAAATCAAATGGACCTTATATTCATCACACATTTACTATTTGACCTTTCATCATGCAACAATTCTAGGCTAGTGACATATACTTTAGGATAAATCGTCACCTATTTTATCATTTTGTAGTGGTATACACCTTAGGTTACATCACCACTCCCTCTTTCATTTTGTAGTGATATATGCTTAGGGATAAATCATCACTCATTCATTCATCTTATAGTGATATATGATTAGGATAAATCATCACTTATATGTTCATTTTTTCATGATATACACTTTGGATATAGGGTTCATGCACACATCATCACTAGGTCACATCTCATCACTACACCTACACATTCCTCACAACGCATTAGACACAACACACACTTCGACCATTTCCCGATGATGCGCACTCTTTTATGGTTCATTCTTGACTATTGAGGGGGAAAAAAAATGAACCTCACTGCATATATTTCCATTCACTTGGGGGCATGCGGCTCCTATCACTCCATTTTGCATTCCATTCCATCCATCCACAACATACTACATATTATGGTTACTTTTATTCTTGCTTACTTTTGCTTGTTCATGGTCACTTTATTACACATGCTAGTTAGCTTACTTGTATGTCATTTATCTATACCATCCACACATGTGCATTCACATATTTTTCTAGTTGTGATCACAAATATAGGTCTCTTACACGCAACATGGATGCTCACCTTCTACCCTTCCTACATTGGTCATTGGGGGCATCCACATTCATGTCTTCTTCAGGTGTTATTGTTTCATTTTGTACTTAACACTTTACATTACTTTCTTATACACACTTTTGACATACTAGTTATCTTTCTAACATGCTAATGGGTGCTTCATGTGCAACATTTTTATGCAAGAATATTTTTTTCCATACTTGTTTGTTACATTGTTTTCTATTGTTTTGCTTTTGTTTTATGCGGGCCTTGCCCTTTGTTTGGTGTGCACACTTGTTTTTTTTTTTATGGCCCATGATGGCCTTGCGTGTCTTGTGACATCATGAGTGATGTCCCATGTTTTCAGCAACTCACTTTGTGTGACTTACTTTGTCTTCTTACGTGTTTACATTACTTTTTCTTGGTAGCTTACACACTATTTGTAGCTTATACATTGTTTTCTACATGCATGTTTGTTTACACTTGTCTTTGCTAGCCTTCTTGTTTATGTGCGTGCCTTGGTTTCTACCAAGCACTTTCTAGGGTTACAACATACATGTGGTTGGTCCTCTTTTGGGGCCACATTTTCCTATCAGCGATGTCACATGCCCCCCAAAGAGGGGGGCATCATTTGGGGTTTTTACATACTAACACAAGAGATTCTACACTAGTTCGGTTTAGTTATATACAATACAGTGGGTTCAGACCATAGTCTACAAACCCCATACACAATGGCTTTTATAGGACATGGTGTCCTTAGCATTCTAGGAAGTAGTTATAGGCTTGGAGGTTACAGTGGGTGTGCCTCTCTACACTACTTTCGGCTAGTGGCATCGGATCACCCAAAAAAACAAGGACATACAAAGATCTCTACACACACATTCGGGAAGTCGGTTAAAGGTTGGAGGACACAAAGCATTTCCTCCCTACACTTCTTTGGCCTATGGCATGAGATCACCCAAAAACTCACAATATAGGATATCCTTCTACACTCTCTTTCTCGACATGGATCAGGTGCACATGTTCCATTTACATTTTTTTATTTTTTACATTTACATGCTTTCATATACATGTGTATTTTACATTACATTTTTACACATACATACATACATATTTGACTACTTGATCATTTTCTCCTTGCAGTCAAACCATATGAGAAACAAGATGTCAAATGGGGGAAACAAAAACACCAATGTCAAAAACAACACTCCATACAACACACACGCTTTACTAACCATCCAGTGTACATACACACACACTACATCTACAGTCACACACGTGTTCCACCCTAGGTTCACTCTCATCACTTTTTATTTATGCATTTTTCATCTTTAGTTTCCACGATCCTCCATCATTTTTTCATTCCATGCTTTGTCTAGTCCTTTGGCACGTTTCTACTACACTCTTCATCGGACATCAAGTACATCTCTATCTATCTACTTTATGTTACCGAGCTTTCCGCTCACCAACATAAAGTGGGGGAAAATGTAGTCACAAAATCATGCACTTTAGACATTTATTTATCTTGGTCTCATACTACTATTTAGAAGGTTCTTGAGTGAAGAAATTACTAATTAACCCCCATCTTTTGGCCATCTTGTTTTATTTTATTTCTTCATTACCGACCTCTTACACCCATATGCCTAGTCAACTTCTGTTATCTCACATCATTTTAGCTTCGACTGGGGCACCCAAATTATTATTGGGGCACCGTGGGCACGTTGGTCCACAATGGGCGCCTTGGTCCTTCTAGAGATTTATTGCCACTTTTTGGGCTCTTTCTAGCCATTTATCCTTCTTTATCTTTTTGGTGGTCGGCCATTTTGGGGTTAATTACAAAATTAGACCAAGAGAACCCTATAAATATAAAGTTATGAGACCATAATGAGGGACCTAGCATCACTTACTACTATCAATCATCTAGAGTTGCATCCATCTATTGCATTGGATATCACTTACATCCACATAGCTCCATCATCAAGGAACAAGGCTAGGACATCTGCATCACACTTCATAGGGGGGATTCTATTCTATTCCATGCACACATTCTATTACATTTTCTACAAATAGTTATTGCTCACTACTTCACAAAGTGTGATACAAGAGCAAGCTAGGGCATGTTCACACACACTTGCACATATAACTACATTGGGTTTGAGATGTAGTGCAATGCTCAGTTAGTAAGTCCATCATTGTGGCAGATGAGGTTAGTTTGACCCCTTCATATGCATTTTTCTTTTTTAGGGTTTGATGCTTGTTTTGGGTCTTGCTGCAGTCTTTCTTTTATATTAGATTATCTGAAACATCTCGAAGGAACACGGTGAATCTTGATTTGATACACAACAAAGGTTCCAAATCACTTCCCTACCCATAGAGATCGGTTTCAGAGCTTTTGCATAGACCAGAGCGCCCAGATTACATGAACAAAGCGCTCCAGTCCAAATAGATCCTCCAGATCCATCCTTTTCAACACTTTTGCATAGTCATTCATGCTTCTAATTTTTCCAGACATCATTGCGACATTGTCTTACGATCATCTTCCATTCAACTGAGTTCTTTCCTCTTCCTTCTTTCACATTAGGATTAGAATTTCTTCTTGCATAGTTACTTAGGTCATTTACATACTTTCTTTACTACATTTATTTACTTTATTACAAATGTTCATATATTAGATGGTGTTTGTATTGTGTATGATGTCAAAGCCTAGCTATGGATATTTCCATGACTCGTATACTTGTGTTGTTTATGTAATGTGCTTTGATAAGAATTGTAGCTATGAGTATTTGTATGGGTGATTTTTAACCCAATGTATGCCCCTTGTTTGGGGTGCATGCAAAATTGTAGGAGAATACCGCCCAAAGGAGAGGACTGATGTTGACTGAGTGGATACTCGCAGGGGGTAGGGGATGTGTATAACCAAGGCACATACAAGAAAGTAAGCTAGTACAAGTGTTAGTAGTAAAAATGTAGACATCTAAAATGTTGACATGATCAATTATTATTAATTTGTCCATGAAAAAACATCATCATTATCCATATAATAATTAATCGCAAGATTAATTATTATTTAATCCTAATATCATCATTAATCCCTTTATCCTTCATCTTAATTTTGTCATTTATCTAATCCTATCATTAATCCCTTTATCATTTATCTAAATATCCCATTTCATCATTTACCCTTTAATCCTTTATTTTATCCATTTTCAACTATATAATAATTAATCACAAGATTAATTATTATCATCCTTTATAATTCTTCATCATTAACATTTCCTAGGAATTTAATATTCCTACATCTCACCTACCACCTACCCTACACATCCCTACACCTAGCCTTTCCATGTAACCTCACCCCTAATCATCATTTATTAACCTAATCTAACTCTAATCCTAATCACATCCTCACCTCTAAATCTAGAGGCTTCTAAATCTAGAAGCCTCTCTAACCTTCTCCTTCCATTGAATTTTTAATTCAATGGAAGCTTCTTCCCTCCATGAATTTTAAATTCAAATTTCTAGAATCCTCCATTCTAGAATCCTCTAATCCTCACATGCACTCTCCACCATTGATTCAAATCCAACATGGCTTCATCTTAGCCATTGAATCCTCCACCCACAAGCTATAAATTAAGCTCTCCTCCTCCATGAGAGATAACTTGGAAATTGAAATCATAAGTTCCACCACTTTTATCTCCAATCATCCATCCTTAATCCAATCCAATCATCCATCCATTGATATTCATTAAGTAATCTTCATCAAAGAAAAGGAAGGGGAGGTGTTGCCCAAGTGTCTCCAAAATCAAAAATCCAAAAGCACATCCAATCCAACATCTTGAGCACATCCAAGCTATCAAAGGAGGATTTCTACTTGTAGGTAAGTGCAGTTATTGATCATATCTCTCTCTCTCTATCTATCCATCTCAATCTCTCTTCTAATACTATCCATCTCAATCTGAGGTAAGTAGATAGTTGTGTTAGTCTTTAGGATTTGAATCAATTTCATTTCCTAGTTTATAAGTTTCACACTAACACCAATGTTTTTCTTACATTTTGGCACCCACCATGGGGCTTTACCCCCATTTTTTTCAATTATTTATAATATTATTTTTGCATCCCTAAAATATGTTATGAAAATTTCAAGTTTCAAGTTTTTCATTGTCATTTACCCCTTCAAATTTAAAGATTTCGGCTCAAATTTTGTTTCCAGCACATTTTGGCACCTTTGCTTTTGTGTATTGGCACTTTTGTGCAAATTTTGGCACTTTTGCATATTTTTCATACTGATTTTTTGCAAATGAATTAGTGCCTATGCAAATAGTTTAGCACCTATGCTTTTGTTATAGAACTTTTTTTTTACCTAACTTATAGAGAGCCATAACTTTTGATCCCGAACTCAAAAAAATCCATTTTTTTTTTTTGAAAAGGTATTGAAAAGATCGATGCAATGAAAGATTCATCATTTTATAACATAATTTATTCATGGTTTTCATTTTCCTAAATCTTGTCATTTTAACTACACATTGAGTTATATTTTCTTGTTCCAAACTACTAACACTTTGTGTGCAACTTCTACGCTTACCAAAGATAAAAATAAATCTAAAACTAATAAACCTTTGTTTTGTAGCATGATTAGTCCAAGACATTTGGGTTTATAATCAAATTACTAATATTTTTTTTGTAGGGCCTCCTCTTGAAGATCCAATCTCATAATCTTTATCATTTATTTTTAATTATCTTGTATTTATCATCCTTCTTGTGTGTTTTTAAATCATTACATGTTTGACCCAAAGGCGAAACCATGTATGTTCTCCTCTCACATCCTAAGATGATCTTGAGGATCAAAAGTGGCTAGCCTTCCCTTTTTTTTTTGTAGGGGAAACATGATGTGGAAGTGATATCCACACACTTGTCATAGTCCTAGGGTCTCATGACCATGGGCTTCATCTCCACGCATGTAGACACACCCCGTGTTCGGAAGGGTATATAAATTCTTGGAGAGTTGTCGTTATTGGCTAAGAATTTACTTGTTTTAAGAGTGAAGCATGAAGTGAGGGGCTTCCACATCCCAAAACCCATGCCTTAGACAACATCCTTGCAACATATACTTGGGCCCCACAAGGTGTCGTAGGGTATATCGGGACGCCCTAGTGAGCTGTACATCTTAGACTAGGAAACCATTTATCTGCACATATTAAGCTATAGTGAAAGGAGGCCACACTCCCAAAGATCCCTCGCTAGCTGACCCCACATTGACACATAGGTGGAGATCTAATCTGTGGCACCATTATTGATGTGTAGTATTGAAAATGGGCTATATTTTGATTACAATCCCACTTGACTAGTTAGGGTGTGTGTTGCATGTTTGTTGTGTGCTTGTGAACACCCTTAACCATCCTAATCACATTAAAATTTTGATCAATCAAACATCATCATAATTAATCATCCTAATCACACAATCCAAATCCTAATCCCATCACCATCAATCCTAATCCAAATCTAATCCCCCATACATCTTATCAAACCATGACCTTTGATCCTCAATCCCCATCCTCTCCAAACCAACATCCAAAGCCTTATCTCTTTTCTAAATCCATCAACCAAGCTATCCCATCATCCCCTACCCATCAAATTCAACCATCTCACTTTGACCACAAATCCCACACACCATCCAACATATTAAAAACAAATCTCAAATTTAACATCCTACCTCAACCAATCCCATCCTCATCATCTAAATCAACCATCCCATGTTGATCCTAACATCCTAAAAACCATCCAACTACTTAACCAACAAATATATGATCTTGAATCTTCAATCAATCAATCACCCCCTAAACTATCATCCCCCAACCAATCCCATCCACAATGTCCCCTTCCTAATATCCCTACCCTCACCCCATTGACTTCCTCCTTGAGGAAACTAAATCATCTCAATCCACACCTCAACCTAATCAACATAAACCACTATCCCCACAAAATAATTACATTACTTTTACCTTTGACCACCTCACTAACTTTGACATAGACCAAGAGGACCTCCTTTATGTCCTTGCTAATCTAGCTACCAATCCCAAACCCACATAGCCATCCAAAATCCCAACCTCCAAATCCCCTATCAATCATCATGACCCACACCTTCTCCCATCATCAAAACTCATGCAAATAATCCACCATCCATCCAAAACATCAACTCCTAAATCCAATCATCCTAAAACCTATCCTCAAGTCCATTCACATATCCACAACCATCCCAACAACTTCATCCAAAATTATTATCCCCACATCTCATCTTAGTCCTCCATCCATGTCATCTTCATCATCCCCCGATCCAATCCTATGGAATTTATCCTAAATAGTATTGCATCCCCTAATCCACCATCAAATTCATCTTCTAAGTCCATTTCATCCCCTCCATCATCTAAGCCCCATCCTATCTCATCCACATTGACTCTCAAGTCTACCTCACCCTCATCCCCTTCTACCCCAATCCTAAACCATCTAATGTGGCTCTATGCCACCTTCATCCTCTTCATCCACACATAATCATATCTTACCATCATCATCTTCATCTAATCCTAATCCATCCCCTTCATCACCTAAATATCACACTATCATATCCTCTAATCCTATTTCATCTCCCCCATCCCCCAATCCTAAAACATCTAAAGTGACTCCTAAGTCACCAACTCCCAAACCTAACAAATCCAATCCCAATCATCTCCCCATCCCCATCTCCTACCCAATATAATGAGGCTCATATTCCACCTTCATCTACTTCATCCCTAAATCAACCAAATCTAATGTGGTTCCTACACCACACCCATCTCCCAAACCTCATTCATCCCTAACATCACCCAAATATAACATGATCCCCATATCACATCCACCCCCTTCATATAACTCTAACCCATCCCATCCTCTACATCTACTAATCCCAAACAATCTAATCCTAATCCAAAATGATTCACTCAAAACTACATACTCAAACCAATCTAAAATCAACTAAATATACTTTAGTCTCTAAGCCCAAAACATCCACTTTGTCCCCAGGCCTAATCCATCCCCTTCATCTTATAAGCCACAAAAATATAATCCAAAACCTAAATCCAAATCAACTAACACATCTCATTATCCACCCAATCCTCTACTCCTTTACTTCCTACTCCCCCTCCAAACCATTTAACCCAAATCCACTTCACTCCTTTAGGAGAATCCTTGACCACCATCTTCCATTGTCTAAAAAAATTCAACATGATCATCCATCCCCCATAAAATCACATGTATAAAACCTTCCCAAACCATCTTGGTATTAGGAACACTATTATTGTGACTTCCATCACACCCATGGACATTCGACCAATCGTTTGCATGTAATTTAGGTCTTATGTCCAAAATCTCATTAACCAAGGAATTCTTATCCTTGTACCTCTCTATCCACCACCTTTCCATCCCAATCCTATCCCTAACCATTACCCACCATCCAAATCCACTTGACATCCAAACATCGTCAGTCATCCAAATCCCATCGTACATCCAAAATCCATCACCAACAAAAAAAAAAAACAAATCTCACCTCTCATCCTTTTGTTAAGTTCGGCCTCTTAGCGGATGATAAAATTACAACCCCCTAGTCTCATGATGACCACATGGCATCATCTTCCCCATCCACTTCATATCCTATAGCCAAAAATATGTTCACTAATATGAAACATCGAGGAAAAGGCTTAGGCATCCATGAACAAGGCATTCGTGAACCCATCTCCCTTCCATCAAAATCCAGTCATTTAGGCTTAGGGTATAAACCTAACACTAACAACAACCCTCCCACTACTCCATCACAACCCATTTCTACCACTCCTCTTGTTTATCCTACCATCCCAACCAATCAATCCAATCACAAATCATTTAATCCCCTACAAATACCAAACACCTAAAAATGGATTGAACACATAATTCGTCACTTGCTCATAGATGTTTTTTCCTTCCCACCCATCCTCCTTTCCATCCAACATCCAAATCCCTTTCATATCATCCATTCTTATCATCACATCCATTTATATCCTCTTCCAATCCATTCATTTGAACACTTGATCAACTTGCTCACACATGTTGTAAGCCAATAGTACCTACTATAATTATGTGACCTTGGTCTATCATTACCTCCAACATTCTAAGCACCATTGTCCTCCTAGAGATCCACACACTTAACACACTTAATCAACTTGTGGTGAAGACCCTTGGGTGCATATTTTGACACTCTAGCCAATGTCATCACTACACTCATTTCCATCCCCCATCAAGCCACTAGTGATTCTTAACCCCTAGAGTTCTCAAGAGAGTGGAACCTCTTTATGCAAAAAAATCCAAATATCAAAAAAAAAAAAAAATTATCAAAATTAAAAATATCAAATAAAATCCACCTCAAGACTCTCTAGGGGTGTTTTCCAACAAAACTCTACCAAGGCTATGGACACTGGCTGAAAGTAGATAAATGTTGTGACAAGAATCATATGTATCTCTCATCGAGTCGGGGCTATGGACACCTAGTTGGCAGTGGAGCAATGAGCAATGCATGGCTTAACCTTTCATTCACCTTCCATCAACCTACTTGACTTAATCACTCCCTATACATTGGCTAGTTTGTCTTCACATACTACCCATTAAGTCTTCACTTCAAGTGGTAATTAACCATCACAATCACACACACTTTGATTTTGAAGATACATAGGGCTCGCATGTTTCCAGGTATTATTTAAACCTTGGTCACACTTTTGTTTTAGTCCAACTCTTGCCTTACAACATGTGTCATTAGGCTCATATTTTTTTCATCACTTATATTATTCCATCCATCACATCCACATCCTTTTGGATCGAACATATTTAGGAAGATGATGATGATCCTTTATTTTCATCCAAAACTCCTCATGTCCCTTTTAATGGCATCATCATGACTTTGGGTAGCCTTACTACCATCCGTTGGGGGCATCATCCATTTTATATACCCCTCTCCTTCCCATCCCACCCTACACTTGGGGGCAAAAATCAAACCCATCCATCCATCCACATAGCCACCCTACTTTACACTTGGGGGCACACCACATCTATCCCTCAATCCATCTTCCCTATACATGGGGGTATATCTTATCACCACATCCATATCCTATCCATCCTCCATCCTATCCTCACATCCTATTGAACCAATCAACCATCCCTATCCTATCCAACCTATCTAATTTCCCTTAATCCTTTCCTTTCATCCTACCTAAACATACTTTGGGACTTATAGGAGAATTTGCATCCCACCTTACATTCCTTCCCACCCCCATCACCTACCCCATTCAAAATATAAAAATCCAACATCCACAATCCAAAATCCAAAAAATTAAACCTTCAAAAATACAAACATCCAAAAATCTAAATAAAAATAAAAAATCAAAACATTCAAAAAATCCAAAATCCATAAAAATCACAAAAATACAAAAATGCAATGTGTGTTTTTACTTGTGTGTGTGTTTGTGTTTGCTTGCTTATCTTATCGCATTTACATTTCATTGATGATATGATGCCCCTTTTGTTTCTTTTAATTTTGCACGATGTCGATGATACAAGGCCACTTTTTCTAATCTAATGATATGAGGACCATCCTAATATTAATATGTCCAATGATATGAAGCCAAGGGAATTTGTCAATTCCATCATCATGGTCTATATACCTTGATGCATATTTCTCTATACCACATTAATCATACTGCTAATGATGATAACAATTGACACTTTATGGTAGCACACACCCTTATATCATCATCTTTAACCTTATCATCATCCACACCTAATCCTCATCATTATATAACTAACTATCTAACCTCGTCACCTTTCTATCCAATCAATCCTTTCATCAATCAATCAATCTCCACATCCAAATCTTATCATCTCACATTCAACATCCAAAATCCTTACCCCATGGTTTGGGCATCTTTTAACATCCTCTCGTCAATCAAACCTTATCATCAAACCTAATCCTTATTCTTTCATCCACACATCTTTAATTCTTTAAATCCTACCCCCTTGGAGGCATCTCAAAATCTAACATTTTCAAATTCAACATCCTCAAATCTAAAATCCTCAACACCTTAATCCCTTAACTATGGAATCCTCTAATCCAACATCATAAATCTTCACCCTCGTTATACAACGTTGATTGGGAATCCTCTAATCCAATATCTCCTCCTCTTATCCTTTAATCCCGTGCTCTTCTAAATATCCTCTATCCTAATCCTCTACTCTCCTATTCCTCTAATCCTCTCTCTTATTCCTCCAATCCTCTCTCCTAATCTCATAATCCTCTACTCTTTGATTCCTCTAACCCTCTCTCTTATTCCTCTAATCCTCTCTCCTAATCTTCTAATCATAATCCTCTAATCTCAATCATTAATCCTAATCCTCTAAATCCTCAAATCTTCTCATCCTCTTATCCTCTCTCATTTACTTAACATTCTCTCTTTTTTTCTTTGGTTACCCAACTAATTCCTTCCTCACTAACCCCTCGAGGGAGAATCATGTAGACATTTAAAATGTCAACATGATCAATTACGATTAATTTGTCATGCAAACAACATCATCACTATCCACATAATAATTAATCATTATATTAATTATTATTTAATATAATATTGTCATTAATCCCTTTATCATTTATCTAAATATCCCATTTCATCATTTACCCCTTTAATCCTTTATTTTGTCCATTTTTAACTATATAATAATTAATCACAAGATTAATTAATATTATCCTATTTTAATTATTCATTAAAATTTCCTAGTAATTTAATGTTCCTACATCTCACCTACCACCTACCTTACACATCCCTACACCTAGCCATTCCATGTAACCTCACCCCTAATCATCATTTATTAACAATGTAACTCTAATCCTAATCACATCCTCACCTCTAAATCTAGAGGATTCCAAATTCAATGGAAGATTCTTCCCTCCATGAATTTTAAATTCAAATTTCTAGAATCCTCCATTCTATAATCCACTAATCCTCACGTGCACTCTCCACCATTGATTCAAATCCAATATGGATTCATCTTAGCCATTGAATCCTCCACCCACAAGCTATAAATTAAGCTCTCATTCTCCATGAGAGCTAGCTTGAACAACTTGGAAATCCATAACAAAGTTACGCCAATTTTATCTTCAATCAATCCATCCTCAATCCAATCCAATCATCCATCCATTGATCTTCACAAAGCAAGGGGAGGTGCTTCCCAAGTGTCTCCATCCATGCTATGTACCTTGGGATATAATATTATAATGTATATGGGTTGATGGAGATGCCACATGTCAACATCTCCATCAATACATATACATCATAACATTATATCCCATGTGAACCCATACATATAACTAAGGGGATGTGTGCCACATGTCAGCATCTCCATCAACCCATATACATTATAATATTATATCCCAAGGTACATAGCATTGCCTCCCTCTTTGACATGTTTCATCCCCGAAACATAAGAAGAAGCCATATAATGAGTGTGCTTTAAATTATTGCACACTTTTCGCCAAGCTCGATCATCCAACCACCCATATGAAATCCTATCCTGTGTAGCAGCTTCATCATCAACATCTTCTTCTTCTTCTTCTTCTTCTTCTTGATGTTTCTTCTGCTTCTGATTCTTCTTCTTCTTCTTCTTTTTCTGCTTCATCTTCTTCTTCTTTTGTTGCCCATCTGTCCATGAAAACTTGTTCCAGTTCCTGCAAAGACCAATTAGACTTTTCCTTTTCTAACTCAGAAAAGCAAATCTGTGCAGGGCCACTAATCCACAACTTGAATAACCAAATATCTGATGGTTTAGAGAATTTATCCCTAAATTTTTTCCACCATTCTCTAGCATCAATCCTGCCATCTCCAAAAAAAGCTACCATCCCCATGATCCACAAAACTAGGGTTTTAGGAATAGACCCTTTTGATCAAAACATTTTCTAACCCTTTTGGCTAAAGGTTGGCCAAAAATCAGAAATCACAGAACATAAACCCCAATTTAATTTTTGAGAGGTTTCTGAAAATGTAAGAAATTTAGGAAAATTCCTCAAATTGCGGCCTGTGGAGCAAAATAGTGAAAAAAATAAAAATGAAATAACTCTGACAAAATAGATCCATTTTTTTAAATTTCAGTGGTATCACCTTTGAATATCATACCATCAACCCAAAAAAATTATTTCCTAATTCATCATTATTCAGAAGATATAGATGAAACCATAAAATTAGGGTTTCAACCCTAAAACAGACACAACTTTTGCAAAACAGCTCCAAAAACTATGAAATTTGGAGGGAAGATCACTTGAACTATGTATCAACTCCCCACAAAAATATCTAAAAATTCCAAGTCGATCTTCAGATATAGACGAATCACCAACATTAGGGTTTCATCCCACAAATTACAGGATCACCGCTTCTCGATACCACTTGTAAGGATATTACTTGTATAAATCAAAAATATACAACACAACAGAATAACATGAGAGAACAACAAATATAGATAAATGATGAAAATATGCTCATATAATAGCTTTTCCACTTCGAGGGGCAACCTCCAATACCACTTCGAGGGGGTAACCTCCAAACCATACAATAACACTCCAATACTCAATATGATCCTTAACTACAACCTTCTAACCCCTATATATACCATTCTAACCTATGGCCAATACTGAGGCCAACCTCCTAAGCATAATAAATCATAAATGAATGATATAATAAGATAAGGGGATGTGTGCCACATGTCAGCATCTCCATCAATACATATACATCATAACATTATATCCCATGTGAACCCATACATATAACTAAGGGGATGTGTGCCACATGTCGGCATCTCCATCAACCCATATACATTATAATATTATATCCCAAGGTACATAGCAAATCCTCACGTGCACTCTCCACCATTGATTCAAATCCAATATGGATTCATCTTAGCCATTGAATCCTCCACCCACAAGCTATAAATTAAGCTCTCGTTCTCCATGAGAGCTAGCTTGAACGACTTGGAAATCCATAACAAAGTTATAACGGTTTTATCTTCAATCAATCCATCCTCAATCCAATCCAATCATCCATCCATTGATCTTCATGAAAGCAAGGGAGGTGCTTCCCAAGTGTCTCCATCCATGCTTTGTACCTTGGGATATAATATTATAATGTATATGGGTTGATGGAGATGCCACATGTCGACATCTCCATCAATACATATACATCATAACATTATATCCCATGTGAACCCATACATATAACTAAGGGGATGTGTGCCACATGTCGGCATCTCCATCAACCCATATACATTATAATATTATATCCCAAGGTACATAACATTTCCTCCCTCTTTGACATGTTTTGTCCCCGAAACATAAGAAGAAGCCATATAATGAGTGTGCTTTAAATTATTGCACACTTGTCACCAAGCTCGATCATCCAACCACCCATATGAAATCCTATCCTGTGTAGCAGCTTCATCATCAACATATTCTTCTTCTTCTTCTTCTTCTTCTGATGTTGCTTCTGCTTCTGATTCTTCTTCTTCTACTTCTTCTTATTTTTCTTTTTCTTCTTATTTTTCTGCTTCATCTTCTTCTTCTTTTGTTGACCATCCGTCCATGAAAACTTTTTCCAGCCTCTGCAAAGACCAATTAGACTTTTCCTTTTCTAACTTAGAAAATAAAATCATGCATGGCCACTATACGATGGAAAAGTGACAAGCGAGCATGGGAATCTATAAGTAACTCTTCCTCGCACCCGACCTCCCAAGGTCGTGCCGAGACAGCCGGTGGGGATGGACTATGTGTGGGATGCAGACAAGCTAGTTAGGCAATCTTATGTCTTCGACACGCACTAATGGAATCTACGAATCTAAGGAAAAGAAGGCCCTCCTAACCTGAACTGGTGTGATAGATCGGTCGGCGAGGATGACTGCTCGAAGGCTCCAATCAATATCAAGCTCTGGCGTAATCTGGTCTATAGGTTGTGGGATACGGGGAAAATGACATGGGATTGTTTTGTGTATATCTCCAGATAGAGTCATAGGATGGATGATGGATATAGTGGAATCTTACGGGTGATTCTCTGGTCTAGTCCAGAAATCCTTAGCTTCGTTAGCTGTTATATCTAACAAGGATAATTGTGTGATGATGATAGGTGGAAGTGGAGTGGATCTAATACTAATGTGTGTAAGCTAGTGTCAACGTCGATTGACCTGTGGACTCATTGGGTTGTGGGATTTTTGGATCACAACCGTAGATTCGTGGTTGTTGTGGACCTGTTATGGTCATGTGCGGAATCAGTCCCTAATCCCTAGTATCCAATAGTCGTATGCCTTTTCGGCCTCTATGTTTAGAACTACAAGTTGTGCAATCTTCTTAGAGTACCTTACAGGCGTTCTAACAACCTGAATTCTTAAGCTAGTGTCTATATTAGTGAGAATGTCTCTGTGTCTGGTGTGGGACCAAAGGGTCATAATCGAATGTTTGCTCTCTTTCAAGCCCTTCTACAGTCATGTGGATTTTTATCTAGGGTAATCTGTAGTTTGGCTGGTTTGACCAGAATGTGTGTGCTTGGTCGTCTTCTATGTTTAACCCTCTTAACTGTGAGCTGATCTGTTGTAAGTCTGTTGTTGTTCGGAATACTTGGATTCTAAGATTCTGATCTATATCAGCTATTGTTGTAACAAGATTGGGTTGAGGCACGATTGGCTCGAATACGTATTCTCTGGGCTCTCTAGGTCTCGTGATTGTCATGCAAAAGAAACAATGTAAATCTAACTGTAACAAAGTAAAATTAACTATGTAAAGTATATCTACAACATATATAACTTCTTTATTTTTGTATTTTTGATGAACTATTGAACAGAATTGAAAGAACAATTATTTAAAATATCTAGAATTTAACAACTAAACTAATAACGAAATTAAAACAAACAAAGTAGTCGAGTATAGCTACTTGCCTGTGTAGTTGTAAATCTATTCTAAATAACCAGATAACTGATCTAATCTATTTGAAAGACTCTCGATCCTACCTCAGAAGTGAGAAGTGAATCATAGTTTCTCAGAAACTATCAATCCCCATAGCTTCCCTGACAATATCGAAAGTGAGATTAACTGAAATGAAATGATTAACTACTCTATTTGATATGTTTTAACTAGAACTTTGAAAGCTTGAACCTAGATTTTGTAGAACAGTGGCAAATCTTGGTTGTGTGTGGCTTTGTCCCCTCAGTATGATCTCCTCGTTCTTTCGTGCTCACTTGAATCCAAAAAATCATGTGATGTTAGCATCAACAAAAGTTGGTATCAAAATAATGGCAGCTTAGGATGCAGACAAATACAATGTGAGTAGGAGAGGGATAGCGCAAGAGAACAGAGCTTGGCTTATGCAATTCCTAGCGGGATTTATTGTGAGTCATACAACATAAAACGTCCAGAACCTAAAACTATCCTGCTTGATGAACAAGACCTACAACTTTAATGGCTTCCTACTAAAAATCAAACTATCCTATTCCAATGATCGTATGAAATAGTAACTACATTAGCATAAGAAGATTATGTGGCTTCTAACACTAAACAACACTAACCATGCATACAAAAAATGAAACTATGAATCCTAAGCAAAATTGAAAGAATAAGCTATTGAAATGAGAAATGAGAGGTAAATTTGAGGGGCCATTTTCTTGAGCACAAGCCATTATTTATAGAATCCCATTTACCCAAAGGTGAAAACCAATTGAACTCTTTAACCATAAACAATGCAAAAACACTATTCCAGGGAACCAGAATCATAAATACAAGCAAAGGAAGTGAAAAAAGCTGGTAAACGTTGAATTTTTATGTGAGTCGCGTTAAAAGAACATTCTGGAAAATGCGTGAAGGACTGCCACCACTGCGGTGGCGGTTATAGGACCGCCACCCTGCCTGGGCGGCGGTCACGAGACCACCACCCAGGTAGGGCGGTGGTTTCATCATTGAAGATCAAAACACAAAGAAAAGGAGGGGAGAAGAGAAAACAAAGCACGCAGGGGCTAAGTGGGGCATGCGGGATGTTAACGCATACTTGGAGAGATTTTCGGATCCTGAACACCTTACAAGGAGACCTGTATCATCATTGGGGCACGTGTAATGTTGTTCGCAGTGCAGCACCCTATAATTTTGGGTACGTACATATTGCCCCCTCGAGAAGCATTTTAGCCATGAAGAGGCGTAAAATGGTGGGTCCGAGTATGGCGGTCCCGAAATGGGAAGTAAGAAATTATACTTGATATGCTCGTGTGTCAAAATGATGCCCTCCGAGATTCCCGCTACTGCAAAAATGAAAAGAGGAATCAAGTGCAGATAGACAAAATAGATCGAAAAATAAATACTAAAATAATATGAAATGAGGACGTACCATTTGTGCGGGGATAAGAACTTACCTCCGTCGGCACTCCAAACCTACGAAAAGGGGCATTCAAAACAAGTCAGGATGCTATATATGTAAAAGTGGGCCCATTTTCCTATTCATTTGTGCGTGTCGATTTGATTGATTTTGAGCTCTGGGACCCACGGTGATGGTTTCTGATGTGAGTATAGTCAAAATGTTCGGGATGAGATTGTGATCATGCCTCCACGAGCGGAACACCGACCCACGAGATCACAGGTTAGTTTTTCTCGATTTACCGTTTTTATCCCCAAAATGTTAAAATGGTGAAATATTTGTCATGGGGGATTATTTTTGAAAATGTCAGTTTTAATAGGGTCACTTAGGGGGCGCCTAATGGGTAGGCTTTGTTTTGGTCAAAATAGTCTTTATTTTGTGTTTTTAGGCATTTTTAGGGCACGTGACCCATGTGGAATTTCGGGACACAACCACCGCCCAAGTAGGGTGGTGGTTACAAGACCACCACCTTTAAGGCAGCGTTTACAAGCCCCCTGCTTAGGGGGCGGTCCTTCTGACGAATGCATAAACAACACTTATTTGAATTTGTTTTTGCATTTCTAGCATTCTTATATGTTTTCATGATTTTTCTAATGTCGTTTGAATACTAACTTACTCCATTTTGTGTGTTTTTGGGTGTATGTAGGTGAAGGAGGAGTATATCCGATGGAGCCAGAGAGAGAGAGTGTGATTAGCTTCCTAGTAGTATTGGATGCCCTTTCTCAGGATGAGCAGGACACTCTTCAGAGGGCCGGTATATTACATATATCACGGGTCCCACATGTTGCACCTTCTAGTCACATACTTTGTGACTTGTTTTCATATTGGGATGCTGATCGGAACACTTTCCGATTTCCAGAGTTAGGGGTGAGTGGACCATTACTTTGGAGGATGTTTACCGCATCTTGGGGGTCTCGATCATCGGGAGATGACTCACACTTGAGACAACAGGTTCACGGGCTCAGATAGCACAGTGGGCTTCATATATGGGAGACACAATTATCTCCACTTGGTTCGAAGAAGGGGGTGAGGGTCCGATCTATTCCTAGCCTGCCTATCCCCTTGATTCACCAAGCCATTATGGGGATCCTTGCCTCGAGATTGATCGGGGACAAGGGAGGAGACACTTACTTTATTATTGGTCCCCCATTATTGCATAGATTGAGGGACATGGCCGGATTTATGCCTGGGGAGCCGACATTCTTGGGACCACTTATCATGATTTATACTGGGTGGTTCATTTACAGGGGCATTCATTGAGCCATCCGACCCTGGTTATGAGTTGGGTCTATGAGCGTTTCATCCCTTATGGGAGAGGTGTAGAGGTGGCGGATCCCGAGCCATGAGGGCGCCGATGATGGATAGATATGTCGGTGCTCAGAGCACCCCACTAGCCAGTCGCCTCCTTGACCACTGATGACATGGAGGCCACACCCTATCAGGCCATGGCAGGGTTATGGGGTGAGGAGGCTCTTACTTTGATCTCTTGCTCCACCATAGGGTAGCTTGTGGACAGGACGGGGAAGGTGGAGATACATCCTTTTGGTCGAGTGCCTCAATAGTTTGGCCTTCCTTACGTGGGTATGCTTCCCCTAGTGGTGCCAGTATACAGATCGGTCCGGGAGGCTAGGGGAGGTCCTAGAGGCCGGGGTTGGACCGTTGTTACTCCTGGTGTCCCCATTGCAGCTAGGAGGGTAGTACGTGCTCGAGGGAGAGCCGGTGCTCCTCAGGCACCCTTACTTCATATTGCCACCGGTCCCGCCCATAGCAGCGATGACCCCATTGATATAGACTGAGTCCAGGAGTTCACAGGGGGAGAGATGGAGGAGGAGACCGAGGCTGAGGTCAGTGAGTCGGGTGGAGAGGAGGACAGCGATCCTGAGTGGCATGACACTCAGGATATCTTATAAAGTGAGAGGGCGTGGAGCGAGTGTGGAGAGGGTGACCCTAGCTTTAGAGGAGCCACTTTCTCAGGGCTTGGGTAGAGAGGATGAGTCCATAGTAGGACATTATGTGGCTCCAGAGAATAGGAGAGTGCATCGATTAGTGGTGACATCTATGGGCAGTGCTTGACCCTAGAGATCCATCTTGGAGGCCCGAGAGATCCGAGTGAGTTATCATCCTTCTTTTAATGTTTGTTTTTAGCTATGATTGTCTTAGTTGCTATCTCTCCTTTTGTTTACTTTTGTTTTTATCTTTTGAGTATTTCTAATTTGTTTTCTCCTTTTCTTGTAGAGACTGCTGACGAGTGGTGAGACCTGATTCGTTGGGTATGCACCGATACCCTGATGATCCCCATGGAGAAGACCCATGCGGAGCTATCCATGGATGCAGGGGAGCCCTCAGCAGCCGGTAGGCATACTGACATTTTTTCCCCTATCTGGCATGTGGCCAGGATGGTGTCTACCCTCCATACCGAGTTGGCAGGATACAAGATAATAGAGCGCTGATGAGGAGTCACTCTCATGGCGAGGCCGCAGCTGCTCCTCGGGATCATGAGCCCTCCATGCACTCGAGCACCAGAGCTGGAGTCCTAGATGTGGGCGTGCACCTTCGGAGGGATCTCATAGGGGTTGAGAAGCCACTTGGCTCTCTTAGATTATTTGTATGATGTATTTTGTATTTCCCGGGCTCTTTGAGTGTTTTGACCATGCTTAGCGCATGATGGCATTATATAGAAACATTGATTATATATATATATATATATATATATATATTCTTTTGGATCAGACTCTTGGTATCTATGTTTTTGTGATTCATTTCCACATGTAAACTATAATGTTGTTTTTATATGCTTTTCAGAATGTATGCAATGGAGAACAAATGATACAAGTGCTTTCTTTCTTTTTGTATTTTGTGATGTTGATATATGATAATGTAGACACAATGTGATCTTGAACTTTAGTTTCTATAAGAAATTGTTTGGTACTTCATATTTTTTTGACAAAATGAGATGATAAACCGGTATGATGAGCAGATGAACTTGCCCCATTCCTAACTCCACGCAACTAGTAAGATGTGAGGGCTCATCACCGAGAGCTAGAAAGGGCACAAGCTATGAAATTTGTTGAATGGTAGTGATGAGAGATAGAAAAAGATTTGGTGGAACCAAATTAGGATGCTACAAACCTACTCTACTCAAGTGACTCCATAGTTTAGAATGCTACTTGCTTTGTAGTTTATCTAGACTTAGATCCGTAGATGGCCACATGGTAGACAAAATCTGGTTTTGGGGTTTTGAGCTCTCTTGGAATTTTGACATCGATTCATTTGTTTTTGACTCAATATTTCAAAGGTTTATTTGAATTGTTTGCTTATGACCTTCAACATTTATTTTTCAAGAGGACCCCTATTTTGATAACATGCATTACTCAAGCCTCGCGAAAATTGGTTTATCACCATGGAAAGGTATAATCATGAGTAAGGGCATTCCCATCCTTTCCCAACCCTACATCACTAGTAAGAGACACAAGCTCTCACCGAAGGTTGGTAGGGCAAGGAAATGTGTAAAATAAATCATTTTTGTTTGATCTATGTTTGACTTATATGGGACTTGAGGGAAATGTTAGTATGTTCTTATTTCCAAAGAGATATACATATGGGATAGATGTGAACATCCGGGAATATTATAGCAAACGTTATATTGTTATCGGTTGAAGGAAAAAAATTATTACTGGGACATTTACAAGAAGACGCTTGAAGGATGCAACTTCACGTATTTAGCTTGGGAACTTTCACTTTTGGACTCATAAATTATAGGGAGCGTTGATGCGAGATTTGCTGAAGGAGCCATTTCCAATCAAGCCATGCCATTGTGTGTATGAGATGAGGAACGAAGATCAATATATTATTTTATTCGGCGATCGGGATTTTATGTCCCAAATAGTCTTAGGACATCGAGACAAAAAGACGCGGGAGGCAAACGAAGAGCAGCGGACCCGTGGACCAACCAAATCATGACTGTCACACATGAGAAAAGTCCAAAAGTGCAAGTGAGGTCCACGCAAGGAGAATATAAAATATGTCCAATGAGGAAGGAAGCTCGGAGCTCGGGAGGAGTTAGAGAATTTGGCAAGAAGTTCACCCAAAAGCTAAAAGTAAAGGTCTACACTGCGCTTTATGAAGCAATGCATGCCACATGTCATCCAGTTTCTAAAGAAATTTAAAAAAAAAATCCGTTTTTGCTTTTTGTGTCCTAAATCTTGAGATCGCCATATCTTGATCCAGAGCTCGTGGTTTGCAGTTCTTTATATCATTGGAAAGTTATGAAAATCTCTCACATGATTTCAAGTTATTCTTGAAGACTGTTTTATTGAAAATGGCTATATTTCATTCATGGCTAAAGTGACACAATGTTTGCATGAATAAAATTCTTCTCCTACTGAAGTCGAAGATTGGGTATGGACACGTTTGTATATATCCCCATGCTAATGCAATTAAAGATGACATTCACTTAGAAATCATCCTCCTCACATTTGTTTATGGGTCATGCTTTTTTTAAAGATATCCTTCACACAACAAACGGTTTAATAAAGGTACAAGTGAATTGAATTTTTTAAGATTGATTAAATTGTTTAGAGTATTTAAAAAGTAATTTCCTTTATGCCATTCCAATACTACCTTGGTACTTTTTAAATAGTGATTTATTGATATAGTCTTCTTGTAAACGATTATATGATCAAAAGTTGTTTTGTTTACAAATACAATAGTTGTGAAAATGGAGAAATTTTTCACCTCGTTGAGAAGTTCGATGGAGTTTTTCACACTTCTCGAATCCAAATGCAGATTTTTGACCTTTTGATTGAATAAGATTTTTTTGGACTGGGATGATGCAAGTCAAATGGGTTTGACCTGTTTGTATTATTTGCTTCATTTCGGATCCTAAATTATACCTTATGGAATATCAAGGATCAATGTTGGAACTTTGGTCTGTCTATTTACATGACAAATATGTTTCACCACTCGTTTTCATCACCATCTTTAAGGTTTTAATTTTTGCAGACATTAAATAAACTGTCTCCTTGCAGTTAGAGTAGGATTAGTGATCAAAGACAACCTCTATAGTTGTGCAAAATTATATTAAAAATGGATGAGTTAAAATGAGGAACACATCTAGCTGAGATTCCTCTCTCGGTCAATCACACTTGGAGAGCTTGCAGTATTAACCAATCAGGTTTCCATGAAGGTAAAAGATGATGATGCAAAGCAATTCTTTTGAATAGTTTGCCTAAAAAAAAACCTCTCATATGGTTTTTACTTTGAGCAAGATTAAAATTGGTTTAGAAGAGTAGTTTCAAACTCTTCTCGATTCGAGATCTAACCTTGCATAACTCACATAAGAAGAGGTTCTTATAATTCTACCTAGATCAAAGCGAGTACATCATAAAGATGCAAAAATGAAACTAAACTAAAGATGGTGATGCTACCAAAAGGACAAATCAAATTTTTTGTCAATGTAAATGGACATGTGATTTTAAATTGCAAAAAGGGAAACATACACAAGCTTATAGATGATAAGATTGAGGTCTTAAAATGAAGTATAACAATACAAGAAAGACTCAAAGATTACGAGTTTCAATCAATTCCATGTAAAACTATCTTTCCCACCATGAAGATTATCTCTTCTAAAAATAACCAAAAGGTCGAGGTAGGAGGAAATGGAGGATGGAGGCTACTCAAAGCCTCTCCTCTCGTCAATGCCAAATGACGAGGTCATATTTTGAAGGTGGTGACATATTTATTTCTAGTCAGTCGTTTATCTGTTGTGCGACGTAAAAATTGTGGGAGCCCATTCCTCATTGATGTAAAATGCATTAAAACAACATGGAGGACCTTACAATGTTTGCCCATACATGCGTGTATTTTATATGTTCTATTGAAAGAATGTGATCCAGGTGTGAAGGTGTAAATTTGGTTGTTGAAATGTCATTTCCGGGATGGACAAAGATGCAGACCTTTATGTAGGCATTTTCTCTTTCCTACACTTCACCCCATGTATAAATTGACCATGTAATCAATATTATAATTTTAAACATTATATTGTTTTTGTTGTGATAAAAATTATTACCTGGTATATATGTGAAGCTTGTTGGATCAAAAGATATGATCGTTTGAAGATTTAGGGCAAAAACGACCCAAAAAAGGATCCTAAATTATAGGAAAATTGTTTTCAAATTTTACCTCTTTTTTAAGCTTTGTGAAATTTTTCAAAATTCCCCTGACAACTCTCTGCTGATCCAATCAATATATTATTGGTATTATTCAGATCCTCAAATGGGAAAAATTTCCACACCTCCATGAGCTTAACTTGAAAAATATAAGGAGTTAGGAGGCAAACTTTACCTTTCTGGAAAGGCAAGAGACAGCTCTATCTGATGGTGTCATTTCTAGAAAGCCTTGAGTTCCTTAAAATAAAAAATGTGGACTAAAAAGAGTGTGAAAATAACACAAGGACCTTAGCCATGGTTAAAAGTGAGTTAAGACTTTTCATATCTAGCTCTATTTGATGAAATGATTTGACATGGTGATTTGTTATGAAAATGAAGAAGTATGATTGGAATGCTTATGCCAATACCATCATTTAGTTTGTAATGAATTGCTTTGAGTAAGTTCCTTATCACAAAATTTTACGAAATAAGTGGACAAAATGAACCTAACTACATGAAGATGCAATGTAGATATAATTATACAAATAGTGTTGGTAGCTTATGCATAGAATCGTTTAAGGTGTAGGGAATTGACACCAAATTCCTCACCTTCTAGTGTACAAAAGAGATATGCACCATTTCCATAGTCTTTAGATGTGACTCGGTATGGGCCCAACCATTTGGGCCATAAGCAATTTCCTTCCTTCGAAGAGACTTTTTATCGATCCGGTTGTCTAGTCTTAACCAGATCTCCTTCATATATATCTCGTCATATCTACCTTTATTATACTGATTTTGAAATGATCCGATGATACTATGAGATTCTAAAGCCGTATGATTGGAATTCTAGCCTGCCTAATCTAGGCTTTGTAGTTGAGAGATGTGCTTCTCTATAAGTTTCTTCATCTAGAATCCTTATGTGAGATACAAGTGGGTATTTCAACCTCAAGTGGGAGAACTTCTTCTACTCCGAATGCTAATGAGAAAGGAGTTATCCAAATGGGCTGTTTCTTATTGAGGTTTGGGCCCACAAGGCCGTTATAACTTTAAATTCCAATCTCGTTTATTTTCTTTTACCGTTTTAAGGAGAATAGCTTTTAATGTCTTGGGCGTTTCATGACTCGGTATGGGCCCAACCATTTGTTGCTTCATCTGTCTTTTTTTTTTGAGGGTAATACGGCTTTCTAGTCTTAGATAATGGCTTACTTTAAATTTATCTCATAATTCACGAACCTCGTCATTCTTAAAAGAAGTTCCATTATTTGAGATAATGATTTGTGGGACACCGTACCTATAAATGATCTAGTTCAAAATGAACTTGGTGATCACGGCACCTGGTACAATGGTAAGAGGCATAGCCTCTACCCATTTGGTAAAATACTCGGTGGCCGTGATTATGAAGTTATGGCCATCTGTAGATGAGGGAGAGAATTTCCCTATCAAATCTAGGCCCCATGTAGAAAAGGGCCATGGAGTTGATTGGTTGTAGAGCTTGTGTTGGCATGTGAATCTCGTGGGAAAATTCTTGGCATTTATGACACCTACGTACAAACTCTACTGCATCGTGTTCTAGAGTGGGCCAAAAATAGCCCATCCGATGTATTTTACGAGCGTGGCGTGACCACCGAAGTGGCCTCCACATATTCCACTGTGATATTCGTGGAGAATCTTCTTGGATTCTTCTATGTCAACACACCTTAGAAGCATTCCATCGAAAGCCTTACGATAGAGCACTTGTTCTATAATAACGTATTTAGCTATGATAATGTGTAACCACCTTCTTTTTGTGGTGTAGCACCTTTGGATATGCATGGCCATGATATAATTAATAATATCGTATACCATGGACATTCGTGAGATGGGAGGTCTAGTTTCGGCGTAATATATGCATTCATTCATCGGAAAGTCCAGATCTACTAGATCGCCTCCATCTAATGGGTTATCAGCTAACCAATCTATAATGATTTGTCCCTTAACGGACTTCTGATTTACAAATGTTAATTTGAATTCACCCATTAAGGTTATAAAGTGTCCAACCTTTTTAGACAAGGACCCTTATGTGAGGAAGGTTCGTAAATGGTCTATTTTTACAATGACCCTTGTTTCTTGATTTAACATGTAATGTCTTAAGCGTTTGGTTGCGAAGACTATGGCAAGGCATTCTCACTCTACTTGCGTATAACGTGTCTCATAATCGAGTAATGTTTGGCTAATAAAATAGATCACACGTTCTCTCTTGTCATCATCTTCTTGAGCCAGCATGCAGGCTAGTGAGACATTGGTAGCTCATGAATATAAGATTAAAGGGTGGTCTAGCTTAGGAGGCATTAGCGTAGGTGGTGACAACAAGAAATGCTTAACTGCTTTGAAAGCCTCATTACAGTCTTCGGTCCAATCGATATTGTACTCTTTCTTGAGTAGATTGTTGATTGGATGAATGAAAAGCTTAAATCTAGGATGAATCTTCGGATTGCACCGAGTTTCCCAAGAAATGACCTGATTCCATATTCATCCGATGGTGGGATCATTTCAAGAATAGCCCGATTTTGGCTAGGTCTACATCGATCCCTCATGATGATATAATGTAACCTAGGAGCTTCCCTCCTATCACACCAAATACATATTTTTCTAGGTTTAGTGTGACTCCATATTCTATTAAACGTGAAAGAATGATGCGAGCACTTCCGGGTGATCACAACACTTCTTGGCTTTAGCCAACAAGTCATCTACATAGGATTCCATGATTTTGTGAATAAGATCATGAAATATATATGTCATTACCCGCTGGTATGTAGCACCAACGTTCTTGAGACCGAATGGCATAACAACGTAGCAATAGTTCCCCAAGGAGTTATAAATGTGGTTTTGGCTTGGTCTTGTTTGGATATTCTGATTTGATTGTATCCCGAGAATCCATCCATGAGAGACAAAAGCTCAAACCCAGGTTGTTGCGTCAACGATGACGTCAATGGATGGTAATGGGAAGTCATCCTTAGGGCACGCTTTGTTAATGTCTCGAAATCTATGCAAATGTATATCTTCCCATTCTTTTTTAGAATGGGAACGATATTAGATATCCACTGAGAATAATCAACTGGCTTGATGAATCCTACTTGGAGGAGTTTCATTACTTCTTCTTTCACCATGAGAGCCACCTTGGGTTTCATTGGCCTCGATTTTTGTTTAATTGGCTTTGCATCTGATTTGGTGATGAGGTTATGTACCACGATGTGTGGTGTAACCCTGTCATTTCTTTATAATTAAATGCGAAATCCTTCTGATGTTCTTTGAGGATTTGAGTGTGTATTTCTATTTCTTCTGGAGTTAACGAAGATCCTAGTTTTAAGATCTTTGGTTCATCCTCCGTTCTGATGTTAATATCAATCATTTCTTTGATTAAAGAAGCATTACCTTCTTCAAACTCAGGCGGGGCTGGAGGTAGTTCCAGATCGTCTCCATTCTCTACCGTGTATATGCCGAGTTCTTTTTGTGGGGGAAGCTCTATCATGGGATTCCCGAAGTAAGAAGATGAATGTGGGATTAAGGACAAATCTACCACGTGATGGGTGAGATGTAACACTTGCATAGGCATTTAAGTAATCAAGAGTAGCTCTATCACTATCAACGTGATCTAAGATAGTAGATTTGTTCTCAGCTATGTTCGTTAAAAGTGGGTTTGACATTTTTTTCACTAATGGTTCAGTGTGAAGGGATACCATGAAATGGGTGTCCTCCAACTCACTATTTGGAGTGAAACGTGAAGCTGAGGTTGCTATCGAATCTATAAGAAGATTTTGTTCTCATGGGATTGCTTCAATTGATATGAAGTCAAACTCTTTGCTCAAATCTAATATTGTTGTTTTGTAGAGCAGTAAGTGTTCAAATCTAGTCTCATACACCTCAGAGACTTGGTTTGCTACTAATTAAGAGTCTCCTAACACCCTTATGTCATTAACACTGAGCCTTTTAGCTAGGATGAGGCCAAGGAGGAGGGCTTCGTATTCGCCCATTGTTTGTACATTCAAATTTAATTTAAAGGTGAATGGTAAGATCTTTCCTTCGGGTGAAGTAAAGATCACACCTGCTCCAGCCCCATAACGACATCTAGCTCCATCGAAATGGAGAGTCCAATATTTAATTGGGAAGATGGACGTTGGGACATTTGTTCCTATACTTCTTCAGTTTCAGTTACTTCTACCATGCAGAGATCCTCTGTTGGAAGAGAACCAACACCTAGGGTATATCCCATGCCTACAGAATCAAATGGTAGGAAAATTGGTAGATCATGTTCTAGCAATTCAACAATCTTTGCACAGTAGTTCCTAATGATATTGTTTTGACAATGTTAGCCTCATCCTTGAGGGCTGGGATATTCTTGACTAGGCTCATAGTTTCTAGTTCTATTGTAGGTACCAACTTTTCTTCTGGTTTCACGTCGGTTGGTTTATTAAGTTGGTTTGTTGGGAGTTCAAACTCAGAGTGAATGCCCGCCTTCTCTTTAAGTCAGCTAGGTGTATATCGAATGGTTTTGGATCACCTTTGGCTACGAATACCTTTCCTAAGTGTAAGAATCTTACTTCTTGGAATAATGTAGAAGGGATTGCCTTCATACGGTGTATCCATGGTCGTGAGGATCATATTATAGTTGGTTTCCCGATCTATAATATAAAAATCAGTTAGGATTGTTTTGGGTCCTAAGGTGACTGGTAGTATTATAGTCCCAATCGAAGTGGCTTTAAGGCTATCATAGCCTCTTAGCGTATTCCGAGTCATGGAACAATTTGTTTCTCCATACCCTAGCTTTTGAAGGAAAGAGAAGGGGACTATGTTAACTGCTGCCCCATCATCAACCATTGCATGTTTAATGTAATTGTTATAAACCCACACTTGCAAATGTAAGGCTGGATCACCTCTACGTGTAATCTCAGTGTCTATTGGCATTTTGTTTATTTTGAATATAAACTCGGTATCCCTATCCGGCTTCCCCCGGAGGGTGGATATCAAAGTCTATATGGTTTACCTGTGTTTCGGGAGGTGGAGTGATGTTAATTAAATGACCTAAACCTAATGCTTCTAAGAGAGCAGCCCTGTGGGTAGGAGAGTTCTTCAATAAATCCAAAAAGGAGATATGAGAGAAGGTCTTTGTTAGGTCATTAATTAAATCATAGGTACCTATGGGTTTTACTAATATTTGTTGGATGTTATCTCGCCTCTCTTGCGGTAACTTGGATTTGGTTGAGAGGAATACTCTCATGTCCTTGTTATAACTTCTACGTGTAGTTCGGTGTCTAACTCCACTAAACCGACTATCTTGGGTCATGGCTGACTTCCTAATTGTGGTGCAACTAGTGGATTTAGTGAAGTCGAGGCTTCATGATCATTGTTTCCTGCCATTACGCTCTTATTCATCCCATTTGGATTTAATTTGTTGTTATCGTGATTTGGGAGTGGATCGTTGAAGATCTTGAGGGGTGCATTTTGAGGGGAAACTGCCCCTGTAAAAGTATTTGGCGCTGGTGATGCGGGGTCTGCCAAGAACATATCTATGAAAAGTTGTCTTTGTTCCTCTAGCAAGTGTTGCATGAACTTATTGTAATCATGGCAAGTCCTAGTGTCGTGGCCTCAAATTTTGTGGAAACCACAATACGAGTTAGGATTGTAATTCCTAGGTTGTTGGTTTGGCGCATATTGTGGTCCAAAACTCTGATTAAACCGTTGACCATTAGGATTTTGTGTTTGTTGTCTTTGGTTTTGGTTTTGGTTCTGATATCCAGTTGAATTTTGACTTGGACCGTGTCTGGGATCTGCCTTTGTTGTTGTTGTTGTGGATGATTAAAATCCACTGTATTGATTGTCGGGGTAAAGTTGTTGTTTCGTTGATTGTTAATCAGCGGTGGAGCATTTACAACATTTGTTTTTTTTTGGTCGGTTACTCCATCTGTGGTTACGCCATGATTTTTGTTAAGGATCTTAGGTCCTTGATTGACGTTTGTGGTAGTAGGATAAGTCGTAGTATTTTGGCTGGGGGTGATTAGCCTCCCATTTGTTCCATACGTCTTGCGACTACTATCTATTGCCGCTTGATCTATTCGGAGAGCGCTCTCAAGTACTTCATCGTAAGTCCTTAGTGGGAACTTCTAGACTTCTTCCTTTACCTCTCTGCTGAGAGAATGAAGGAATAAATCACATAGTTCCATTTGGTCCATATTTGGAGCACTTGCCAAGAAGAATAAAGGACTATACGCCATATTTGGATAAAGTGAGCAACAGATTCATTGTGTTCTTGTTTAATGTGCAAGAACTCCCTGATTCCTATTCTCAATAGTTTTTTCATGTCAAACGCCTTGATGAACTCTGAAATGAGTTGTTTAAATGAATGTATGGAAGCTTCAGGTATTCTATAATACCAATCGAGGGCAATGCCCTCTAACATTTTGGGAAATATTTTAGCAACAACCCCATCCCAAGGGAGCAGTTCTCGAATAGCTGTGGCATAGGCCTTGATATGTGCATTCGGGTCTCCTTCCCCTTTGTATTTGGGAAAATCGGGAAGAGGTCTTGGAAGCATGATGCTTCGTATAGTGAAGTCTAAGGGTTCTTTCAAATATTCTGAATAAGTCCCTATCACGTAGGTTTCGATCATCGATGGTGCCTTGAGGGGGTGGAGGTGGAATGGGTTGTTGATATGGTGTAGCGTATGCATTTGCAGGGGTATAAGGAAATACCTGTGGTTGAGAAAACATGCCAGGAGAGGAGAACACATCTCCCTGTGGTGATTTGGAATACATGTTTATGTATGAAGGAGTATTTCCTAGGAATGGATTATTTTGTACTAGACCGGAGGTAACATATTCGCCACTGGAATAGTGTTAGTAATGGCGGTTCTAGTTGGCATTTGTTGTGAATACTGAGGAGGCATGCCCAATGTTCCTATTCCTGTGAGGAGGTCTACTTGGCTAGGATGACGTGGAGGATTGGAATTTCCTTCCTACATGAATTGAGAATTTTGACTTGCTTGAGCAAGCTCTAACCCTCTAACCTTTTCTACTAAAGTTGAGATGACTTCATCTAGCAAAGTTACAATATTTTTCCTTAGTGGCATTTGTCGTATATCCTGAGGTTGTATAGGCATGTGGTACCCACTATGAATTGATCGTTGCCTTGCCATGTTTCCCCGAGGGTATTTCCTATAGGTAGCGGCATGGAGGTGTTTTCTTGAAACGAGACCTCGGGTTGTGTTTGTAAACTTCCTATAGGTGGGTACATACTCTCCAGAGCATTGTTCATTCCTGGCATAACACATTGAATGTTCATTATCTAAAAATGGATACGGATCCGATTGTCTACTAATTTGTGGTCTAAGCAATACCTGAGGAGACGAACCAGATTCTCCTGTAAATGTCATGGCATTCGAGCCTAAAGGCTCTGGGTGTTGCGTTTGAGTGAGCTGATCCAACTCCTCTATTTGGAAAGAAGAACTATATCTAGTCCTTGGGAGTAGAGTTTGTGTTGACAATTGGTTAGTTGAATAATTTTCACCCCATGCTAAGAGCGAGGGTGATGGTTGTCTATTCAGTTGATCATAATATGCTTCAAGACCTAGGAGAGGTCTACCATATGCGTCGAATCCCGACATATTCGGGGGTATATGAATACCCATAGAATAATGGGAAAGAGTCGAAGGTGGATGGAAGAAAATGAAACACTAAAAGGGGAAAGGCGAGAGTGAAACAACTGTTCCTTTCATGTTGGGTTCACCAATTTTGTATGATGGAAAAGTGACAAGCGAGCATGGGAATCTACAAGTAACTCTTCCTTACACCCGACCTCCCGAGGTCATGCCGAGATAGCCGGTGGGGATGGACTATGTGTGGGATGTAGAAAAGCTAGTTAGGCAATCTTATGTCTTCGACACACACTAATGGAATCTGTGAATCTAAGGCAAAGAAGGCCCTCCTAACTTGAAATCGGTGTGATAGATCGATCGCGAGGATGAGTGCTCGAAGGCTCCAATCAATATCGAGCTTTGGTGTAATCTGATCTATAGGTTGTGGGATATGAGGAAAATGACTTGGGATTGTTTCGTGTATATCTCTAGATAGGGTCATAGGATGGATGATGGATATAGTGGACTCTACGGGTGATTCTCTCGGTCTAGTCCAGAAATCCTTAGCTTTATTAGCTGCTATATCTAACAAGGATAACTGTGTGATGATGATAGGTGGAAGTGGAGTGGATCTAAATACTAATGTGCATAAGCCAACGTCAACGTCGATTGACCTGTGGACTCGTTGGGTTGTGGGATTTGTGGATCACAACCATAGATTCATGGTTGTTGTGGACCTGCTATGGTCATGTGCGGAATCAATCCCTAATCCCTAGTATCCAATAGTCGTATGCCTTTTTGGCCTCTATGTTTAGAACTACAAGTTGTGCAATCTTCTCAGAGTACCTTACAGGCATTTTGGCAACCTGAATTCTTAAGCTAGTGTCTATATCAGTGAGAATGTCTCCTGCATCTGGCTGATGGGACCAAAGGGTCACAATCAAATGTTTTCTCTCTTTCAAGCCCTTCTATAGTCATGTGGATTTTTATCTAGGGTAATCTATAGTTTGGTTGGTTTGACCAAAATGTGTGTGCTTGGTCATCTTCTATGTTTAACCCTCTTAACTATGAGTGATCTGTTGTAAGTCTATTGTTGTTCGAAGACTTGGATTCTAAGATTCTAATCTATATCAACTATTGCTATAACAAGATTGGGTTGAGGCATGATTGGCTCGAATACGTATTCTCTGGGCTCTCTAGGTCCCGTGATTGTCATGCAAAAGAAACAATGTAAATCTAACTAGTAGCAGAGTAGAATTAACTATGTAAAGTATATCTACAACATATATAACTTCTTTATTTTTGTATTTTTGATGAACTATTGAATAGAATTGAAAGAGAAATTATTTAAAATATCTAGAAATTAACAACTAAACTAATAACAAAATTAAAACAAACAAAGCAGCTGAGTATAGCTACTTGCTATGCGATTTGTAAATCTATTCTAAATAACCAGATAACTGATCTAATCTATTTGAAAGACTCTCGATCCTACCTCAGAAGTGAGGAGTGAATCATAGTTTCTCAGAAACTATCAATCCCCACAGCTTTCCCGGAAATATCAAAAGTGAGATTAATCTAAAATGAAATGATTAACTACTCTATTTGATATGTTTTAACTAGAACTTTGAAATCTTGAACCTGGATTTTGTAGAACAGTGGCGAATCCGGTTGTGTGTGGCTTTGTCTCCTCAGTGAGATCTCCTCATTCTTTCGTGTTCACATGAATCTAGAAAAGCGTGTGATGTTAGCATCAATAGAATTTGGTATCAAATAATGGCATCTTAGGATGCATATTGAATACAATGCGAGTAGGAGAGGGATAGTGCAAGAGAACAGAGCTTGGCTTATGCAATTCCTAGCGGGATTTATTACGAGTCATAAAACATAAAATGTCCAGAACCTGAAACTATCTTGCTTGACGAACAAGACTTGCAACTTTAATGGCTTCCTACTGAAAATCAAACTATCTATTCCAATGAATTGTATGAAATAGTAACTACATTAGCACAAGAAGATTATGTGGCTTCCTAACAGCTAAACAACACTAACCATGCATACAACAAATGAAACTATGAATCCTAAGAAAATTGAAAGGCTAAGCTATTGAAATGAGAAATTGAGAGGCAAATTTGAGGGGCCATTTGCTTGAGCACAAGCCAACTATTTATAGAATTCCCATTTACCCAAAGGTGAAAACCAAATTGAACTCTTTAACCATAAACAATGCAAAAACACTATTCTAGGGAACCAAAATCATAAATACAAGCAAAGGTGGTGAAAAATCTAGTAAACGTTGAATTTTTACGTGGGTCGTGTTAAAAAGAACATTCTGGAAAACGCATGAAGGACCGCCGCCTCCTTACTGCTTGGCGCGGCACACAGACCACCGCCTCTAGCGGGCGGCGGTTTCATCACTGAAGATCAAAACGCAAAGAAAAGGAGGGGAGAAGAGAAAACAAAGCATGCAGGGGCTAAGCGGGGCATGTGGGATGTTAACGCATACTTGGAGAGATTTTTTGATCCTAAACACCTTGCAGAGAGACTCAGTCATCATTGGGGCACGTGTAATGTTGTTCTAAAGATACATCACGCTACAATTTTGGGTACGTGACCCACTAATCCATAACTTGAATAACCAAATATCTGATGGTTTAGATAATTTATCCCTAAATTTTTCCACGATTCTCTAAAGCATCAATCCTGCCATCTCCAAAAAAGCTACCATCCCCATGATCCACAAAACTAGGGTTTTAGGAATAGACCCTTTTGATCAAAACTTTTTCTAACCCTTTTGGCTAAAGGTTAGCCAAAATCAAAATCATAGAACATAAACCCCAATTTAATTTTTGAGAAGTTTTTGAAAATGTAAGAAATTTAGGAAAATTCCTCAAATTGCGGCTGTGGAGCAAAATAGTGAAAAAAATGAAATAACTCGACAAAATAGATTTAATTTTTTTAAAATTTTAGTGGTATCACCTTTGAATATCATACCATCAACCCCAAAAAAATTATTTCCTAATTCATCATTATTCAGAAGATATAGATGAAACCATAAAATTAGGGTTTCAACCCTAAAATGGACACAACTTTTGCAAAACAACTCCAAAACTTTGAAATTTGGAGGGAAGATCACTTGAACTATGTATCAACTCCCCACAAAAATATCTAAAAAATCCAAGTCGATCTTTAGATATAGACGAATCACCAACATTAGGGTTTCATCCCACAAATTACCCGGATCACTGCTCTGATACCACTTGTAAGGATATTACTTGTATAAATCAGAACATATACAGCAGAATAACATGAGAGAACAAAAAATATAGATAAATGATGACAATATTCTCATATAATAGCTTTGCCACTTTGAGGGGGCAACCTCCAATACCACTTCGAGGGGGTAACCTCCAAACCATACAATAACACTCCAATACTCAATATGATCCTTAACTACAACCTTCTAACCCCTATATATACCATTCTAACCTATGGCCAATACTGAGGCCGACCTCCTAAGCATAATAAATCATAAATGAATGATATAATAAGATAAGGGGATGTGTGCCACATGTTGACATCTCCATCAATACATATACATCATAACATTATATCCCATGTGAACCCATACATATAACTAAGGGGATGTGTGCCACATGTCGGCATCTCCATCAACCCATAAACATTATAATATTATATCCCAAGGTACATAGAAAATCCTCATGTGCACTCTCCACCATTGATTCAAATCCAATATGGATTCATCTTAGCCATTGAATCCTCCACCCACAAGCTATAAATTAAGCTCTCATTCTCCATGAGAGCTAGCTTGGAAACGACTTGGAAATCCATAACAAAGTTCTAACAGCTTTATCTTCAATCAATCCATCCTCAATCCAATCCAATCATCCATCCATTGATCTTCATGAAAGCAAGGGGAGGTGCTTCCCAAGTGTCTCCAAAATCAAGCAAGCACATCCAAGATATAAAAGGAGGATTTCCACTTGTAGGTAAAATACTCGGTATATGGTCTTCTATCTCTTTATATCTAGCTCAATGTGAGGTAAGTAGATAGTTTTGTTAGTATAGGATTTGAATCAGTTTATTTCCTAGTTTATAAGTTTCACACTAGTAACAATTTTTGCTTTCAAAATAATACTAACACGCAATAGAAAATAATGTAACAAGTGTGCAAAAAGATGGATTATGCGCGGGTTTTAAACATGGGACGTCACTCAAAATGTCACAAGACAATTAGGGCCGAAGCGTCTAAAAGCATAAAATGATCACACAAGACATAGGGCGTAGCCTGAAATAATAACATACAATAGAAAACAAGAGAAAGAAAAATGCATCGATAAATATGGTTGTATATAGTCATGCGAGGAAAATTATACACATGCAACACACCGTTAGCATGTTACAAAGAGAAATAGTATGTCAAAGCATGTATAAATCAATAAAAAGTAAAATGACAATATTAGTAAAGAATGTGACGATAGAACCAAGTAAAGTGTAAGATTAGTAAAGGTAGATTACCCTAGAATCCTCGGGCGTGATCGGAAAGGGATTCGAGTGTCGAGCATCATGCATCATTTAAGGAGTGGTAAGAGATCTTTATTTACTTACAAAGACCAAGTGAACATGTATGTGTATATAAAAATATATTGTTCCATACTAAGAATCCAGATAGCATAGTAAGAAAAGTCCAACTCAGTAAATGGTATAAGCTAACAAGAGTAAATGCAACCAAGATATGTAAATTTTGTGATGGTGTGATGGCATAGTATGCAAGATTTTAAAATGGGAGTAGTTGTGTAGCCCCTAATGGATGTGCATGAAATTAGGTTCATTTATAAATGCCCCCTTAGTAGTCAAGAATGAACCATAGAACAAGAGTGCATCATCGGGAAATGGGTTTGTCACAGTAAGTAGATGCTTTAGAAAATATATGTCATGAAGTATAGATAATTAAGTATGTAAGGTGATGTTCATTGATGCATTGTGCCCTCAAAAGTCAAGTGTGAACCATATCACGAGAGTTTTTCATAGGGTAATGATGGTACAATGTGTGTATCAACGATGTGAGTGTCTTTAGAAAATTTATACATGGAGTGCGAGGCGTGAAGTTTAAGAGTAGACAATAAAGATAATTGAGAGTGATAGAAGGGGTAGAAAGCGTGATGCCTCCAAGTGTGCGAGTGAAGACTATCTCAAGATAGTGAAGGGCTAGGAACCTCCACCCGATATTCGAGGAGATAAAGGAATGTGACAATGATCTAAGGTCTGTGGTGTAGGAGAGTAACTATGTACATATAAATGAGACCGATGTGAATAAGGAGGTGGAGAACATTTATAAGAAAGGGTTTCCCAGTAGGGGAATCGGGCCAACGAGGTGGAATAATGGGTTGATGAGGAAAACAAGGTCGAGATGCACGGTCATGCGTGAATAGGAGAAATTTTTACAAGATTAGATTTGGACTTAGGAGGCACATGAGGTCATGTACTAATAAGAGAGGTAGGTGTAGGAATGGACCAAGATGTGATCCATGTAGGAGGAAAAAATGCTTTGGATGATGCAGAAATATCATCATAAGTGGGTCAAGGAAATGGTATGCGAGGTGGAATACCTTTGATGGTGACAACTTGTTTGTTATGGAGGAACTTGAGACACAAGTGATGCATGGAATGAATAACCTATGTGGCGCGGAGGTAAGGAAGACCTAAGAGCATGTCACAACTAACAATTTTAGAGGTAGCGAAGGAATTATTGAGTTGTGGAGCTCAATTACTTCAGATTATTATGTAATATTAAACTTTTAGGAAATACAATAACCGACATCGGTTAAGGAGGGACCAGATCGGTCACCCGTGATCGGCATCGGCCGAGCAAGGAGGAATCGGCATCGCTTAGAGCTAACCGACATCGGTTACTGTGTGTGGGTGTATTAATTAACTCACAAGAATTAGATCTATTTTTAGTATTAAAGCAGATCTATTGATTGCAATGCATGGCTAAGTGCCCTAAGTTTGTATACGCCTATATAAGCATGAAAACTAGGGCTTAGAAGTAATAATTAAGATGAAGTTGCCAAATTTGATGATTATTGTGAGAATATTTGTGAGAGAGAGAATTCTTTGAGAAGAAGCAAAATATTAGGTGAGAGATAATATTGTACATCTAAGAGGTGTGGAAGACTATAAATATTCAATTGTATATCTTGTCAAAGTTTTGGATAATAGTTTGGCTTGTTTCTTGGTGGACGTAGCCCACACTGGGTGAACCACGTTAAATCTGGTGTTGATTTATATCTCTTGTTTTGTATAATTCTTCTGGTAGAATATCCACTTTCATTACATGTATGTTTAGATATGATATATTATTTGTACAACCTTGTGCTAACCTCAACCTGGAATGGTGTAAAGATGGTAAGAAACCCAACTATGATGGTAAGAATGACACGGCCATAAGAATTAGGAACCAAAAATGTAAGCACCAATGTTAGGTATTTAATAGCTACAAGAAGTGCAATCGAGCATGCATTAGTAAGAGCCAATGGATAAACCATAGTATTATTGATAGCATAGGTGCCAACAAAAGCATTGATATGCAATGAATTGGAAGAAAATGTAGTGTGATAATCATGATCTAAGAATGTAATGAATGGTGGTGGCACATCAATAGATGCAACAAGGAAATAAATGTTAGAATTATACCAATTGTACAGATAAACAAACATGCAATGAATAATGAGGAAAATGTAAAATAGAAATAAATGCAATAAAATAGAGACACAGATTTAACGTGGTTCACCCAAAATGGGCTACGTCCACCAGAAACAACCAATCTTTTTATTCCGTCCAACTAAAACTCTCTCATAGTGCCTCCACTGATATAATGAGCCTCATACATAATGACCCTTTATAGATATTAGGGTTTTTATCATTTCAGGAGAACATAGAAAACCACCCGTTAGATCGTGACCTAATCGAAACGGTCCATATTTCATAATGCATAAATGCATATAAAATGTAGCTTATGGGGGGCGATGCCCCCGACTCACCGGGGCATGCGCCCACTCGAAATCTGCAAGGGGGTGAAGCCCCCTTGCAACCCCCAGTCACTATCAGGCTCCACAACCAACAATCTCCCACTTAGAGACTGATTGATGTAACTCCACCACTACAACTCATGCTTGGACTTTTCTTCTTGGCTTGTTTCTTCCACTTCAAGATCAATCTTGAAGACCCACAGAAGTTGAATGCAAATCCAACTTCTCCTTTGTCATTGGCTTAGTAAACATATCAGTAGGATTATCATTTGTATGAATCTTCACTAACTCAAGCTGCCCATCCTCCAACACTTGTCGTATGAAGTGATATCTTAGCTGAATGTGTTTTGTTCTTGAATGGAAGGCTGAGTTCTTTGCTAGGTGAATTGCACTTTGACTATCACTGTGTAACTTACAATCCCCTTGCTCCTTACCCAAATCCTCCATGAACCTACTCATCCATAACATTTCCTTACTTTCCTCAGTCGCTGCAACATATTCTGCCTCTGTAGTAGATAGGGCAACTACCTTCTACAACTTTGAGATCCAACTCACTACTGCACCACCAACTGTAAACACGTATCCAGTAGTGCTCCTCCTGCTATCCATATCTCCTACCATATCTAAATCCACAAATCCTTGTAAAGTATAATTTGACCCTCTAAAGCACAAGTGCCTACTAGTGGTCCCTCTCAAATACCTGAGAATCCACTGGACTGCCTTCAAGTGTGCTTTACCCGATTTTCCATATACTGCTAACTACTCTCACTGCTTGGGCAATGTCTGGCCTGGTACAAACCATGGAATATATAAGGCTCCCAACTACTAAAGAATATGGAACCCGTGCCATATAATATTTTTCCTCTTGTGTTGTTGGGCATTTCCCTTTGCTTAATCTAAAATTCCCACCAATGGTGTACTAATTGGTTTCACATTCTGTATCTAAAACCTTTTTAACACCTTTTCTACATAGTCCTCCTGAGACAACACCAATTTCTTATTTTTTTCTGTCCCTCTTGATTTGCATACCAAGGATTTTCTTTGTTGTACCCAAATCCTTCATTGCAAATGTTTGTGCAAGCTTTTCCTTAAGCTTTGCAATTTCTTGCATATTAGACCCTGCTACAAGCATATCATCTACATATAACAAAAGAATAATGTAGCTCCCACTATCCAACCATTTAAAGTATACACAATGATCTGATTGACATCTAGTAAAACCATGCTCATGCATAAAACTATCAAACTTTAGATACCATTTCCGGGAGCTTGCTTGAGCCCATATAGGCTCTTCTTCAACCTGCAAACCAATTTCTCCTTACCCTTCACCTCATATCCAAGTGGTTTTTGCATATAAATATCCTCCTCCAAGTCACCATGGAGAAATTCCATCTTGACATCAAGTTGCTCTAAGTGTAAATCTTCAACAACAACTAAACTTAATACAGTACGAATGGAAGACATCTTTACAACAAGGGAGAAAATTTCATCAAAATCGATACCTTTCTTTTGTTCATACCCCTTCACTACAAGCCTTGCTTTGTACCTTTTATGTCCACCTTCTTCTTCTTTCACATGGTAGACCCATTTGTTTTGTAGTACTCTCTTCCCAACTGGTAATTTTACTAAATCCCATGTTTGGTTCTTCTCAAGGAGTCCATCTCCTCATTCATGCCATGTTCCCACTCCTTAGTGGACTCCACCTACATTACCTCATCAAATCTCTCTGCTCACCACTATCTGTTAGTAACAAGTAATTCAGAGTAGGGGAAAATCTTTCTGGAGGTATACCAATATGTTGTGACCTTCTTACTAAAGATGGGGGTGTCACGGGATCATTATTTTCTTGTTGCTCATTTTCTTGAATTTCTAACAGAGGTGTCGATGTTGACACTGGCTGTCATGCTTGGCCTACAAGATTGTCAACCTCGGTACCTGTAGGTGGATATTTTCCACCCGAGAGTTCATTTTTAGGAGCTATATCCTCAACCAATTCTTCCTTGGGATTTTTGTCATCCTATACTTGATCCCTGTACATTCTATTTTCACGCCAAACAACATCACGACTCCTAATTATCTTAGATTCATCTAGATCCCAAAACCAAAATCCATAATCACCATTGGAGCCATAGCCTATGAATGTACAATGTTTGGATTTTGAATCCAATTTTTTTCTGTTTTCTTTATTAACATGCACAAATGCCTTTGAACCAAATACTCTTAAAAATGAAAGGTCTACCTCTTTCCCGGTCTAGGATTCTTTGGGAATTCCTCCATCTAATGCACTCAAAGGCCCATGGTTGATTAAGTACATAGTAGTATCTACAACCTCTTCCCAAAAATGAAGAGGCAGCCCCACATGTAATCTCATTGACCGTGCACGCTCCATTATTGTTCTATTCATCCTCTCACTAACACCATTTTGTTGTGGATTTTTGGGAACTATTTTCTCTCTATGAATCCCGTTCAAGGAACAATAATCATCAAATTTCTTACTACAATACTCACCACCATTATCAAATCTCAAACATTTCAATTTAAAACCACATTCATTCTCAGCAAGTGCTTTCCATTTCTTAAATGTATCAAAGACATCAGACTTACGCTTAATGCAATATACCCATACCTTCCTTGTGGCATCATCTATGAATGTGACATAGTATAGAGAACCACCATGAGATGTAACATGGGTCGGCCCCCACACATCTATATGAACTAGGTCCAACTTTTGCTCTTTCTTGGTATTCCCTGCCTTGAGAAATTTGACTCTTTTCTTTTTCCCAAAAATGTAATGCTCACAAAACTCTAAGTCCAATTACTTCAAACTTGAAACCTTACCTTTTTCTTGTATAATTTTCATTCCCTTCTCACTCATATGTCCTAATCTACCGTGTGCCACCATGCTTGGCATCCTCATCTGAAGTAGACAATATGGTAGAAGAATTAGATATACAAGTAGACAAATAAAGAGTGCATACTTTCTTACCCCATGGCACTACCACGAACCCTTGGAAACCTTCCAAGCATCTGAAGTGAATGTGACTATGCAACCTTCACCACCCAACTGTCCTGCAGAGATGAGATTTCTCTTGAGACTAGGTACATGCCTCACGTCTCTTAATATCCATGTAGTTCCATTCTGTAATTTCAGGTGTACATTTCCCTTCCCGACAATGTCGCATGGCTCATCATCACCCAAATAAACCTATCCAAAATTTCCCTAGACATACTCTTTAAAATATCCCTTATCAAGGGTTGCATGGAAAGAGGCACCTGAATCTATTACCCAAGATTCTACTCTAGTATCAAGAGAAATTATAAGAGCATCCTAAACAATATTACCTGTCATATTTTCCTCTTTAATACCTTCAGGATGGTTTTCTTTGTTTCCTTTGAACCAACAATCCTTTTTAGCATGTCCTCTCTTTCCATAGTTCCAACAAGTAATGCCTCTACTCCTAGATTTGGATCTTCCCATATTCAATTTAGATCTCCCACGAGCCTTACTCTTTGATTTATCCTTGCTCCTCCCTCTACTCTCCATATTCAACGCATTTCCAGAAGAAGAATTTTCCCTTGTACTTTTCCTATGCATTTCCTCATTTAAAATGACACTTACTACATCTTCAAATTTAAGAGAAGTAGATGATGTATTACTAACTGCCATTACTAAGTTGTCCCAACTTTCTGGAAAAGAACATAGGAATAATAATGCTCTAACCTCCTCATCAAATGGGATATTAATTGAATCTAACTAATTTACAATAGTGTGGAAATCATTAAGATGGTTAGATACAAATCCACCTTCTTACATTTGTAGATTAAACAATCTTTTCATCAAATAAACTTTATTGGATGCACTAGGTGTTTCATATAAATTAGCTAGGGTTTTCATCAACTCTACCATACTCTTCACTTGTGAGATATTTGAAGCTACGAGATGATGCCAAACTCAATCGAATCACACCAAGAGCCTTCCTGTCCAGAACCTTCCACTCCTCATCGACATGAATGGGGGCTTCACTCCTTCACCTCCCAACGGTAGGTATAGATCCTTTTGATACATGTAATCTTCCACCTGCATTTTCCATAGCTGGTAATTTCAGCCGTCAAACTTCTCAACTCTAAACTTATTCTCCTCTGTCATTGTTGCTTCTCCCACTCAAATAGAAATCCCTCTATGAGTATACTGCCAACAAATAAATCTCAAACATTCTCTGATACCAGTTGTTAGGATTATACCAGTTGTACAAATAAACAAGCATGTAATGAATAATGCGGAAAACATAAAATAGAAATAAATGCAATAAAACAGACAGATTTAACGTGGTTCACCCAAAAATGGGCTACATCCACCAGAAATAGCCAATATTTTTATTTCGTCTAGCTAAAACTCTCTCACACAGTGCCTCCACTAATACAATGAGCCTCATACATAATGACCATTTACGATATTAGAGTTTTTTTATCATTTCGGGAAAACATAGAAAACCACCCGTTAGATCTCTGACCTAATAAGGAACGGTCTAGATTTCACAATGCATAAATGCATATAAAATGTAACTTACGGTGGCGTTGTCCCCAAACCCCGCCGGGACGTGCGGCCCCAGACCCTCCTTGTAACCCCTATCTCTATCGGGCTCCAAAACCAACAATAAAGAGGTCATGATGAAGGAGGAAGCACAACACGATAAGTATGATTTGTAGAAGAATCTATAGCTTTCTTGTCATGGTTTGGTAAAGGGTCTTTAAATATTTTTAGCTTTTGATTATCATTGACCAGCTTGGAAGTAGATGGTGCAGGAAGCTTGATGGAGTTGTTATCAATAATATATTGAATTAGATGTCTAAGTTTGAAGCATCATCAATGGAATTCCCAATGCATTGATGGTAATCACAGTGTGTATTTTCATCGTAGTTGTGGCCATGTGGGCGAGAAGGATCTAGATTGAGTGGTGGTGGAAGAGTAATAAGATTACTTTTGATAAGTTGTGGTAGTAAGAATCGAGGAGCGTAAGGTAACTTAGTAAATTTACGTCGTGGAGCTTGCACTTGAAGTGTGGTAGATGGAGAAACAACATTGATAATGGCCTTAGCTTCAATAGGCTTAGGGGATGGCTTGAATGTAGATTTAGCTTGAAACCTATTGGAGGATGAAGAAGTATCATGATATTTCAATTTTCCCATAGATAAAAGTTTTCCTTCACGTATCTTGAGTGTATGGCATAATTGATCAAAGGAGGGAGAGGTCTCAAAGATGACACTCTCTTGAAGTGGAGGTAAGAGACTTTGAAGAAAAATATATTGTAATTCTGAATTAACTATTACATTAGTCATCTTGGCAAGGTTGTTCTTATATCTTAACACATAATCGGTGAGATGCTCATTGGATGCTTGTTTTATTTGATATAATTATGCATAGGATATTTTAGTACTGATGTTGATAGAAAATTGTGTTAGGAAAGCATCAGCTAAGTGTGTAAAAGAAGTTACCAAATGAACAGGTAGATCATAGAACCAACACATAGCATAATCTTGCAAGATTCTAGGAAATAATTTAGCTAGTAATGTAAAATCATCCGCATAATCAAGACATGCCATATGGAAAGATCGAAGATGATCTTGAGGGTTTCCATGGCCATTTAAGATAGAAAGATTAGGATGAGAGGATGTGGTGGGTGAAAAATGGATGTGAAGGAGAAGTGAGGAATCAAGAGATGAAGAAGTATTTGAAGTAGCTTGTTGTAATTGATAGATTTGAATTTGTAGATCCTAGTATAGAGAATCTAGGTCTTGAAATCCTAAAGAGGATACTTGTTGTGTATAAAGAGGTAATAGGCCAAGTGAAATGATTAGTAGGATGGAGACAATAATGGTGGAGGTGGGTGAAAGGGTAGAATGATAATGTTGGGTTACAATAGGTAAAGAAGTAGCATTATAAATGGGAGGGTTGATCTTAGCTATATTAGTGGCTCCCTCACGAGTAATAAAATATATAATTCTTGAGGATGTTCAGCGATATGGGCTTAGAGGTCACGAAGATCATCATCAGTAAAGGGTTCATAAGTCTCATCCATGGGAAAGAATTACATGAATTTCTAGAAGTAATAAAGCATTCAAATGACGACACCAAATGATTTAATGTAAACATAATTAAATCTTATTTTTATAGTAACTACTGTAATAAACGATGTATAAATGCTAATATACACTAAGACGTAAGGAAAAAATAATGTGTAATATGAAACCCTAAGCAAGAAGGATTGATAGGGAGACTTAGCTGATTTCTGAGCAAACATGAAGTGATCTCGGTAGATGAAATATTGGAATGGAATATAAACAATTTCGTCACTATAAATAATAGGTTATGATATCGGAACTATGTCATACAGAGTGCCCATGAGAGAATAGGGTGCATGGCACTAGTGTCTAGGTAGATGGTGTGGATCTCGGATCTTTGAGGGTCGAGATAAGATTCAATGTTGGTCTTTATTTATCACTCTAGATTCATTATCTGATCTTTGAATATAACCAAGTAAGCTAGAAGAAATAATTTCACCTATACATAACCACAAACAACATCAAACCTAAAAAGGAAAATGTAAAATGGGGAGTCGAATGACCTCGGTGATCACCCAAAGAGTGAACTTACGATCGAGCACTACACTACATCTCAGACTCCATGTAGTTCTTATGTGTGTGTGTAAAGAAATGATTCCCTATGATTCCCTTGTACAAGTTGCATAAATGATAATAGGATGGATCTAAAATTTGGAAGATTTATAAAATGTGTGGTATGAAATAGAATAGAATTCCCCTCATATGTTGTGTATGTAGCCCTTGTCCCTTGTATGAGTTTTAGATGGATGTCTTTGATGTTGTTATTCCTTTTAATGCAAGCTTAGTTGGTAGTATGTAATGCTTAGTGTTTGGCCCCTCATTTTGAAGCATAACTATGTATTTATATGATTCCCTTGTTTGAATTTCGTAATTAACAACTGAAAGGCTAACCCAAAGTAGTAAAAAGTAATTAAGAAGTGAAAGGGGTCCAAAAGGATAAGAAAAAGGTATAGAGGGATAGGAGTTCCCAAGAGGACAAAAGTGCCCGACACTAATGTCTTGACTAGGTGCTAGTGTTCGAGTCCATAGAAAGATAAAATAGTCAAATTCTAGAAAGAGTGCAAGATGTATAAATACAATAAAAATGTAAAAGACCGAGTAAAAGGCTAATGGAAGTTGTCAATTACTAGTTTTCTTGCTTAGGAATCATGTAAAAGCTAGCATGCTTTTAGGACCTATAAATGTACCCAAGTGCATAGATTTTGTGTCTACAAATATTATCCAAAATGTATATGCTTCAGATAAACCATGTTTGCATTATACTAACAATTACAGATAACATGTTACAAATGCACAAGGCTATAAATTTGGAAATGATTTTATAAGAAACATTGAGTAGAGTAATTAGTTCTTTAGTTGACAATGATAACTAGATCCCCCATCTTTGGAATGAATTTGATGTGCCTTTGGTTGATGAAATGACAATCAAATTGGAAAGAAAGGCCTCTTGATAGACTTGAAGAAGGTAATTTATAACAACGTCCCAAAGGGTTTTATAAAATTCACAAGGGAAACCATCGTTCCCTAGGGCCTTATCATTAGCCATTTGAGAAGTTATCTTTAAAGTATCCTTGCAATAAAAATTATATCGAGAGTAATATTTTTTATTGAGACATCTTATAAGGGACCATTATTATACATTGATCAAGAGCTACTCATTGCTCTATATATTTAAAAAATTGGTAATGGCACATAAAATCATGTGTCATGTTTGGAACTTCATACAAATGAAGTGAGCCTTCCCGAACAACTTTGATTCATTGGTGGGCATGTTTAACTTCTAGGGAATGGAAGAATTCTTTAGAAACATGATCACCTACTTTGAGAAAATTCAATCTAAGTTTGATCTAATTGCGTATAGCATTATAATCATTTTTATTTAGGTGCACTACCTAAGATTCTCCACATATCTCTACAAAGGACCATCAAAGGGATTTTTCTCTATAGTAGCTAAGGAGTGGTTCATCTCAGAGGTGGTGGTGAAGTAAGAGTTGTGTCAAATATGGGCTAGATGAGACTGAAGGTGTACAAAAATACATCAACCTTCGAGTGACATATTTTCTCCATGTAATCCATCTTGTGCTACCACCGGGTAAGCCACAAACCCCTTAATATGGTGAAGGGTGAGCCGAGTTATCCAAAAGAGCATATTTGAGATAAAACTGAGTATTTTGAATATGTGGCCTCTGAAATTTCCATTCAATCCTAAATCAGATAAGGTGTTGGTCGAAAGGACCATATCCGACAAGACTTCTACTGATAACTAAAAATCATCATCAAAGGGGAAAAAGGTTGTCTTAACAACATAACATGATTAAGGTGTTTAAAGACACAATCAAATCCTTGGCGTAAATTAAACCAAGTGTTCCAAACGATGAAGTCAGAATGAAGAGAAACATTAGGGGTCATAAAACCCATATTTATTACGCATATACATCTAGGTTTCCCTTTCATTAGCAATCCAACACATGAGTAGATGGCCAATCTTGTTGATAGGAAACTCTACCATATTGAAGTCTCCATAAATCACTTAATGGGCATCATAGAACTCATCAAAAATCCAATTCTAGAACATTGTCCTTCCAACTGTGTCATTGGATGCATAAAATTAATTATTGTAAATGAGTGATTATTAATATTGATAACACCCATAGGATGTGATTTTTGGATCACATCCATGATTATCATAATGAGGCCTCCATTTAGGGGCAATAAATCTCATAATTCCTCCATGTCAAGGCTCATGAATATTAATTATAGCTAAACTATTTGGCTATATAGTAGAAATCATGTTACCTTTATATCTTGTAAACATAGAATTTCCATCTCTGGAAGTCACTTTATCGTATAGTGTACTTGTAAGGGGAGTCTTCTGGACCCCTGACACTTCAGGAGAAGTAATTCCTCGAAAGTGAGCATCCAGAGACATATCCATCAAATTCATACCCGAAAGGGCATCATAATTTCTCTGCAAAATGTTTTACCGATGAAAAAGAAAAAAATCACTAGACTAAGGTATTTGTCTAGTAGAAGACATAATATTGCCTTCTTTGAGGTGGAGAGGGGGATGGCAAGAGCATCGAGTTCCCATTATGTGGGGAGAAACTGGAGGCTTTGAGACAAATGGAAAACCACCCTTATCTTATAAAATAGTTTGAAAACCCATTAAATCCATAGATGCCCCGAAGAGGAGAACATTGTGACGGATTAATAGACACCTTCCCCGAGATGGAAATATGGACTATAGAAGGATTGGAGATAGAATCTCTAACAAGCTTAGGAAGGGTCTGCACAAGTAACAATTGGCTAGCTTGATGTTTAATGGCTTTGGAAGTTGGATGATAAGTGAGGAATAAGGGCTTTGTTACAATTATTTTTGTGACCCACAATGGTCCAACCATCTTTGTCATAGGTGTGAGAATTCATAACATTGGAATTTGAAAAATATTTTTATGCTCAACTAACACAAGGAAATCCTAAATATTATAGTCATCAAATTGGCATCGAAAACAAGTGTTGATAAGGTTAATGTAAACCACACATTGAGTGTATCAGGATTCCCCAACCTAGATGTCAATGGTTTCTTTGAGGTCCCAAGAAAAGTTTACCTCAACAAGAACTCATCACGAGGTCTAGAAATATAAAATCAAGAGGTTCTTTGGTAATTACCTATCTATATAGGAAACAATGAGGTCCAAAAGTGATAAAAGGACATGGGAAGTCCTTGAAATTCCACCCAATTGGGACCTTAAGAGTTGTAAACTCGAAATCACAAACTTGCAAGTCTAAGGGTAGACAAAGAGGATGGAATTGCAAACATACCATATAAAAGAATTATTCAACACCACGGCCACATTGGGGGTTATTAAAATGAAACAGATTAACCCTTTAGTCATATTGTATATGGATTCCAACTTGATACCAAACTAGGACTAGGTTGTTTGCACCTATTTTCCAAAATAGAACCCATGCTACATGGAAAAATTCATTTGAGACATGGACTAATGTAATTTCAATAAATACACTCACCAAATAAAGGAACTTAGTGTTCCAATAAAATCATAAGGAAATTAGTGTTCATCGGGAATGAAGGAACTTAATGTTCTATAAAGTTTTAAAGGCATAGTGTTTCACGCTGATTTTGTAAAGTCCACACAACAAAGGATAATCCATAGAGTTATATACCACAGACAAGGAAAAAGGCATCGTAAAACACCATGGAGAAAATAAAAATGGTTGACCATGGAACAAAGTAACAATTTGAAGAGGCGTAACAAAGAAAAGTGAACTAACACAAAGAAAATCGTGGAACAAAGGATTGGTTATCCACAAAACAATGAAAGTTAAGACCGCATAACAAAAGGATTACATGAAAGATTTAGACAATGTGGAAAGGTGACAAAGGATGAAGTAAAATTATAGTCCTTAAGTAAGAAGACTTTTGGTACAAGAAAAGGTTGTGGAAATTAATCTATGTTCAGCAGATCAAGAGAAGAAATTAAACAAGTCTACTGGATCATTCAAAAGCTACTAAAAGATGTGAAAGACCATAAGGATCAAAGCAAGGCCAAATATTATAATAAAAACATCATAAAGCCATGGGAAATTAAATAAGATAAAGGATCATATAAAACATGTGGATTATAAAAAAGGCACGCCTAACTTATTTCAAAGTGTGGACCAATCCCAACCACCAACATTAAATCCTACACATCGAAGTCCTCATTTTTAGATGATATGATAAAGTGTCTTTCAAGAAACCTTTTTTTCATACCTATCTATAAGCATTGAATCATAATTGGTCCTTGGTGGATGACGAGTGGTTGGATATCTTCATTACTAGTATGATCTGATTTTTCCATCTCTTCTCTTCTTTCTCTATAAGAGGAAACTCAACATAAAAAATAAAAATATCCTCTCTCGGTTGGAAAGTCATCATGTCAAAATGGTGGCTGAGATTTCATGAGTTGCAGACCTTTGATTTTGTCACATGTAATGCACTCAGTACCCTCCCGGTGATGTAATGTAATGTGTATATATTATCAATAAATTCTTTCTATTATGGCTCATACCTTCCCTTTACTTGCATTTATTGTCTCTTACCTCTTTGTTCATTTTTGGCATGTCATGTGTGGGTTATATTTGCATATTTTTTCATTTCTCTATGTCTAAAATGTGTGGAATGGAATGGTTCACACAATATTGAATCTATGGCATGTATGTTCCCTCTCATTTTGTATTTTTCCTTTTCTATTCTTCCCCTCACAAAGAGAGATCCCCTTTTGTTATGGAACCATCACCATTTATGTAGCTTAGTTTAATTTCATGCATTCCTCATTCTCTTTTCCCCAAAGATTATTAGTAGTATCGTTGTTAAAATATATAGGGAGAGGAATCCATCCTTCTCTATAGGTTTATACCAAAGAGAAAGGTCCCACGTCTTGGGAACATTACAATGTTTCATTAAGTCAGTAAAATCTGGTAGATTCAAAAATTGGGTGAAATCTTAGGAGACAACATTTTTGTCACACTCGGAAAGACATATTGAGTCGATTACAAATAATTTCACTAATATTGATGTGTTTCTTAATTATTTCTAGCATTTTGAGGCATTATCCCAACACATCTCGTGAATCCATTGATCTAGCAACTTATTTCCTTCATTCGCAAACCATTTCCATTCATCTTTTTCTTTAATTTCAAGAAATTATGCAATCGTGTTTTCATTCCCTTATTTGGATTCTCATTTTTAAGATGGTTGAACCACTTAATTTCCATAGAAATGGGGTCATCACCCCACCATATAGAACTAATCGAAATAAAGTGAAAGTGATCTATCTCTATAGGAAGGGGGGAACTCAAGGGGGCCCTCGATTGAAGCATCTCCTATCGACCCCATATATCTCCCTCGACCCCCTCTCTAGAACTATAAGATATTTTGAGGTGGGTGGCCTAATCGTCAAGAACCTATTCCTAGTTTCATCTTAATCATCGAATCGATTGGTGAATTCATGAGGAGCACCCATATATATATATATATATAGGGGCCGACATAGCCATATCTATTGGGCCCTATATAAATAACTCTCTTCCCGATGGGAGGATAGTATAGAGAAGAGGGCTTACTATATTCTCTGCCTATATAGAGAGGGGGTAATTTTTACTCTCTCTCATTTGATAGGGTCGACCTACTCTATTCCATTTACATAGAATAGAGAGAAAGGGTGGGTCTCGGCCCCTATCTATCTAGAGATCATATAGATTTCTTAGGTGGGTGATCAAAGGGGCCTTTCTATTAGATAAGATCTATAGGACATGGATGATATAGTGATTCATGCACTTGAGTTCGATCGGTCGGCCTAAAAACATGAAGTGTATTACATATAGAATAAAATAGGATATAGATATTAATCATTCCCCTTCATCTCATTTTTTCTAAGGATCCCCTCTAATTCATTTTTATGATACCTATTATGATGAATATTTCTATGATCCAAATCCCACTAACACATATGGTTATCATATTAACCATGATGTTTTTCAAGAAGAGGATATGTATGAAATGAAGGTGTTTACACATCGATGATGATTTCCAGTTGCATGTCCGAATATGGAGGTAACCATGCAAAATGAAAAGGAGATGTTTGAAATCATGGCAGCTAAACCACCTGGTTTTAGGGATCCCTGTCCATGGGGTGGTCCTCTACCAAGTTGGTATAGCCCTCAACAGAAGCTAGAGGTAATGGCTAAATCCTTAAATCAAATGTTAGAGTTGATTGAAATAATGGAAGCTAATCAATCTAGTTATAAGGAACCCTATCAATGGGGAAATCCTTCACTATCATCATAAAATTATATCATTCCTTATTTTCAATCTACACCATATCGTCTAAATATTCAAATCCCTATCTTTCGTAAATCTCCTCTTGCTATTCATTCTCCTTTACAAGAGGATATTATACCTTCATCATTTGAATCTATTCACAATCGAGTCGAAGCTCAATCTTTCTCTCCTTTCATATATCCAAACCCATTTTGGGATGAGATTCATGATAAAATACACTTGGGAGGGAAACCAAATGAAGAGTCAAACAAGAGTATTAGTTGTAGAGTTTCGGTATTGGAGCATTGAGTTTGATGTCAAAACATTTCTTCACAAAGAGCCTATTATTCAATCTCCTTCTAGTGCATCAAAAATAGTTTAAATGAGCTTCATTATTGTTAATCATGATATATTGTTGAAGAATGGAATGACTTCGAAAGTATATATGAAGATATGGCCCAAAAATTTTAAGATCTTTTTGTTGTTTTTCTTGAGCAATCTATAATGTAAGATGCATTGATCGAAAACAAGATGGAAGAAAAATCATACATTAAGTCCTTAGATGCATAAGAGATCATTAAGAGCTTCTTTCTCTCTTTCAAAGATGAATATGTTGATCAATCCCTTCCTGCATTCATAACATCAAATATGGAGGATATCCTTAACAAGAAGCAAAAAAAAGATGAATAAATCAAACATGATGATCAAATTGAGCTTCGTGTGAACATGGAGGATGTTTTTGAATTATCAAATTTCTTATTTGAAGCTAAGGTTGAGAATGAGGGTCTCAATATTGAATTAGAGTTTGTCATCAAGGAGGAAACAATTGTATACAAGTTTAAACAACTTGCAAACCCTCTCTAAGATAAGGAAAGCACACATGATAACTATGTTCATGGAATGGAATGTGAAAGAGATTGTAAAAAAATGTCCATTGGATCTCAGATTTAGATGTGCAATCAAATATATAACTATATCAAATCCAAAAACAAATTCGCCACCATTCATGTTCACTTCATAGTATGAGGAATATTTTCAAAATGGAAAAGATTAGTTGATACACCTATCCAAACAAAATATAGAGCAACTAGAGGAGGTGTTTTTTCTTCTTGAGTCTGATGTTTTGAGTCAAAAGGGAGTGCGGACCATGTTTTCACTTACACCACTTGATATAGCTATAGAACTAATCTCATGGTCGCATTTTATAAGGAAATTTATTTTTCCCAATCAATATCTAGATTTTTTTATATTGCTTTTCTCTTGGATAGAGTAGGAGTAGTTTAGGTTTTCATTTTGTAAAGAAAGTGCTTCACACACTCTGCATATCTCCATTTAGGTCATGTATGATTCCTCTTTTATATATAATTTTTCTGAGAGCCTCTTTACAACTGCGATAATCCAAATCATTCACTTATTTTGGTAGAAAATCAAAGATTTTTGGGGTAGTTTTGCAACATTGTAAGTGTTCTTTCAAATCTCCAAAGATCAATCTAAAACTAGTGTCAAGTTCAACATTTCATGTGGATTTAGGGTTATTTTTTAATTTTTGGATCATTTTTAAGATGTATGTTTGACTCCATGCCCAATGGATATGCTAGGATATTGGTCACCATCTAGTAGGAAGATGCCCCTTGAAAGTTGTGAAACTGTTGTCCAAAATAGCACCCATGTTATTTGGAAAATTTTATTCAAATCATAGACTCATGTAAATTCAAGAAAGACACCCATGGAATGAAGGAACTTAGTTTTCTGTGGAAATCATAACGAACTTAGTGTTCCGTAGGAATGAAGGAACTTAATTTTCTATAGAGTTTAGAAGGTATTTTGTAATTCCGTGTAACAAAGAAAAATTTGCGGAGTTATACGCCATGGGACAAGGCAAAATTAGGTGTGAAACACCATGAGGTAGAAGAAAAAGGTTTGATCATGAAACAAACTAATAGAGAGAAGCCACATAACAAAGAAAATCAACGTATCAAAGTAAACCCACGGACCAAAGAAAAGAAAAGTAACAAAAAAAAATTGCATAACAAAGAAGTGGTTGTCCGCATGAGAATAAAGAAAGTTGAGTCTACATAATAAAATGGTTACACGAAAGATTCGGACATCATGGAAAGGTGGAAAATGATGTAGTAAAAGTAATTTCTTTAAGTAAAAAGACTCGTGGTATAAGAAGAGGCCGCAAAAAGTAAAGTGTGTTTGCATATCATGAGAAGAAATAAAACAAGTCTGTGGATCGTTGAGAAGTCATTTAAAATATGTAAAAGACCATGGGGATCAAAAACAATTCGTGGATTACAATAGAAACATCAAAAACTACTGGAAATAGAAGAAGATATCAAGTAATCTAAAACCTACATATTGTAACAAAGCCACACCCGAGGGTAAGTGCATGGAAATGGGGGCTAAAAGGGGGTAAAAAGGAACACATTTTTCCTGAAATCAGCGAAACCTAAACTTTATCATTCAACATGCATATGCTCAAAATTTGACAAAGTGATAAGAATGAGTATCGTAGAGCTCGGAATCTAGTTTCTAAAGTACTATTTTTTTTTAAATGGTGGAGATTAAGATGGTCAAATGTGGTACACACACAAAGTATGTATATTTTTGTGTAAAAAAGATAAGAACCTATTGTGTGTGCACACCCCATTTTTTGAGTTTTATAAATTATTTTTCAAATCCCTTTAGTAAAAAAGTTAGCTAATTCCATGTACAAGGTCCCACTAATGTTTCATATTTTTTGGATGAATATATAATTTTTATTAATTTTCAAAGTGCACATATCACAAAAATGAAATATTTGTGTGTGCACCCCCATAACTTTGAGAAAAAAAGTCATTTTTTTGTTTTTTTGGGTGTGTAGAATGACATTTAGAAAAAACCAGTTTTAAAAAAAATGGATGAAAAAATCAAAATTGTGCACCAAAACATATGCATAGGTTTTCACAAGAAAAGAAGGCACTAGTAAAAGAAATTATGGATGAAAGCCTTAAACTAATTGGATTTTAGAAAGATTTATACTGTCATCACGGTAAAACCGAGTTTGACATTGTAGTATAATTATTTTTGAATATTATGTTTTAATGCATAAGGTATTGGGGTGCACATGTGATATTTTGATGGTTTTCTATCAAACACGAATTTATTCACGAATTACAAATCCAAACATTTGGTTTGGATATCCAAGGAAAATGCAAGCTTATGGATTGGGAATTTCAAACCCAAAGAAGATGAAACACACTCGCATTCATGTTTGCTATGTTGTATATGTGCTTATGGGAGGGATATATTTACTAAAAAAATTGTTTAATTATAAGTTTTATTTTATTAATCTTTATTCTTTATTCTTTCTTATACTTTAAAGTATAAGAAATAATAAAGTATAAAGATTAATAAAAGAAAAAATTATACTTTAAATTTATTTTAGTAAATATAAGAAGTTAGGTCACTCTGCACCTTATAGAACTAGTCTCACAACTCCATTTGTCACGGTTTAGAAGATAGATTTTCATATTCTAATATAGTCATTACATAGGTATTTTTATGATTTCGTGGATTCAACATTCAAGCTTCAAGCTTTTAGGGTATAAATTATACAATTTATATCTATTTTGTGAAAGAATATAGTCATTTTTTAGATTTTAGGGCCTTTTAGATTGGTTATTGACATTTGTAAGAGTGTTAAATGTGTCAAAATTAAAATTTACAAACCTCACAACTCTTAAAGTTAGTCACAACTAATCGAATATATGGACTCATGAGTTTTCTTGTAATCATGGAGGTGAATCCATCATTTTGTAGTTGAATATGGTAAAATCATACTATGGATGAGTACCTACTTTACAAGCTTAGGGAATGCATCTTTTGCTTCTGTCAATGGTAGTACGTCCTTTCTCTGCTTGACCTACATGAATACCACTCTCAACCTAGATCAAAAGAAATTATTAACAATGTTTTTTTAAGTTTGTTTCAATGTGCAGGGATGATTGGATATGATGATTGATGAGCTTAGTGTGAATTGATAGAAGATAAATTCCTCTAAAGGCCTAAAAGGCCATTCTAAGCTATTCAAACACCTTCAGGAGAGTTCAAGAAATATATTAAGCATCGGAGGTGATGTCAAAGAATTTTGGAAGTTTTAGAGGCAATTTAGGAATATTGTTTAGGGCTCAGGGTTTAGGGTTTAGGGAACATGGTTTAGAGTTTAGGGATTAGGGTTTAGGGCTCAATGTTTAGTGTTTAGGGTTTAGGATGGTAAAAATAGGGTTTAGGTTTTAGGGTTTAGGGCTCGAGGTTTAGGGTTTAGTGATCTAAAAATGGTACTTGAAATTTTTCGAGTACTTAGAAAATTATTATATTCTTAACTTTAAATATTTCAACTTGATCAAGAGTTCCTTTTTATCAATTATGGTGTTCTTGATGAAATTTCAAACTTAAACTCTTCTAAAAGATCAAATTAATCCTTTATTTTCAACTTAAGTGAAACATCTTAATCTATCAAAAATCCAAATAAAATAATCACAGTTGATTTAGAATGCACTCAATATGATATTTAAATCCAAGTTAATAAGTGTATTTAGATTTGTTGTGGGTTATGGATACTAAAATTTACTTCCTTCCAATTAAACCAGTTTGTGATTGCTTTAATAATTAATCAAATAAACTAACTTGAATGTTTTTATCTAATCAAAAGCTTCTAAAAACTGAAATCAAATCCACAACACAAGAACTTGATAACGAGTTCACCCGAAGGCTACGTCTCTAGATTCATAGAAAGTGAATCAATCTATTAAACATCCAATGAAGTACAATATCCCTTCACTAATGACTTAATAGACCTTTATACCTGTAAATGATCTGATTTAGACCTCTTGGAACTCTTCAATTTACCAGAAACGTTCCCAAGTCCATCTGTGGCCCCTATAATATTTTCACTGATAGTTTCCTATGAAATTACGTTCGAAAAATGTCTACAAATTGAAATATATAGGTTTAAATTTCTCGGAAACTAGAGGAAATTATGAAAAACTTCCCTTTGTACTCCATGGCTTGATTCGGACTAGAAGTGTTAGGTTGTGGAGTATGTTTTCATGTGTGAAAGTGTTGAAGACTGTACATTAAGAGTACTATACACTTTTCATGTATCCTCACCGGGGTTCGGGGGCGCAGCCCAAAAATTTAGGCGTAAATTTTTTCGGCCTCGAAAAAATGCACCCAACATATCGGGAAACATGCTCTTCTCATATGGGCGAGTTTTTGACCCATAGGTTTATGGGACGAGTTTTTCCCATGGTTTTGATACCCACGGTTTTGTAAAACTGCTTAAGCAATTGTCTATTTATATGGTCTTATGCATATGATAGATGTACAAAGTAAATGTATTATAGATGTGTTTTGAATTCAGCTGTGAATTTTGTAGAGTTTGTTGAACATAGCTCCAAACAAATATGGGTATTGTATTGAGAGAGCGGTGGCTTGTAATAAAATATGAGCAAGTGATTCTTGGTGGACGTAGCCCAAATTGGGTGAACCACGTTAAATACTATCTCTTTGTGTTGTGTTATTTTATTCTGTAATTTTTATTTGAGATCTGTAATAATTTCTGCATATTAGTTTTCTATTGTTGCGATTCTATGAGGGATTATTCTGCATATTTTATCTCTTATTTCCTAACAATTGGTATCAAATCCTGGTTTGGTTTGTTGAAGTGTTGAATCGCAAGGAAAGTTTTAGCTTGAGTGGGAGCTATGGCAGATGATGGAAGATCTAGGGTTGATAAATTCAACGGGAAGAATTTCAATCTTTGGAAGATGCAGATGGAAGATTACCTTTATCAAAAGGATCTTTATACTCCATTGTCTGAGAAGGTGAACAAACCCTCGAGTATGACAGATGCGGAATGGGATTTGTTGGATAGGAAGGCACTTGGGACAATCCGGCTGTGTCTTGCATCTTCGGTATTATTTAATGTTTCAAAGGAAAAGACTACAAAATATCTAATGGATGCATTAGGGAAGTTGTATGAAAAACCCTCTGCCTCTAACAAGATATTTTTAATGAAAAAGTTGTTTAATATGAAGATGTCTGAGAATAGTTCAATAGTAGATCATTTAAATGATTTCAATACGGTTGTGAATATGCTAGCTTCGGTTATAATAGAATTTGATGAAGAAGTTAGGGCTTTATTAATTATGTGCTCTTTACTTGAGAGTTGGAATAGCCTGGTAATGGCGGTAAGTAACTTGGTTCCAGCTAACTCGAAGTTGAAGTTTGAGGATGTTGTAGGGGTGATTCTAAGCGAGGAAATGTGAAGAAAAATATCTGGGGAATCTTCTACTTCAGGGAATGCTTTGACAGTGGAAACTAGAGGGAGACAGAAGAATAGAGGAAACCATGGAAAATCAAAAGATCGGGCAAGGTCAAAATCTAAGAACAAGATTGTATCTTTGGAATTGTGGAAAGCTTTGGGCATGCGAAAGAAGGACTATTGGGAGCTTCGGGATAAGAAGAAACAACAAGAAGAAAACAAGGAGGAAAATGTGGCAATGGGTAATGTATGTCAGGATGCTTTGATTCTTTCTTTGCACAATATTATCTTTGAATCTTGGGTTTTAGATTCGAGGGCTTCTTTCCATGCTTCTCCACATAGGCATTATTTTATTGATTATGTTCAGGAGATTTTGGGCATGTTTTTCTTGGTGATGATGAGCCTTGCAGCATAGTTGGAAAAGGTTACATTCGGGTTAAGATGCGAGAATGGGAATGCTTGGCTATTGAAGGATGTCAGACATGTGCCTACATTAAGATGAAATTTGATATCGGCAGGGCAGTTGGGAAGTGATGGTTGTACTGTGATATTTATAGCTAACTCTTGGAAGGTTACCAAGGGTGCTCTTGTGGTGGCAAGAGGTAAGAAGGTTGGAACCTTGTATTTAACCACTGATAGTACTAATGATTGTAATCTTGTGGCTTTAGATGCAGATACAACATTATGGCACTATAGGCTCGGTCATATGAGCCATAAGGGCATGAACATCATAAAGAAGAATTTTCCTGGATATATAGAAATAGGTTTGGATTTATGAGAACTGCATATATGGGAAACAAAAGTGAGTAAGGTTTCTCAAGGTTGGACCTACGAAGAAAGAGAGTAAGTTAGAGCTGGTACATTCTGATGTGTGGGGCCGGCTCAGGTATCATCTCTTGGGGTTCAAGTTATTATGTTACTTTTATTGATGATGCAACAAGGAAAGTTTGGGTTTATTGTATTAGAAACAAATCTGATGTATTTGACACTTTTGTTAAATGGAAAGCCTTGGTAGAGAATGAAACAGGTCTTAAGCTAAAATGTCTCAGGTCAGATAATGGAGGGGAGTATTGCAACAATGAATTTAATGATTACTGTTCTAAGAATGGAATCCACAGGAAAAAGATGGTTCCAGGAACTCCGCAGCAGAATGGGGTATCAGAAAGGATGAACAGAACAATAATGGAACATGCTAGGAGCATGAGGTTACATGCAGGACTACCTCTTTCTTTTTGGGCAGAAGCGGTGAGCACAACTGTGTACTTGATAAACAGAGGACCCTCAAGTGCCTTGGATGGAGGCATACCTGAGGAGGCATGGTATGGTAAGAAAGTTGATTATTCATTTCTTAGAGTCTTTGGATGTGAGGTGTTTGTTCACATAGACAAGGATGATATGACTAAGCTAGAGGCTAAATCAGAAAAATGTACTTTCATTGGTTATGGTGGTGATGACTTTGGATATAAATGTTGGAGTATTAAGGACAAGAAAATCATTCGATCTAGGGATGTGGTCTTTAATGAGAAAGTCATGTATAAGCAATAGTTGCAGGAAAACAGGGAAGAATCCAAGAAATAATATGCAGTGGTAGAGGATCTTCCGGATGGGAAAGTGACCCATGAATCAGTTCAGGAACCTACTCAACAGGAACCCCAAACTCCTACAATGAGGAGGTCTTCTAGGGTAAGAAAAGAACCTAAACGTTTTTCTCCTTCTCTTTATTATTTATTACTCACTGATAGTGGAGAGCCAGAGAGCTTTGATGAAGCAATGCAGGTAGATGCCAGTAAGAAGTGGGAGCAAGCCATGGATGAGGAGCATAAGTCTCTCATGAAGAACCAAACTTGGGATTTGGTTAAGCTACCGAAGGAAAAAGAGCATTGCGAGAACAAGTGGGTGTACAGTTAAAGATGAAGAAGGAGGAAAGAAAGATATAAGGCCCGGTTGGTGGTCAAGAGGGTTTGCACAAAACAAGGTATAGATTTTGATGAGATTTTTTCTCCCAGTAGTAAAAATGACTTCTATCGAATGTTTCTTGGAATAGTGGCAGCAGAAGACTTGCACTTATAACGAGTTAGATGTAAAGACTGCATTTCTCCATGGTGATTTGGAGGAGGAACTATATATGCGGCAACCGAAAGAAGGGGCTATGAGGTCAAAGGTAAAGAGGAGATGGTGTGTAAACGAAGAAGAGCTTGTATGGCACAAACAAGCTCCACGTCAATGGTATAAGAAGTTTGATAGCTTCATGATGGAGCAAGGTTATATTAGATGTCATTCGACCATTACGTGTATACAAAGAAATTTCGGATGGAAATTATATTATCCTATGTTTGTATGTTGATGACATGTTGGTTGCAGGTAAAAACATGTAGGAAATAAAAGTACTTAAGAAACAACTAAGCGAATCCTTTGATATGAAGGATTTGGGGGCAGCCAGACAAATCCTTGGAATGAGGATAACTCGGGATAGGAAGGAACGAAGCTAACTTTATCTCAGGAAGAGTACATTAAGAAGGTATTGGATAGGTTTAAAATGCAGGATGCTAAACCGGTTGGGACTCCTTTGGCAGGCCATTTTAAGTTATCAAAGGAATAATGTCCCAAGACAGAGCAGGAAAGAAACTAGATGTCCAAAGTACCTTACTCTTCAGCGGTTGGCAGTTTGATGTATGCTATGGTGTGCACTAGGCCTGATATTGCCCATGCAGTGGGAGTTGTGAGTAGATTTATGAGTGATCCAAGTAAAGAGCATTGGCAAGCAGTAAAGTGGATCCTTCGGTATTTGAGAGGGACCATGGGGACAGTTTTGTGCTACAGTGGATCAAACACCACTTTACGTGGTTATGTAGATTCGACATGGTGGAGATGTAGACAACGAGGAGAGAGCACGACAGTTATATTTACACTGTAGGTGGGACAACAGTGAGCTAGATTTCATGACTACAGAAGCTGGTGGCTTTGTCAACCACGGAGGCTGAGTATGTTGCTGCAACAGAGGCAAGCAAAGAGATGATTTGGTTACAAAAATTTCTTGAGGAGTTGGAGCATAAGCAGGAGGAATGTAAGTGCGTAGTGATAGTCGAGTGCTATACACCTAGCTAAGAACTCTGCTTTCCACTCCAGGACAAAGCATATACAGTTAAGGTACCATTTCATTAGGACAACTTTGGAGGAAGAGAAGTTGAAGTTGGAGAAGATTCATACCAGTCAGAATCCTGCAGACATGATGACCAAGGTGGTCACAAGGGAAAAACTAAAGTTGTGTTCAACTTTGGTTGGTCTTCACAGAAACTAGTGAAGGGTTGAGAATATTTGCTCGAGAGGAAAACTAGTCTCAAGTGGGAGATTGTTAGGTTGTGGAGCCTATTTTCATGTGTGAAAGTGTTGAAGACCACTTAGACCCGAAAAAAAAAATTAGGCGTAACTTTTTTCGGCCTCGAAAAAATGCACCGACATATCGGGAAATGTGCTCTTCTCATATGGGCAAGTTTTTTTGACCCATAGGTTTATGGGATGGGTTTTTCCCATGGTTTTGATACCCACGGTTTTGTAAAACTACTTAAGCAGTTGTCTATTTATATGGTCTTATGCATATGATAGATGTACAAGTAAATGTATTGCAGATGTGTTTTGAATTCAGCTGTGAATTCTGTAGAGTTTGTTGAGCATAGCTCCAAACGGATCTGGGTATTGTATTGAGAGAGCGGTGGCTTGTAATAAAATCTGAGCAAGTGATTCTTGGTGGATGTAGCCCAAATTGGGTGAACCACGTTAAATACTATCTCTTTGTGTTGTGTTATTTTATTCTGCAATTTTATTTGAGATCTGTAATAATTTCTACATATTAGTTTTCTCTTTATTGCGATTATGTGAGGGATTATTCGCATATTTTATCTCTTATTTCCTAACAAGAAGTGGTTGGAAAATGTAGATCTCTTCCTGCTCCTCATGCCCATTCATTGAAACTAGGATGGAAAAATGCCTACACAGGAAAATGTACAACACTTCCTATGATAAAATTTATATTTATGGAAATATCTAGTAATTATGAAAAAAATATTTTTACACCATGGAAAAATTCAAACCGTAAGTGCCTCGAAAATGGTGATCTTTGCAAACTGGTCCTTCGATGTCCATTTACAAACCTACCAAAAGGTCCCTTTAAATAGAAGTGATCTCATATTCTATCACTTGCTAAAAAGTGGTGGGTTGGTAAGGCTGATAAGTATTTTGGCATAGGTTAAGGGTTAAAATCCCCCTTCCATAGGTTTAGGTGCCCAATTTAGCCATTGACCCCACATTTGGTGGGAAAGGGATAGGATAAGCCTTTAAATAGCTTTTTGGCCACAAAATCCTCCCATGGGATTTATTATTCCCGTGTAATGGATTAAATATATTATTACTATTATTATTATTTTAAATCTAAACTAACTACAAACCCGCCAAGTGTCATGCCCATAATATACCATTTGTCCAAGTCGAGGGGTGTCATGTCATTATTTGACCACAACTTTGACTATGCATATCTTTGCATACGAACTCAAATTTGGTCCGTTTAAAATGCGCCAAAAACTTGTGATGAGATCTATACCATGGAAATGGTTTTGAAACATTATAATACCATCAATTTTTGTTTTCGCCAACTACCACGTGTCACCTTGCCATTGGTCCACTTGTTGACCTGTTGACTAGGGTTGACCCATTTATGACCTTAACTTTGACCGGTGATAGAATTTGCATACGAACTTTGATTCTAAAGTTCAACATACCGTCGGAAAGGTCTCAAGAATACCTTCAACATGGTCTAGGTTTAGGGAATTTTAGGGAATATTTTCATAGTGAAAAATATTCTGGATCATTTAGGGGTTAGGGGTTAGGGGTTAGGGTTTAGGGTTGAGGTTTTAGGGTTTAGGCTTTATGGATTAGTGCTTAAGGTTTAAAGGTCAAGATTTAGGTTTATGGCACATGGTTTAGGGTTTAAATCTCAAGGTTTAAGGTTTAGGGTTTAGGGGTTAGGGTTTAGTGCTCATGGTTTAGGTTGATGGCTTAGGGTTTAAGTTTTAAGCTTTAGGGTTTATGATTTAGGGTTCTAGGTTTAAGGTTTAGGGTTTATAGCTTAGGATTTAGAGTTTAGGTTTAGGGTTTAGGTTTTAAGGCTCATGATTTATGGTTTAAGGTTTATGGTATAGGGCTCGGTGTTTAGGATTTAGGGATTAGGGTTTAGGGTTTAGGGTTTAGGGTTTAAGGTTTAGGGTTTAGGGTTAATGGTTTAGGTTTGAGGGCTCGGGGCTTAGGGCTTAGGGATTATGGCTCAAGGTTTGGGGTTTAGGGCTCATGATTTAGGTTTTAGGGTTTAGGGTTTAAGGATCAGGGTTTAGGGTTTAGAGTTTAAGGCTTGGGGTTTAAGGTTTAGGGTTTAGAGGTTAGGATTTAGGGCTTGAAGTTTAAGGCTCGGGGTTTAGGGCTCAAGGTTAAGGCCCCACACATTCACTCACTTTGTATTGTTTTGTCTCTTACCCATTCTTATTAGTATTGAAAAAGAGTATTCAACTAAAAGGGTTCATCTACTTTGTAGGAAGAACATTCAAAGAGAGTCATCACAATTTGATGCCTTTCATCTACTGATATTTTGAAGGAGGGAAATGCCAAATATCCAAGAATAATTTGGTACAAATAAATGTTACCCAATACAGATTATCTCCTTTTTTTCTATAGCTTGTGAAATATTTGGAGCTCCAAGAGTGTTATAAATTGAGAATAACAAGTCTAGTGGTATTTTTGGGTTTGATGATTAGGATACCAAGAAAATTTGATCATTTTTATGCTCTTTTGAATAATTCTTTCAGTTGCAAGTTTTGAAAACAAAGGTTTCATTCGAAGAACAAAGCTTGATATGTCCAGTGCTTGTGTAAGATGGAAATTTGAGAGGATTTCTGAGGTTCAATTTTATTTTCCAAGATGCATTACTCCAATGTTTGAAAATGTATCTCAAAATTAGAATTTACAAACCTCACAACACTTAAAGGTAGCGAAAACTAATGGAATATATGGACTCATGAATTTTCCCATGAACATGGAGTTGAATCCCTAATTTTTCTTAGAATATGGTAAAATCATACGATGGATGAGTACTTATTTTATAAGCTTAGGGAATGCATTTTTGCTTCCCCGGTCAATGGTACATTTTCCTTTGGCTAGCCTTCCTTTGTACCACTCCTAACCTAGATCAAAGGAGATCTCTCCATGTGTAGCTCCCCTCTCGAGGATCATATTCATATTCAATGTATCGCCATCGAATAGGAAGCTCCCACAAATAGATTATTCAAGTATGACATGGAAGATGAGAAAAGCAAATGAAAGATGGAGAATCGATTTCATGAGTAATTATTATTAATTATCAACAAGACTAATATGGCTTCTGACTACTTGACTAGGAGGGCATGACAATATTAGGACCATATTTCCTAGTCTCGTGCCTAGAACCATCATTGAGTCTACTTGTATAAAATAAGCATAACAACAAGGGAATGGCTAAGAACACAAAGGGGTTATCAATCACCTAGTAAATATTTCTTGTTTAGTTCTAAATGGGAGTCAACTAGCCTACAACTTAGTGACCTTCCATTCATTGATAATTCCTTCTATGATAAACCCATGGATGCTTTCAAAAGTTCCTTAAAAAGATAGGGGTAGTCATCAAGCCTAGTGAAGGGTGTGATGTGATTTCCAAACAACTTGAAATGCATACAGATTTAGAGGTCATAACACGAATTTACAAATATCTATATCATTATAAATGGAAGCCAAGTAACAGTGTCTCCATGTATCCAAGGATCAAGGACTACTAGGGTCTGTGGCAGGATTGGACATTCAAGAATCATCGAGTGTCTGAATCAGAATGTCGTTGCATCTGGAGAAACATTCTCAAACATTGGAGTAATGCATCTTGGAAAATAAAATTGAACCTCGAAATCCTCTCAAATTACCAATCTAGGTCGTGTTCCTGGTCCTATTTCTATTTTTGGTTCTAGTTCTGGTCGTGGTCATCGAATATGGAATTTTTAGGAAAGGAATCTAGACTTGAAGAATTATTCCCATTTAGATTGTTGGCAATGCCAATGGTAGTGGAAGTGCATGTGGAATTCAGTTGGTGGAAGGTGAGGTTGTGCCATTATTGGTTTTTTCTCATGACATCATAGGTATCCTTTTTGGTATTATCAAGAGAACTCTAGGCCATGCTTGTGTGATAAGTTCAAAATCTCCCTCACTCCTCATAATTTTTTTCATCAAGATGCAATAGCAAGGCTAGTTTTAGCGGGTATTAACAAAAAGAAGAAGATAATTTGATTGGAATTACTTACAAAATGCATTCCTTCGCTTTGAGCTTATCTTTATAAATGCAATTTGACTTTCCAAGTTCTCCATATTTTCCAAATTTGTGGCTAATTTACATTCTAGACCTCTGAAAGCACAAATAAAATGACGAATTCATTTCCCCCAACCTTTCTTGAAGAGAATTTAAATGAAATGAAATTTGGAATTCAGAGGTGGCATGTGGTAGACGTTGGTTGTCCTGCCACCGATTTACTTATGGATGATTAATTGTTATTAGTTGGATTTATTTTCCATTCTTATGATAAGTACTTTTTTAGATTTCCAAATCACCTCCAGGTTTATTCATGATAATACAATTATTATTGTAGCATGGTGGAGGCAAGTCCTTAAAGCCTCCCATAATTATGAATACCTCTCCTACAGAACCTCATACAAGTGTATATATGTTAACCATTCCCTTAAGTATTTGAATCGAAAAACCTTAGGGTTTAGGGTTGATGGCTTAGGGTTTAGGTTTTAAGTTTTAGGGTTTAGGGTTTCATTTTAGGGTTTAGGGTTTAGGGTTTAAGGCATAGGATTTAAGTTTTAGGGTTTAGAGTTTAGGTTTTAAGGATCATGGTTTAGGGTTTAGGGTATAGGGCTATCGGTTTATGGTATAGGGCTCGGGGTTTAGGGTTTTGGGTTTAGGGTTGATGGTTTAGGACACATGGTTTAGGGTTTAGGATTTAGGGTTCATATTAGAGGGTTTATGGTTTAGGGTTTAGGGCTTAGGGATTAGGGATTAGGGCTTAGGGGGTTTTAGGATTTAAGGTCTCGGGGTTGAGGTTTTAGGGTTTAGGGTTTAGGGTTTAAGGGTTAGGGTTTAGGATTTAGGGTTTAGTGTTTAGGGTTTAGGGATCAAGGTTTAGGGTTTAGGGTTGATGGCTCAGGGTTTAGGGTTTAGGGTTTAGGGTTTAGGGGTTATGGTTTATGGTTTAGGGTTCAAGGTAGTAAAAATAGTGTTTAGAATTTAGGGTTTAGGTATTGGGGTTTAGGGTTTATGATTTAGAGTTTAGGGTTTAGGTTTTAGGGGTTAGGGATTAGGGATTAGGTTTTAGGGTTTATGGTTTGGGGATCGATGAGTGAATTTATGATCATAATATCTTTACTCTACCATTGTGTCTAAATCTTTCTAGAAACAAATCAAAATTAGTTAATTAGGCCAGTGAGGCATCCAAAACCATAATGTGTGAAGGATAAAAAAGTCACATATTCTCATGAGAGGGATATGAGAAAGAAATGTATGAGAATCCTAAATATGATTTCATTCAAGGATGATTTTTAAGACTGGAAGGGTAAGAGGATGATCTTCATATGGAAATGTTGTCATGTGTGAAATGAATAACCCAAAAATGCAAAACTTAAACCATGAAAACCAAGCCACAATGTGAAATATTCCTCCTAAATCTTCTTGAATCCCTCTCTAGGCCCACTTGTCTTGTGTGTGATGATCACCTTGTCCTTGAAGGTATTCCTAATGCATTGGGTGAACATGTATAAGTTTGCAAAAAGGTTTTAAAAGGTCCATTATTCCATTCATTAAAGTGTAGTAAAAGACTAATTCATTGGCAAGCCTAAAAAGGCCAATTTTGGCCATTTCGAGCTTCGTGTGCATCCTTCGGGAGGGTTATGAAAAGGTATTAAGTATATAAATGTGGTATTTGAAATCCTTGAAGGTGTTGGAAGTAGTTTAGGAAGATTTAGGAAAGTTTTGATCATTCAAGGATAGTTTGTTCCCATCACAATGTGGATCTCATAACAGTGTTTCTAAACACTTAAGTCATCACTTGAGGTTTAAGAAAACATGCTTTCAACTCATGGCAACTCATTTTTTTACCAATTTTTCATGTTAGAAGTTTCATCACTCAAAACACAACCTGGGGTGTTAGGAAGGTGTTTTCAACTCACAAAAATTGGCCCCGTCCTCATGAGATCCTCACCCATGGTAAAAATAGTCTATTTATGATATTACCCATTCCAAGATGTACTTATCAACATTTAAAAATATTCACCTATCACCATGTGGTGACCATCTCTTTAGATCTTGCAAATTTAGGGCCATTTTTGTCTGGAACTGAAAGGGGTAGTTGTACTATTTTGAAATTATTCATGAAACCTTCAAGTCTTAGAGAAAAATATATGTTACCAACATGTATAGGATTCATATATCTTTCCATTGCCTTTTTTTTTTCCTAACTCCTTACGAAGATCCCAAAATCATTTAGAGAAGTCAGATTTCACCATTAGAGTGTTTGTTCCACTGCACCTAGAAAACCCATTGTTGAGCAAATTGTCCTTGAATGAGAAAACCTTTCCTAAATATTCCTAAATTACCTCCAACACTTCTAAAAGGCCCCAAAACCTAAACAATGACTATATTATTTCCTAAAATAGACATCGATTGTAGAATAGATAGCATGTGGAGCACTCAAACTGATTGGAGACTTGCGCGTCACACATTGGCTATTTTTGGAGGATTAGCTATGAAGCACTTTGCATGGACACAGGCCGGAAATAGATCTACTACTATCAGTTAACTACTAGTAGTCTATTGTTAGCACACTTGCATGTGTGGCTATTTTTGTAATGGCACGTGGCTAATAATAGCATGTGACCTATTTTGGGATTAGATAAGCGTGAAGGGAAGTCCCCACCCTTATAAGTATGTAGTAAACTGTGTAGTAGAAAGAGAGAGATGAGGGATATATATATGCATACATAGGGAGATTATGCTTGCTAAATCTGTTACACGCATACTACTATTATTATTGTAATGAAGCTTCTGTATACTTATTGCATTTAATATAATGGAGGATATTGGCTGAATCTAAGTGTTAGTTCTGTGTGTATCTGAATCTAGTATGTTTTGATCTCATCATGGTTAATACTTAATTTTGTTCTCCCTTAGATATAGATCGGTATGCTCTATAGAATGATGTGTTAGTAATGGAACTACATGTGTTAAGTCTTCATCATGCTAACATCCTGCAAAACAACCCTAAAGAGGGACCTGGTACCTTTGCATGCTTTGGGTGAGCTCTCAGTCTAGGCTGAGTGATGTGCCAACATCTAGGGTCTTATTGGGCTTGTATTACTAAATTCTAGGCTGCATCATTGGTTCCATTGTCGGGACCTCTTTTTGTTGTTTTCAGGATGGTTCACGATGAAGACATACCGGTTGACCTTAGCAAGTGTTGAAGAATGGATACATGATCTGGAAGAAGAATATGCATGGCGATTTAACACTTGGATCTAAGTTTAACACATGTGTGTGGGTGGAACAAGAATATGTATGATAGTTTATATGAGATCTTTTCACTATCTTTCTAGTAGAATTGTACGAGTGGTTGATTGCTTATGCATCTAAGTGGAATTGGAGGTATCACACACTTGTCTGGATGTAGGAAGAATTCTAGGCCCTTTATGATGTTGATCTGATTTGGACTCGAGTTGTGGATACATGGTTCCATGGTGTCTTGAATAGTTATATCTTGGAATACTCAATTTCCACTTATTCATGTCCAGAGGTAGCTGAATTCCAGTTTTACGATATCCAAGGGGAGCTTACCTACAAGGCATTCCACTGGTGATCAAGATCTAATGGTAACTTTGAATCTGGAGAGTAAACCGATGGCTAACTAAACCTCACCACGTGTGGGGGCAGGAGCAGGTTTGGTGAAAGATGGTAGACCTAGTGGTAGAAAGGTAGAGAGAGGAAAGGTGGCTTAAGTATAATGAGGCACGAGAGGGAGATAGAGAAGCAACGTAACATTGTTACAAAAGTATGGCATTGAGGAGAGAGATGGCTCATGAAGGATTTGAAGCTCACGTAGAAGACGTGGAGCTAGAGCATCAGGAACTCCCCCATCTTGGAAAGCATGATAGGGATCCTTCCTCGGCCTCACGTAGAAGTGCAACAGAGACTACTTGGGCCATGCGGGTGTGCATCTAAATCCACCTAGTAACCTTGCCCTTGCATTTGGTTTTCCAACATCTAGTATAACAAGTAGTCAACAAGCTAGTTCAAGTAGTGGGAGAGTAGGAGTGAGTCTTATAAGAGGCACAAATGATGGTAGCACAAAAATGGCTTCATTGTTATATGGGAGTACCTTTTCGGGTGTATCATCAGCACATAAATACAAGCACACCAATTTTTGGATTAACTTCTGGGAGTAGTAACACTTCACAGACTATCGGGGTATAGTTCAGTTCTACTTATTGGGACATAGGGAAGTACATCTTCTGGTCGACCCCAGCTACAGGTTTGGGATCAGGAGGCATAGGTAGCTCTGGTTCAGGTGGATCTGGAGGTTTTGGAGGTAGGGGAAACACAGGAGGTTTTGGATCAGGTGGGCAAGGTCCACACCAACCCCAAAATATTTACATGGAAATGTCTCTTCATCTTCCAGAGTATAGGGGCATAGAAGATGTTGTTGAACATGTGCATATGTGTGAAATATTGTGGCACAAAAAGGAATCATGGCTTATGAGCGTAGGGCAAAGCCAATTTTTACTACGTTACAGGGCGCACACACATAGCTGGTACAAAAAAGTTTGACCCTGATCAGACTTGCGTAGATTATACAACTTTAAAGGATGCATTCCTTAAAGAGTTTCATATCCTTGAGTTTGAGTAGAAGAGTATAAGTGCACTCAAGGATATTAAGCAAGGCACTACTAAAAGTGTTAGAGTATGATGCATGGTTTAAAACGTTGTTATCAAATCTTTCTTATGACATACACACAAGCCAACATGCACAATGGTTCGTTGGGGGCTTGATTACCCCTTTTAGGAGGGCATTATCACATAAGACATACATTGATCCATGTGAAGCACTTGAAGCAGCCTTGTGCATTGAGGTAGTTGGAAGCATAGATACTAGGGTGAGCCCATTTTTAGAAGCACAAATAATAGCTATGGAAAAATAGTTGGAGAAACTATCAAAAAATTCAGCACATGAGACACACACAGGGATTTGGTGCATAGATTGTGAAGTAGAAGGTCACACAAAGGATAGTTTTCCTCACATAATAATACACTCATTGCTTGATGGATTGTGAAATATGCCATTTAAACCATGATGCTAGCCATTTCCCATTATTACAACGCGATAAGGAAGAACGTTTTAAGCTACTGTAAAATCTGTAGGTCCACGACTCATGACACGAAGAAGACTGCTATCGGTTGATTGGACAGATCCATGATGCTATAGATATTGGTGTACGATAGATAGAGTTTTAGATAACTCTAAGGAAAGAATGAGCATCAGGACCGGGATCACAATCAGGCATGCTATGATCGGAATGAAGGGTGTTTTGAAGGAGGTCATGGTAGAGTCGAGGATACCATGGTGGATTCGGAGGATGAGGCCGTGGTGGTGGAAGAAGTGAGTTTCCTCATGGAACATGTTATACATGTGGATCTCTTGACCACTATAGGTGTGAATGTCCTCAGAATATTACATGTTCTTTATGGGAAAGAACCATAGCTATGAGGAGTGCTCAGGACTTATATGAGCATCTAAGTAAGCAACATAAACAAGAAAACAAAGGTGCATGGGGATGGTTAGGATACAATGCATGTTGTTGAAAATCAATGGATGCCTAAGTTGGAAGAGAATCTGAGGCACTACAAGTGAAGATCATGACCCACGTTGAGGCGGCACGCACGCGCTGGAAGCATTGTAGTAGAAACCTACCATCACTAAAGAAGAAGTTCTTCATGCATGGTACCCAGATCCTGCCTATCAGAAGGAGGTTTATCAAGAAACCATGGAAGTTCTAAGGAATCTTCAGGGTGAGATACAGTACTTAAAAGAGAAATCATGGAAGATGGAGAAAAAGCATCAGAGATGGTCCAAACTGATATAGATGACTTGAGGAAGTGTGTAAAATGTTGCACCAGAAAACATCATTCCATTGTTAGGGAGTTTGGTTAAAAGGAAACACTCTGCATGCGTAAGTACTTGAGACTAGATGAAGATCCTGCATGTGAATCTTCCCCCTCATAGCCTAGATTATGACAAGGAAATCACTCTAAATGTTGTTGTGGATGGGTGGCTATTGAGTAATATATTGATTGATACAGGCACGAAAGTCAATGTTCTTACCTTGGATGCATGGGTACAAATGGGAAGACCCCCATTGCAGCCATCCTCTAATGTATTATTCATGGCTAATCGGACTAAGGCCACTCCCATCGGAGTTTTGAAGGATGCATCCATTACCATACAAGGAGCCAAGTTCACTAGAGACTTTGAAGTTTTAGCATTGCAGAGTCAGATAGCTTCCCATCTCTATTGGGGCATCCTTGGTGCTATGCAAATAATGTTGATCTTTGGTTCAACAAGGGCTATATCAGTTTTGAAAACAAAGAGGAAAGAGTTATTATCCCTTTAACAGATGGAAAATATGTGCCCTATGTTGAGCCCTTAAGTGAAGAAGATCTGAATAGGATTTATGTACGCATCATCCAGATCCCAGAGATGATTGAACCAACCAAAGAAGGACTAATTCAGTGGGAGGATGCATAGTCTATTAGTGATACTACAAGTGTTTCTTGTGATAATTGGGCTCACAACACTTATGAGTTGGTAGGGCACAAAGTAAAGAGCATATTTCCTCGAGGCACAAAACCACATTATGTCAGGAGGATAGGTAACAACTTGGTACCTTGTTACACAGAGAAGGGGATCCCATGGTATTCCTACATGTGCCATGGAAGAAAAGTGGATAGACCCACTGGAAAGAAGAAATATGCTAGCATATACACTACATGGGATAACAACATGTTGGTGGGTGGTCCACAGGGATAATCTTGTCGGATGGAATGAAATTAGGATTGCTCTTACTACTAGGTTCTTCGGAGCAATGCACCTACTCAAATAAGTACTTATCATGGTAATCAACCTGTTCAGCACCACATTTAGAAGTGTGAGAGACTCTAGATAGAAGGGTAGGAAGCTTTACCACCTTTGCTATGGGTGCACTAGTTTTATTCCACTTTACAAGGTTATGTGCATGTGCTTGGTATGTATATGCAGAAATCCATAGAGAAACTGGAAATTGGCATAATTTAATTGCAGGAATGGCCCAGACATTTGACTTCTTCTCTACAAAGCCTCGGTGGAAGAAGCATTGAAAGTTATCAAGTGCTTAACTATGGGGGATAGTGCCAAGGCTGAAGAACTCCTTCAGGAGTTATTAGATAAAGAAGACTTAGGAGTGTCTTGATGAAGAACCAGAGGCCATGCAACATTACTTCAACACTTGCCTTGAGAAAGAAAGGAAAAATGGTCTACTTAGTGGATGAAGAAGTAGATAATCTAGATGTAAACCATTCAACAGGGAGGCATGAGGTATTGGATAGTGTGGATAAGACCACACGCGCCTATCATGAACCTATGAAGACAAAGCGGGTGAATATTGGAATAGATATTGAGCCTAAGGAAGCCATAATTGGAGACTATTGGTCGACTACTGAAGTGGAAAAATCATAGAGTTACTAAGGGATTACCAGGACTTATTTCCTAGGGGTACCATGAACTTAAAGGCATGCATGAATCATTAGGGGAGATGAAGATAAAGCTTAAAGAGGGTGTGTGCCCAGTTAGAAAGAGACCTTACAGAATGAACCCCAATTTGTGTGAAAAGGTCAAAGAAGAGATTGATAACATGTTGAAGTCTGGGATTATCAAGCCCCTTGATGAGTCAGAATGGGTTAGTCTAATGGTGATCAGTATCAAGAAGGATGGATGGATTAGGATATGCATGGACTACAAGGAGCTGAATGTTGCATGTGTAACTGATCCATTTCCTATGCCATTCACTAGGAAATACTAGAAGGAGTTATAGGGGTGAAAAATCTATTCATTTACAGATGGGTTCTCTGGGTATCATCAAGTTTGGATTGCCCAGGAGGATCAAGAAAAGACTACGTTTACTACTTGAATGGGGTAGCTTCACCTATATTGTAATGCCTTTTGGTCTAAAAAAATGTGCTGTTGTATTTTTCACGCATAGTTGTCCAAGCATTCAAGGAATTTATTCACAACTTCTTACAGTATATTTAGATGATTGGATGGTGTATGGATTAGTTAAGGATCATTGTGACAATCTACGCGCTTAATGTTTGAATGGTGTAGATAGTTGAGTATCTCTTTGAACATCAAGAAGTGCATATTTTCTACACCATTTGGGATACTTTTAGGACACATAATCTGCAAGGAGGGTTTGTTGGTTGATCCAACAAAGGTTGCAGTCATTATAGGCCTAAGGGAGCCTACCAGTCAAAGTGAGGTGCACAGGATTTTTGGGTCATACAGGATATTACAAAAAAGTTTATCAAAGGATATGCCAAAGTTTCCACACCATTAGAAGAGTTACTGAAAGGGAAAGGTACATTCTACTTGGGGAGAAACAACAACAACACGCATTTGAGACATTGAAGGAGAAACTTACTACCACACCTATTCTACATTTTCCTTTGTGGACAAACCATTTCATGTACATGTTGACACCTCTGGCATGGCCATTGGCATGTGTGTTGGCTCAACCTAGAGAAGGTATTGTAGATCATCCTATCTATTTTTGCTAGTAGAAAGTTGACTCCTGCAGAATAGAATTACACAACTACAGAGCGCGAAGCTTTGTCAATGATCTATGTGCATTACATAAATTCCACCAATACCTACTAGCTACACCATTTGTCTTTTATACAAATCACATGGCATTGAAGTATTTGGTAAATAAACCTATTTTACAAGGGCACATATGTCGATGGGTGCTCTTATTTCAAGAATTTGATTTCACAGTTGTGGTAAAACTAGGAAAAAGTAATTCTGGACCAGACCATCTATCAAGAATACAGTCAGGAGAAGAAGCACATGCAATTGAGGATACCATGCCAGATGCATAGTTATATAGGTTACAATGATGCCATCAGAACTAGAGGACATTGTTGTCTTTCTACGAATAGGGATGACACCAGAAGGAATGAAATCCTTGGAGAAGAAACAACTTGTTATATGTGTGCACACTTATATGTTAATCAGTGGTGACTTGTACAAATTGGGCCGAGATGAGGTATTGCATCATTGTGTATTGGAACATGAGTGCATGAATATTATGGAAGAAGCTCATGGTGGTATTGCAGGTGGCCACTATGTCGGTGATGCCACTGATGCACAAGATTCTACTCATTGGATTATGGTGGGAGACCCTATATAAAGATTGTAAGGAATTTTGTAAGGCATGTGATCATTGTCAACATCTTGGAAAACCAGGTCAATGAGATGAAATGCCTCTGAGACCTATTACTAGTGCAGAGCCATTTGAGAAATGGGCTATAGATTTTGTGGGTCCTATTTCACCAGTTGCGCACGTAGAACTGGATCACGCTACATCATAACTTGCATAGAACTATCTGACAAGGTGGGTAGAAGCAACACCTACAAAGGATTGTACATGTGGCTACAACAACTTGGTTTCTATGGGAAAATATTATTACAAGGTATGGATGTCCTTTAAGTTTGACCAGTGATAGGGGCACACATTTTCTTAATGAGACAATCAAAATTTTATTGGATGAGTTCATGATTGCACACCATAAGACTACACCCTATCATCCTCAGGAAAATGGAACTGAGGCTTTCAACAAAATTTTGAGCCAGACATTGACAAAAATATGTGATGTTGGAAGAAAGGATTGGGATGATAAAGTATCTGTAGTACTTTGGGCATATCGAACAACATATAAAAGGTTGAACAAAGCCACACCATTTCAATTAGTGTTTGGCACAGAAGTAGTTCTTCCTATGGAATTTATGTTACCTTCTTTGTGTATTGTGCACATGTTGGAGGTCTAGCTGATGAGCAAGATTTAGAAGAATGGATTGAAAAGATAATTAAGCTTGGATGAGTGATGAGCCATAGCACGTTGGAGTCAGAAGCAAGAAAAGGCCAGGTAGAAAGCATGGCATGATAGAAACATAAGGGATAAGAAGTTTGAGATTGGACAAATGGTGCTTCTCTATGACTCTAAGTTCTTGTGCCATCTAGGAAAACTTAAGGTACATTGGTTGGGGCCGTATATGTTATCACTTACATCCTTGAAATAGGTGCTTTCCAATTAGAAGCACTTGATGGAACATGGCTACTCGGTTACTTTAATAGGGAGTAGGTTGAAGCCCTACTATAAATAAGTCTTCTTGGTGTTTGTAATAAGGTAGTATTTCCATTTAGATTAGGTTTTCAATTCTGCATTCCTTAATGTGTTTCCTTCTTTATTTCTATGCTTTGTCAATTTAGTTGGTGTGTTGTGGAATAAGTGCGTTTACACACTAGAAGCTAATTACTATTTGAAGAATTTTTATGTGCAGAGGACTACACATACTTTTAGTGTGGGGTGGATTGTTGATATCCAGGTACAAAACTATTGGAATTAAATGATGAAAGGAATAAATTACTATGGGTGCTATTCAAGTCAAAGGATTGCTTCTAAAAAGTGACCAAAGATGGAGATGGATGAAGGGATAGTATAACGTGAGGTAAGTGGAGGCCATAACAACTACCAGTGGAAGGTGCAGTGACAAGGTACTTGGGCACAAGGAAGTGCACTGAAGAGAAGTCTGTGACCAAAGGGTAGGAAGGCATGCTAGAAGGTTATAGTTGGGGGGGAAAGATGTACCACGTGGAAAGAACAAAGTTGGTCAATAAATGAGAGGACATTGGGTAGGTGAAGGAGTAATAAATGCATCAAAAATTTGAAAATCTATATAAGGATGGGATGCGAGTTCATTCTTACCATTGCGATTAAGAGAATTTGACAAGAGCCAAGTGCGAAGAGCGAAATCATGTGTTGAGGTGTGAAGAGTGTGAAACCAGATGTGGAAAGGAGGTTTGTGTGAGAGAAAGCTTGTGTTCCCATAGGAGGAGGGTTTGAGCGAAAGCAGATGCATTATAACCAAGCTAGGGCACGTGATTTCCACTAGGGCATGAAGATTTGAGCTAGGGTTTGAGTTGCACATTGCAGAAGTCAAAAGATGAGTATTTTCAGAGGATTACAGGGTAGAAATGGCACCAAAGAAGGTAGTTAGTAGGAGTTAAGGGAAAGAAGAAGGTGGTCATGGAGGAAGAAGAAATGACCCCGAGAGAGTAATTTTTCAGAGATGTAATATCTAGAGGGGGTTATAGTAGGCACAGGAGTGGGATTCCCACATTCGAGAGAAGCAAGATAAGTGAGTAAAACCATCATACCACAAAAAACAAGAAAGAGTTGGATGCATTGTTGAACACGAAGACAAATAAGCACACGGCGGAGGACATGCCGATCTCTATGACGATGCTGGGGAGAATTTATTGAAGAATATTGGAGTATATCAGTTATACGAGCTCCCCTACTTTGGAAAATATGAGCCCTTATACCAATGGCTCATGAGTAGAGTACACGAAGACTTCTTCTACTTTGCAGGACATGCAGAGTAAGGATTTCAGCCACGCTTGATCTCCATAGTGACAGGGTTGAAGGCTACAGGTGAAGACCTCAAGGAGGACTTAATCAGACAAGGCCACAATTCTAGAGACTAGGAAGGAGCTAGGGTACACAAAGGGTCCACACGGCATGGACATAGACAAACTGAAAAAGTACCCATTGTGCGGTAGCAGCCACACACCTTGTGACAAAGTTAAATGACCAAGAGAGGTGGTCACAAGTGAATACCATGTGGCTGCACGTTGCTAAAAGGATGTCTGAAGGAGTGATCTATAACATTTTAGGTTACATTGTAGAAACTATCATCGAAGAAGTGTGTTCAGGAGGAAAGATCAGTTTTGGGGTTGTTCTGTTGTCTCTGATATTCATGGAGATCGGGGTGCTAGATGGACCAAAGAGAAGGTCTAGGGAGTATCCTATGGAGAACAAGTCACCTGTAGAATGATTCAGAAAGTACTTGTGTGAAGGATCGATGACTGAACAAGTCAAGCAGAGGGCTAAGAAGTGGTATGATAGGCTCCATGTGCATTTGAAGAAGAATGGTGCATACCAAAATATTTACCATCGGTGGTGGGTAAGGCAGTTTAGTTTTTGTATACCAACATTTTTGCATCGCGTGATTTGTGATGAAGGATGGGCTTGGAGCCCATGGTGAAAACTACCATATGCCTTCACAACAAGGTATTTTCAGGCATCGATTCACAGTTCTCATATGCGCGTGCCTAACATTCAATGTAGACAAGGTAGACTGTGACTACCACACACTGAGGAAGAAGTATGTATATCTAGGACATAATGCATATATTGAAAGGCTCATCTCAGATGTGTTAAGCATAAAGCTAGTAAGTTTGGCTATTGGAGATGTTGGAGCAGCACTTTGGTGTACCTCCAACTGAAGCCCAAGATGGAAAACAACAAGTATGTGGAAGATGAGTTTGCACTCCCAGGGCCACGAAGGGTAAGCATACCATGGAGAACATTCCAGTGCCTAAGCCCACAAAGACAATTGAAGTAGAGGATGAGGAGGATGAGCACGAAGATAGTGGTGGTTTGGAACATAGAGGTAGAAGACATCCTATGAATAAGGATGAAGTTGAGCGCGTGCAACTACACCACCTCAGCCATAAGAGGGGGATGATGAGGACTTGGATGTAATCCAAGGAGAACAACTTGATTTAAGAGAATGTTTAGGAGAACAAGGACCCAGGTGCTACTCCATGAAAACAATGTGCAAATCACCCAGACTCTCTCCACAAAAGGAGACAACCGAGAAAAAAAGGAAAGGAAACTAAAATTGAATGAGGAGGGAAGAGTCGAGAAAAGTGCCTATTCTCCTACACCTCCGAGAATGTAGAAGGACAATAATATGAAGAAATGAAGGAAGGAGAAGAGGAAGAAAAAAGAGAACAATGAGACTTCTCTCAAGACATGGAAACACAAGTTCCAAATCTGGAAGCTCAAGTTCCTAAGCAGCCTAGGTCAAGAAGAACAAGTGGGGAGCACATTCCACCAGCCATGGGTTATGTTGAGGACACAGGTAAAATTGTCCACGCCATATTCCAAGCACACTGACACAAAAAGGAGTTATATGGATGCGAATTAATGGATGAATATATGGCAACAATGCGCACAAGGAAGCAATTATCATGGTCGATGCACACACACATGGATGAACCAGATTTTGATGTGTGTGAGGAGTCATGCATGTGTCGAGGAGGTTGAAAAAGACACCTCAGGCTAGACACATAATAGTAAAATCCTATTGTTATGTCGATGAACATGTGATCAATGCATTGGTAAAAGTCTCAATAGAGGTGGCAAGGCAAATATGGAAAAAGTTGCCATAATTAGGGCACTAAGGGAAGAGATCAAAACTAAGGATGAGGAGATAGTGCGCCTAATGTAGGAAAGAGACTTAGCACAGAAGAAGAACTGTTGTATTTATCAGCATCGCAGAGGAAATTGGTGATAATGTCATAAGGCTAGGCCACACTTAGAGCCAAAGGTACCAAAGATGTTTCCTTCGGCAATACACTATATAGGTACATTGGTGGACTTAGTGCTTGAAGATGAACCTTTGCATGTTAGTGCCAAAGGATCTAGCACAAGATATAGAGAAAGAAAAGGCTTCGTGATGATGTGAAAGATTACATCATATGAAGGACTACTGCAAGCACTACAGAAGAACTAAAGAAGGAAGACCAAGCCTTGAACATCTATACAGCTCCAGAGGTGCTCATCAACATAAAAACCTGGAGGAGAACAATGAGGTCCAGAAAGTGATGAAGGATGACACATTGGGCCACGCAGAAAGATTAGCATGGTTAAACAAAGCGTGAGGCCACAGCGCAATAGCCCAAGAACCACACAAAAATTGGCTAGAGGAGCTTGGGAAACTCATTACGTAGAAGATGGATTTGCTAGAGGGAAGGATGATTGCAATGTCCAACATTGTGTTGGTCTTGCAGAATGAGAAAGGAGAAATTGTGAAGGATGAACTGGAGTCCATTGTTGTGGACATTCCAGAAAAAAGTAGAGGAAGCACTCATTGAGTGGTAGACCTTGGAGGCTGAGATAAAGGAGGAATATCCTAAATTAATTTTTCGGTTGCAGAAGAAGAAACTGCAGAGTTAAAACAATCTTTCATTCATCCAAATTCTTTCTATTCTTTGATTTTTTGAGACAACCATTACCGGGGCAGCAATGCAACTAGTGTGGGGTAATGTTGATCAGTCAGACCCTAGCACTTAGTAAAGAAAATACAGAAGGTTCACGTGGGAGAGTAGAGCACATTCAAAGGCACGGAATGTATCGGAAAGGCTCACACACGAAGAACAAAAATAGGTTTGGGACTTAGCCATTTTCACAACAAGGATCTATTTTTGGAGATAGCGTGCGAGCACTCAAACCGATTGGAGACTTGCGCATCACACATTGGCTATTTTTGGAGGATTAGCTACAAAGCTTTGCATGGACACAAGCTGGGAATAGATCTACTATTTTCAGTTAACTACCAATAGTCTATTGTTAGCGCACTTGCATGTGTGGCTATTTTTGTAATGACGCGTGGCTAATAATAGCATGCGACCTATTTTGGGATTAGATAAGCGGTGAAGGGAAAGTCCCCACCCTTATAAGTATGTAGTAAACTGTGTAGTAATAAAGAGAGGATAGAGAGGGACAACTTTTATGCATACATAAGGAGATTATGATGCTAAATTTGTTACACATACTATTGTTATTGTAATGAAGCTTTTGTATACTTATTGCATTTAATATAATGGAGGATATTGGTTGAATCTAAGTGTTAGTTATGTGTAATGAATCTTGTTTTATCTCACTTGTTTAATTTAATATAATGGAGGATATGTGTTAGTGATAGAACTACATGTGTTAAGTCTTCATCATGCTAACATCTTGCAACCACAACCCTAAAGAGGGACACAGGTACCTTTACACACTTCGGGTGAGCTCTCGGTCTAGTCCGAGTGATGGGCGGTGCATCTAGGGTCTTATTGGGCTTGCATTACTAAATTCTAGGCTACATCAACAACCACACATACCACATAGAAAATAGGAATGTTATAGGTTTGGTGATTACAAAACCTAAAAATTCATAAACCTATGTCCTTCATACCTATTTTAAGCATTCATTTGTGATTGGTCCTTAGTGGGCGATGAGTGGTTGGCTCTCTTCATTACTCGGCACAATCTGATTTTTCCCCTATCTCTTCTCTTCTTTCCCTATAAGAGGCCACTCGATATTAAAAATCAAAAAGGTCCTCTCTTGGATCGTAAATTCACCATTGGTGGTTGAGATTTCACGAGTTTCAGACCTCTGATTTGGTCACATGTAATGCACTCGGTTCCCTCCCTAGTGATGTAATGGATCTTGTATATCTTGTCAATAAAATATTGTTATTGTGGCTCGTATCTACCCTTTACTTTTGTTTATTGTGTCTCTTACCTCTTTGTTTATTTTTGGTATGTCGTTTGTGGGTTATATTTACATATGTTTTCATTTCTCTGTGTCTAAAATGTGTGGAATAGAATGGTGCACATAATATTGATCTATGGCATGTATCTCCCTCTCATTCTATTTTTTTCCTTTTTTGTTTTTCTCTTCACAGAGAGAGATCCCTTTACATTTTGGCGTCATTGTCATCGCCATTTTCCATAGCTTATTTCATTTCATGCATTCCTCCTTCTTTATTTCCATGCAGATTGGTAATTTAACTTAGGCGTAGTGTTAGTGTTATAATAGATAGGTATACAAAGTAAACATTCTCTGGAGGTTTTTCCCAAGGAGCAAGGTCCCACACCTTAGGGGCATTCCCATGTTTCACTGAGGTGTTGAATATGGTATATTGAACAATGTGCGTGCAACATTAGGCAACAAAAGCACCTAAGAGTGAAGCATGCTTTCAAAAGGAATTCTTCCAATAAAATATCCTATCATTCAAAACTTCTCAAGCCAATGACATGTAAAATTAAATTCATCAACTTCTAATAAGATATTAGGGGCTGAAACATTACCTCGTGGAATGATTTGGGCACAAAATTCTCGGTTGCTTCCCAAGAGGCACCATCACATTCCATCGTAGTCGAAATAATTGGATTATGTGAATGGGATAGCATTTATAAAATGTCAACCCAAATGTGGGAATGCCTTAAAAACCGAAGTAAATACAAGAGCATGTGAAAAACTATCTCGCATGAGGTAATATGACAAGGGTCGAAAACCCAAAGGTAGTAGCCATAAAAAAAAGCTCTTAGCATTTTTTATATATGATATATATATATTATGATTACATTTTATATTTAAAATTGTAATTCACTACAATTTTTAAACTCTATATTTAAATGTGTTACTATTTAATTATACATTACAAATTTTATATTAATATATTATAAATTTATTAAATACTATAAATTTTATATTTTAGTTTTACATTAAAATAAATTTATAATTTATAATGATTAAATTTTCAATTTTCAATTTATCACGGTTAAATTTTATATTATAAATTTGTATTTTTAAATTTTAGATTATAAATTTTATTTTTGAATTTTTTATTAATTTTAAATATTAATTTAATATAAATTATAGAATTAATATACTTTTTTATAAATTATAAATTTGTTATAGATTTATATTTCAAATTTATTATAAATTTAATATTTAAATTTTTAAATATATAATAAATTTAAAATTATAAAGACTAAATTTGAAATTTACCAAGATTAAATTTTAAATTTATATTATTCTATTAGGATTGAATTTTAATTTTGATATTTATTATAAATAATAAATACTAAATATGATTTTATTTATTAGGGTTAAAAATTTCAACACATCTTGAGCGGGTCAAAATAGACATTGTACGTAAAAGTTGCGTTACATGGGAGATCATATGCGATAAGCGAAATGGAAAGCACGGGCGGTGACAAGTGGCCCTACCTGATCATGCAAGTGTTGTAGAGCAAAAATGAAAAATGGGTTTGTTTGAACCTCTAGTCTTCGATGGTCGAGATGATCGAATGTGGGACCCACAACATGTGTCGTTTGTGGCCCTAGTAATTGGTGGGGTACACTTTTTATCAGGATGGGGAATCGGCTGCCTTATGTGTGAACCAAAACATGTGCCTGTGATGGTCGAGATGATCAAATGTGGGACCTACAAAATTTGTCATTTGGGGCCCCAACAACTTGTGGGGTACTATTTTTATTAGGAGGGGGACTCGGTTGCCTTATGTGTTACCCACAACATGTGCCGACTAGGGCCCCAAAAATGATGGGAACACTTTTTATAAGGAGGGGGACTCATTCACCTTGTCACCATAGTGAAAAATCATCAAATTAAGACAGACATTTGGTGCTACTTGTCAACTCATCACATTGTTAGCTTGGCGAGCTAAGAGAAAGATGGATGCCAAGTTGGAGATCAAGTTGGCTTCATTATACTTGTCACATACCTTTGGTGAGTTCATAGTCCAAGTCATTGAGTTTACCGAATTATCGAGCCAAGTGGCAAGTTTGAATCACAAGTTCCATTGTCGAGCTAAGTGGTGAGTTAGAGGGTAGTGAATCATTCATAGAGATCGAATTTGCCAACTTGTCTCGAAGGAGAGCACGTATCCAAACAAATACCCAACACAATGAGTCGGGTAGTGGGTTGAGCTAACATCCAACAACACTCAACCAACCACCGTGTCCAAGTCAAGGGCAAGCCAACTCACGAGTGACAAAGCAGAGCAAGACGTGGCCACAACCACAATTATATCCCCACCGCCTCGGCTATTTTTAGCCCCTCCTCAACCATCAAGTAGACCATGTGGGATAAATATATCCCAAGATCAAAGGAAAAGGGGCACCAACAAGTGGTGGGAACACTTTTTATAAGGAGGGGGACTCGTCCACCTTGTCACCATAATGTGAGATCATCAAATTGAGACATAAACAATTTGGCACTACTTTCCAACTCATCAAATTACTAGCTTAGCGAGCTAAAGGCAAGCTGAAATCCAAGTGGAGATCAATTTGGATTCATTATATTGTCACATACTTTTGGTGAGTTCATAGTCCAACTCATCCGATTGGCCAATTACAAAGCCAAGTGGCGAGCCGAATCATAAGTTCCATTGCCGAGCTAAAGAAGCGATTGAGAGGGTAATGAATCATTCATAGAAATAAAATTTATAACTCATCTTGAAGGACGTATCATATCCAAACAACTAACCAATACAACGAGTCGGGTAGTGGGTCACGCTAACATCCAACAAAACTCAACCGACCACAAAGGTCCAAGTCAAGGGCAAGCTAACTCACGAGTGACAAAACAAAGCAAGACATGGCCACATTGATGCAGAACATCACTCATAATTTGTAAATATGGTTAGTAACATGAAATTTTATATTTCTTAGTGTGTTTATAGGTTTAGGATGTCATCTAGGGTCATCTAGGTGTGTTAGTTTTGTTTAAGTCCTTCACAAATTTGAATTTGGCAATTTCCCTCCAAAACTGCCAATTTGAATTTAGAAGGAATTTTGGCTTGTAATTGGTGTAAAGGTGAAATATTGGAGCATCCAAGCATGTAATAAGGTTGGGGTCCTATTGAGGTCTAGAAGTCCTAGTAAGGTCATGGTTGTGACCTAGTTCTTAGGTCCTAAGGTTCTAGACTAAGTTGAGTCTTTTAATGTTATAATAAAAGACAAAACATGTAATTTGAAGGGTCTTAAGAGGCCAAGATTTAGTTAGAAAGGGTTGTGAGATCTTATTTAAGCATTCTTGTAATTGTTTTGAAACATAATTCGAATGGTCAAGTGAAGAGCAAAGAGAGCTCCAAGAAGTTGTGGATTCATTCTTGTGTGTATACACGCTTTTGAGATAATTTTCCATTGTTTTTGTGCATTTTATTGATCTTTATCTCGGTTATGTTCTTTGATGGGAGTTTTTATTGTTTACAAGTGTTTTTGAGTGTTGAATTGATCAAAGAAATCTTTGCATGCAATATAGAAAATTATTATAAATGGTAACGAGTTTTACACTAAGTGTTTGCTTTGATATTTTTGATGATTCATATTTTGTGTGTGCATGGTACAAATTTGTGATAATCAATTGGGATATCTTTTAAGAACAAAGGTAAACATTGGTGTGAGTACCTATCTAGAGGGTTGAAGAAAGAAGTAGTGATAAAATAACCTACATGCCCATTTTCTTGAAACAAAGGTCTTATATAAAACGAGTTGAGAATTAGTTCCTTGTGTAAACAGTTAATAATCAAAAATCCCTGTTTCTAAGGACATAGAAGTGACATTTGTAACCATTTCTGTAGTTTGAATACATACCGAGGCTGATTGGTAAATCATAAACATAAAGGACGTTAGAATAATTCTGTATGAAGTTTTAAGGCTTGAAATCAAGTTGTTTTCATTTTAAGACAAAATTCAACTTTCTCGGGCTTGTGAGAATCCCTCTTAGGCTTTAGAGAGAAATAGTTATCTTAGAGGCTTAACTCCAACATCAAGAGGAAAAATTTTGTAGGAAGGTTATTATATGCCTTTGCATTTTCTCTGTAAATAATTTAAGGAATTATTTATCCATAAACTATAAATGAGAATACTATCTTGACATACATGTAGGTAAGCATGGAAAACTGCGAGGTCAAGCTTGAAATCGTGAGTTGAGGAGCTAAAATAGTGAGTAAATTTTGGGAAATTGGTAGAATCATATTCACAGTCTCCAATAAAATACAAGAGGATTTAATGCAATCTAGGGTCATAGTCAAGAGATATTAATGGCAGTCCTCTTCATAAGTTGGAAAAGGTATAATGGAGACCTAAGGTTTGATGTGGATTAGCCAATAGAGGGTTCTAACAGATGATTTGAGACCTAAAAACTTGAGAACATTTTATTTACACATTACTCTCCCTGATTTTAGGGTATCATATCTTGAGTCATCTTAGATTTCATATGATAGTCCTATTTACTTGTGAAAACACAGTCTTAAGACCTAATTGAAAGTCTAACATAGTGAGTTAGAAGGAATTTTTGTGAAAGAAGCCACTATGAGATTTTTCTCAAATAAGTAATACCTAAATGGGTACTCAAAAAGGGTACTAGTTTGTTAAGATAATGAGAAAATTAAAATTTATAGCAAGAAAAGGGTGTAGGCAAGGCTACAAGGAGCCTAGACAAGAGAAAAGAGAGTGAAATTGAAAAAGACATTTAGGAAGTGAGTTGAGCCAAGAAATGTTGCACATACTTCAATGAGGTTAATGGATGCTTAGAAGTATTTTTAGCTTGTTCAAGGTGGTTTTAGTTTGATCCAGACATGAACTCACCTGTGGAATTTACTTTAAAAACATGGTAAAGGTAGTTTTCTAATAAAGTAAGAGAATAAACTCTTTTGATTTCTTGGTGTCCTTTCGATGGTTGAATTTACTTGGGAGAAGGTCCAATGAAATGAAGAATTTTCATGATTTAAGGGTGCAAGGATTAGAGAAAATAGTTAGTTTTGGAGTCTTAAGGTGTTGTTTTAACTTGTGTTCATTCTAAATTTTGAGTTGATTGAAGGTTAATTTAGGCTCTCCATCATTAGGTATCAAAGCGGGCAAACCCGACACAGGGAAGTGGTGGAAAACTTGGAAAAATTCCAAGTTTTGGACAAATTTGCAAAAAGGAAATTTTAGCCCGCGGGCCCGCCGGCGAGTCGGAATGTGCCACGTGTCAGACGGGGAAGCGGAGTGAAAAATTCGCTAAGTGTTTGGCGCATGGGAGAATTTTGAAATTTTGGCCCGCGGCCAATGGGGTGTTGCCACGTGTCCCAGGGGAGATGGCGGGCGTCGGGGGAGAAGTTGGATTTTTGGCCAAGTTTTGGTCAAAAGGTCAAAATGGAAAGTTTGGCCCGCATGGCCCGCGACCAATGAGAGATCGCCACGTGTCAGAAATTGGGTCTCGGCGTCGGGCAAAGCAATCGGGTTTCGGTGGCGCCGGAGCATGTCGGGAGGTCTCCAAAACCCGACACAAAAGAGCATGTCGGGGGTCTCCGAAACCCGCCAACAAAGAAAAGATGTCGTCGGGTCTCAAAACCCGACGCAAAAAATCGGGTCTCGGGCGGAGAAGCATGGTGGAACAACATGTCGGGTGGTCTCAAAACCCGACATCAAAGAAAATATGTATTCGGGCCTCCAAAACCCGCCAACAAAGGAATATGTCGTCGGGTCTCCAAAACCCGACATCAAAGCAATCGGGTCTCAGCGTCGGGGAAGCACGTCGGAAGAACATGAAAAACAAATTCCCAAGCATGTCGAGCATCCCCAAGCCTCGAAAGCAAAGTGCAATGCGCGAGAAATCCGAACCATCCCAAGCGCAAAAATCCCGATAGCAAAATCCCGAGTGTCACGATTCGCCATTTTTGAGGTTGTTGGGTTTTACCTACCGCCATGAGGAAATGAGTTAAATGCAGTCTTGGAGGTAGTTGTGAAAACTCGGTTTTCTCTCTTCTCCCATTTCTCTTCCTATATATTGGCCAGGAGCGGCTCTTTTCAAGGGTTGGACATTTCACTTTGCATCCTCCCTTCTCTCCTGCTCGCAAGAGGATTTGTGGAGTTTTCAAGCCTCCCATATGGATTGTAATGCCGTTTTTTGCCTCTTGGCCACTGCAATGTACTGTATCGACCTTTGAGCAATGTATATATGTCTGTGATTGATTCTAAACCCTCTCATGTATTCATTGCTGTTATTTTGATCTCTCATTGCATTTTGGTTGCCTGTGCATGGTGTTGTATTGCATCTATGTGGTCTGTGTTTATTTTTGCAAAGCAAGTGTTCAACATTCCTCGGTGCATCACCTCCTTAGCTTAGGTTTATTTTTATGCATTTCTCTCTCCCTGTCTCCTTGGTAGTTAGATTAGGTTTTTGGGTAAACCTCTGCGTTTCATTGGTGCATCTGAACAGAGGAATAGGAGCCGGCCTTCATCCGGAGAGCTTTTCCGATTTCGCGAGGTCCCACACTTGGGAAAAGCTCCATGTTGTGCAGTCGCACTGAGACTTTCAACCCATCGTGTTGCGAGTCCCAGGGGTGCTGTGATTTTGCACCAATAGTTTTGGCACGCCCGGTGGGACCAGAGGTCATTCCATCAAATTTGAAGGGGTTTTCGTGAAATTTCGCTCAAGAAAATTGCAAGTTTTAAAACTTTGGGTTTTGCTCCGTCAGGCTGAACTCCGAAATCATTTTTAAGGGTTTATCTTGCTCAAAACAGGTCAAAATTTCAGCAGTTGGTAGATCTGAGGGGAACCTTCAAAAGGGTATCCTTAGTTTTTTGATATTTTGATTTCCAAAATTTGGGTAATTAGCAGTGATTTCGGGTTTTGGGGTCAAAACATCAAAACATGAAAGCAGAAAGCAAAGTAGACCTAATCTTTTCGGGTTTTGGGGATGCATTGCATGATCCTATCTGCAACAATGAGTCTTTTCGGGTTTTGAGGATGTCGAGCATGTCTCGAGTTCAAAACCATGTCTTTTGGGTTACGTGAGTTGCATTGCATGACTGAGTTCCTTTGTAGCTTTCGGGAATCCGCGTGATTTGCTGTGAGGCCAAGATTCGGATTGAAGATTGTTCCCCCCTGGGTCCTTCAATTTTAATTATATTTTCAATACTGTCAAGTTTGGTGTGTAACTTGGCAAAATCCAGCCTTCTAGAGGCTTGTTATCTAACACATCTGGCGACTCCGAAGGGATAGAGTTCAGTGGTGTAGCAGCACGAGTTGCCCAGGCACATGAGAAGAATTCGGACAAGGTCTAATACTCGAGAAGAAGGGCTATTTGTCCACTTGCAACTTTCACCAGGTTGGGGAAGGAGAGGAAGAAGATCACAAAGATCGCCATCCCCACCTAACAGGACTTTGTCTACACCTCCACCTGGTAGACCTTTTCTCGCATCAACCAGGGTTCTTAGGCCAATCATAATGGCGCATCTACCACCGAATCCCTTTGTCAATTTCACGGGAAGTAGTCCACTTGCCCTAAATGCTCAGAATCAAATTCCAGTTGCAGCGCTAAAGAATATCCCCTATTTTACAGGAGAAAATCATACTACTCCTATTGATCACATCCAGGATATTGCTAATGTATGCGCGATCCACGAAATAAATGAAATGGATGTTGCAGTCAAGTTGTTGGCTTCATCTTTCAAAGGCAAGGCCTTACAATGGTTTAGGAGCCTTACAGCAGGATCTATTACGAATTGGAACCAACTTTGTTCAGCTCTTTGTAGCCAATTCGGGGAGAGGGCGGACAATTTGTCTTTATTGGAACAGCTGACAACAATCAAAAGGGCTCCTAACGAACAAATGGCAGATTTCAACTTCAGGTTCCAACGGACATGGGACGGGATCCCAATAAGCTGTCGGACCAACCGCCGAAGGAGCATTCCTTTATTTCTTAAAGGCTATAAATTCGAGACATAGCCATGATGATCCGATCGATGGGAGGGACAACAACCTTGCGGGGGCCTGCGACCACAGCATCGGAGCGGAGAACTGTTTGATCAGTGCGAAAGCTTGCACAAGGCCACCAATGCCTCTCTATCCAAGATATGGGAAATCCTCTGACCCGAGTCGAGCACGAGTTGAATCCCATTCCAACTCCTAGAAATCAAAGCAATAATGAGGCATCCACATCTTGAAATACTTGAAAGGAATTGCGGGAGGTCATGAAACAAGCTGAACCTTGGAAATGAGCTTGTGACTATCAAAAACAGCAGCTCAAAGTGCTAGACCATATCGGCCTCGAAGCACGGTGCAGGCTAGGCCCTCATACCAACAAAATAGACCACCACCACCTCGGGCTGCAAATCAAAACCAAAACCAAGGACAACCTCAAGTTGCTGCCAGGGGCCATTTCGGCCGTATGATCCAAATGCAACACACCCTCGAGAGCCTTGGTTCCAGCGCAAAACAACATGGCAGGGAGTACGGGCTGTGTTACCCTTGCATCTCCCTCACAATCGGTCGGCATGTTTTAATGGTGCACTTTGAATCGAGGCCTTGATGGTGCAAACCATTGGTGTTCCTCAAGAACCAAGCCGGGAAGGAATCGGCGACAAGAAATGCAACAAGAAGGACCTCCAGCGAGACCACATTGGCCATTGGCGGACGGAAGACTTACGTGGAGTTAACCAACAGCCTTTTCAAGGCGTGGCTGCCAACACATGGTCGAAGAGAAGCATAGAAGAGGACAACCATCTAATCCAGTTGTTTCTCAACCCACTCTTACACAACAAGGGTCATGGACCAAACATAGCTCCAATGTGCAAAAATCAGCCTAAGGTACATTGCGGCAACACATGCACTGTTCAAGCTCCAGAAAAGGTTGCACCAAGTAAGGGGCAGCAAAAGGACAGTTCATCCCCCTTCAACATCATCGATCAAATGAAGAAGACACATGTGAACATTTCCATGTGGGAATCACTGGCGATCCCAGGACAACGAGACTTATTGCAGGCTGCAATGGCTAATTGGTCTGCCACAAATGTATCAAACCAGGGACATGAGAAAGTTCTCACTAATGCAGTGCAACATGATGGGGGCCAGACAAGAAAAAATTTGAAGCCTCCACCATTCTATGTTTCATTGATTGTTGGAAACCACTTGGTACACAACTGCATGATAGATTCAGGAGCAAGTAGTTCGGTGATGCCGAAGCAAATAGCGGATCAACTGGGTCTGAAGTATGAGCCAATGCTGAAAGGAGTAGTGCGGCTAGATGGAGCAGCGTGGGAGCAGTTGGGGTCATCGAGGGTTAAGCCTAACACTACATTCATGTCCTAATGTTACTGATCTGCAAGATGTATACATAATTGACCTCCGCCACTCTTTGCGTTGTGTTTATCAAGAGACTTCACTGCAAAGATTGGTGGATATTTATCTGCAGATTGGTCGCACATGATTTTCAGGACAAGGTATGGGGCTAAAGCAACAATCAGATCAGAATCAATTGCCAATTTCCATATTGAGCCTCATGTACGAGTCTATCAATGCAAATTGCTCGACCTTTGATCGGGAGGAGTGTTCAGTGATCTAGAAGCGGTACTAAGGTCGAGGAATTCTGATTTAACTTTGGATGAATGGGCAAACAAAAGTCATGAATTTGACCCATCTAAGGAAATTGAAGAATCGAATTGGGCGTGTATTGTGTACACGAAGAAAATTCACCCATTCAGACATCATTCGGCTAAACAAAGAGATGAAAGCAAAGTTTGGAAATTATTCTTGATGGTTCGAGAAGCGAGACAAGGTCTTGGAGGGTGGTGCGATGTTGATTTCACCACAGACATCAAGTATTATTCACTTTTCGTTTCAGTTTTCTTGTTCAAACAACACCGCTGAATATGAGGCCTTGATTCATGGAATTCATTGGGCCAGGAAAAGGGGCATAAAGAACATACAGGTGTTTGGAGATAGCGAGCTAATCGTCAACCAAGTTAGGGGACAACATCTTTGAAAAGAACGACTTGCTAAAGAGCTACAAGAATAGGGTATGGGACCTCATTGAGGATTTCGAAGCTTTCAACATTGTATCCATACCCAGGAAGAAAAATGAAGCCGCAGATAGGCTCGCAGCAGTTGGAGCAACGTTTGATGTGGTTGACAACATCAGAAGAGAAAAAACGCAGCCACACATCCATGTGGTTGTAAGGCCAGCAGTTCCAGATAATAACACAAGCTGGCAGGTGTTTGAGAACGATCAACAGATCGTCAATTTCTTGCAAGAAGAAGCTGAATTCTCAGCTAGAAATCAGGATAGGCTAGAGCAGCAGTATGGAGATCAAGTGGTGCAGCTACGGACAAACAAGCTTCTCAAGGGTTTAGTAACGTTGGAGTCTATCTTGACCCTAACGACCCGATTTCGTAAGGAAAAGGCTAACATACAGGTCAAGAGAGAAGATTCAGAGCCAATTCCGGTTGGGGAAGGCAAAACACTTCAAATTGGTAAAGTGGCCACTAAGCAGGAGAAATCAGATTTCATACAGCTTTGCCAAGAATTTCCAGATGTCTTCGCTTGGAGCTATGAAGACTTGAGAGGATTCGATCCAAATTTGGCACAACATACCATAGGTTGGATCCGGATCTAAGCCCATCGAGGCGAAGCGAGACCAGTCAACCCTCACATTGAGCCTCTAATGAAGAAAGAACTTAACAAGCTAATAGAGGCAAGCATTATATTCCCGATCAAGCACTCAAGCTGGGTTGCGAACTTGGTTCCGGTCAGGAAGAAGAGCGGAGAAATTAGGTTATGTGTGGACTTGAGACCTCAGCGGGGCATCTCTCAAAGATCATTACCCACTTCCTTGATGGAACAAATATTGCAAGTAGTATCCGGTTGAGAGAGATTCTCTCTCTAGATGGCTACTCGGGGTATAATCGGGTGATGGTGAAAGAAGATGACCAATTCAAGACGGCTTTCACCACGAATGGGGGACATATGCCTCTGAAGATGCCATTTGGGCTATCAAATCTTGGAGCCACCTTCGAAGGGCAATGGATATGGCATTTAAGGGGTTGATCAATAAAATAGTTCTAATATATCTTGATGACATCACTGTATTCTCAAAAATGCAGTGGATCACCTCTTTCATCTAAGGCAGGTATTTCAGAGGTGTAGAAGATTTGGGGTATCATTGAATCCCAAAAAATGCATATTTTGGCTCACGAGGGAAAACTTCTAGGCCATATTGTTTCAAAGGAAGGGTTGACGATTGACCCAGAGAGAGTCGAAGCAATTCAAGCTTTGCCATTGCCAAGTCACAAGAAGGCTCTTCAAAGCTTCTTAGGAAGGATCAATTTTGTCCGCAGGTTTGTTCCAAACTTTGCAGCTCTCGTAAAACCAATAACGCTGATGTTAAAGAAGAGCATGGCATTTAAGTGGACATCTGAAGGCAAGGCAAGTTTCGAGGCAATAAAGGAAGCTATATCTCAAGCTCCGACTCTTGTCAATCCAGACTTCTCCAAAGATTTCATGTTATATGCCTTCGGTGGTGGAGACACAATTTCTGCAATCCTGGTACAACGGAACAAAGGAGGATTAGAAGCAACCAGTTGCTTTCTTCAGTCAAGGCTTGGAGGAATATGAAACTAGATACTCTTTCATTGAAAAGCATGTCCTTGCAGTGATCAGGAGTTTAAAGAAATTCAAGCACCTAGTCTCGAACAACAAGATCCAATTGATGGTCTCTCATGTGGGAGTCAAGGACTTCCTTCTAAACAAGGATCTGAATGAGAAGCGTGCAGGATGGATCACTCGTGTCATGGAATATGACATCGAGATCAAGGTCACAAAGCTAGTACGTGGAAAGGGACTATGTGAACAACTAGCCTTGAGTCAACAAGTTGAAGCAGGTGATGAAAAAGAGATTGCCTTGGTACTACAGGATGGTCAAGAACATGAAAATGATGATGTGCCTACTCCTTGTTGGACTCAGAGTATGATTCACTTCCTACAGACAAGCCTATGCCCTCCAGAAATGAGCAAAGCAAAGAGGAGATACTTTAGATTACAAGCTATTCCATATGTGCTTGTTGATGGTGCTTTGTTCAAGAGGGACATCAATGGAGTTCTATTGAGGTGCATTGGGACGCGAGTCAAATTGAGAGGGTGTTACGAGATTTTCATGATGAAGATTACTAGTGGACATTTTGCCCCACAGTAACACTCTCAAGATAATGAAAGCGGGTATTATTATTGGCCCACGGTGTTCATGATGGCTGCTATACATGGATAAGAAAGTGCAAGAAATGTGCACTCTTCACAGGAAAAGAAAGACTAGCAGCACTTCCATTGCACCCAATTTGGTTGACCAACCATTTATGCAATGGGGATTGGACTTCGTCGGGGTCATCAATCCAAACTCAAGCCAAGGCCACAAGTGGATTCTCACGGCAACGGACTATTTCACCAAGTGGACTGAAGCAGTAGCGCTCAAAGAGGCAAACGAGTCTAATATACTAGAGTTTTATGAAGGAATAGTGACCAGGTTTGGTGTGCCGGCCACTATCATATCAGATAATGCATTGGCATTCATAGGTTCCAGGATTACAGAATGGGCTATCAAGAATGGAATCTATTTGAGCACCTCTTCAAATTATTACCCGCAGGGTAATGGACAGGCAGAGTCCACGAACAAAAATTTGCTAAGAATCATCAGGAGGACTCTGGATGAAAATCAAAGAACATGGCATACCAAGCTAAAATCAGCATTGTGGGTGACGAGAATAACACCAAAAGAGAGGTCTACGAGTAATTCCCCTTACAAGTTGGTCTATGGAAAAGAGCGTGTGCCTATATCATTAGAAGCTGCCTGCATTGGAGTTCATAAAGCGATTGGAGTTAGGTGAGTTCGAACCAATGGAGGCCGGTATGCGAGTTGATGGAATTGGAAGAAATTAGAGAACATGCGGTTCAAACAATTGAGAAAGATCGGGCCTTAGTGAAAAGATGGTTTGATAAGAAAGCAAGAGCGAGGACCTTCTGGAAGGGGACTTAGTTACGAAATGGGATGCGAATCGGGCAAAACCGGGAAAGCATTCCAAGTTTGACGCCATTTGGAGTGGCCCCTACATGGTCATGGAATGTAAAAATAGCAATGCCTTCGATTGTCTACATTGGACGGAGAAGAACTTCGATTCGGTCAATGGAATCTATCTTAAACATTCTTCTTTTGAAGAGAGAAAAGTTCCTACCCTTGTAAATATTAGCCTAGATTTCAATTCCTCTAAGTGCGTATGCACATTGTCTTGTTGTAGTTAGGTTTCGAGTTTCCTAAGTGCTTTGCACGAGTTTTGTTGCTCTGGGTTGATTTTCTACGGTTTAGCGTGTTCTCGGAGAAGGAGTTGGGTATCGAGATCGGTTTCGAGGTTATTGCTTATGACTCCATGCCCAATGGATCGCTAAAGGCCATTGATCTTCTACTGCGAGGCGAGTAACCCCAGTGAGTCGCCAAATTGTTGTATATATTTACCCCCCGGGTAAATATAGATAAACGAAGGAAATCGGGTTTACGGGGTGGAGAAACAAGTTTTACGCAAAAGAAACATGTCGTAGGGGTTCCAAAACCCGACACAAGCAAATCGGGTTTCGGAGGCGGAACAACATGGCGCAAAACATGTCGAGGATCTCTTCAAAACCCGCAAAGAAAGGATATGTCGGGGGTCTTCAAAACCCGACACAAGGGGAAGTGGCGAGGTCCGGAGGAAAACTTGGAAAAATTCCAAGTTTTGGACAAATTTGCAAAAAGGAAATTTTAGCCGCGGGCCCGCCGGCGAGTCGGAATGTGCCACGTGTCAGAGGGGAAGCGGAGTGAAAAAATTCGCTAAGTGTTTGGCGCATGGGAGAATTTTGAAATTTTGGCCCATGCGGCAATGGGAGTCTTGCCACGTGTCCCAGGGGAGATGGCGGGCGTCAGGGGAGAAATTGGATTTTTGGCCAAGTTTTGGTCAAAAGGTCAAAATGGAAAGTTTGGCCCGCATGGCCGCGACGATGAGAGATCGCCACGTGTCGAAAGTGGGTCTCGGCGTCGGGGGAAAGGAATCGGGTTTCGGTGGCGCCGGAGCATGTCGGGGGATCTCCAAAACCGACCTGAAGAGCATGTCGGGGGTCTCAAAATCCGCCAACAAAGAAAAGATGTCGTCGGGTCTCCAAAACCCGACAAAAGAATCGGGTTTACAGGGCGGAGAAGCATGGTGGAACAACATGTCGGGTGGTCTCAAAAACCCGACATCAAAGAAAATATGTATTCGGGCCTCCAAAACCCGCCAACAAAGGAATATGTCGTCGGGTCTCCAAAACCCGACATCAAAGCAATCGGGTCTCAGCGTCGGGGAAGCACGTCGGGAGAGCATGAAAAACAAGCATGTCGAGCATCCCAAGCCCGATGCTGAAGTGCGCGCGAGAGATTTTGAAAGCACGTGAAAATCTGAAAAAGGTCAAGGATTCGCCATTTTCGAGGTTGTTGGGTTTTACCTACCCCCGTGAGGAAATGAGTTAAATGCGATCTTGGAGGTAGTTGGGAGAGCTCGATGATTTCTCTCTTCTCCCTCATTTTCTCATATAAATGACGGAGAGAGGCTCTGAGCACTGAAGAAAACTCACCTTCATGAAACAGATTTGTGGAGTTTTCGAGAGAATTGGGTTTCTGAGACGAGACATCAACAACATGTCGAGCCAAAAAACCCAATCACCTCCCAAAATATGTACAAATCAAAACCCACCAGCAAAGGAAGATGTCGTTTGACCCGACATCAAAATGTCGGGTCTTGGTCGGGAAGCACGTCGGGAGAGCATAGGCCATCCCAAGCCTGATGCGGATGCGAAATCCCAATCGGCACTAAATGTCACACGGTTCGCCATTTTCGAGGTTGTTGGGTTTTACCTACCGCCATGAAGAAATGAGTTAAATGCAGTCTTGGAGGTAGTTGGGGAAGCTCCGAATTTCTCTTCTCCCTCATTTTCTCATATAAATGGCCGGGAGGCTCTTTTCAAGGTTGGACATTTCTACTTTGCATCCTCCCTTCTCTCACCTTTCATGAGAGATTTGTGGAGTTTTCAAGCCTCCCATATGGATTGTAATGCCGTTTTTTGCCTCTTGGCCACTGCAATCTTGTATCGACCTTTGAGCAATGTATATATGTCTGTGATTGATTCTAAACCCTCTCATGTATTCATTGTTGTTATTTTGATCTCTCATTGCATTTTGGTTGCCTGTGCATGGTGTTGTATTGCATCTATGTGGTCTGTGTTTATTTTTGCAAAGCGAAGTTCAACATTCCTCGGTGCATCACCTCCTTAGCTTAGGTTTATTTTTATGCATTTCTCTCTCCCTGTCTCCTTGGTAGTTAGATTAGGTTTTTGGTAAACCTCTGCGTTTCATTGGTGCACTAGAAGCTAGAATAGGAAAGAGAACCAGAACAAAAGGATCAAAATCCAGATGGGACAATGAAGCCCAAAGTAGCCAAAGAGCAGCTACCACTACAAAATCAAAACAGAGCAAAAACTGCAGAAAAGCAGCAAAACGACAGCAAAAAAATAGCAATAATTACACAGAAGTGCAACAAAAGCACCCCCAATTACTTCTTGGCAGCTTTGTCGATGTTGGATTTGATAGTTTGCCAAGATTTGAACATCCCCAAGGTCATCATGTGGGCAGAGTCAGTAACATCCAGCTGATCAATGGTCCTTTTGCTTTCCTTATCAGTGCCCCAAAGGGTAGCCGGAACCCCACTGAGATTGGAGACACTTGGACATGCTGCTCAATGAACTCCTCAATAGCAGTAAAAATGGCCATGTTATAATCATGGTGAGTCTTGGCCTTCCCTAAATGGGAGTCTAAGGAGTTCAGCTTCTTGTAAATATCTTCAAGCTGGCTATTATCCATAGCCACCTCCTCCTCCTTCTTCCTCTTACCTTTTTGTTTTGCCATGTTTTTAACCTCTTCCCTCAACAGCTTCATGTCAGCTTCTAAGGCCTCCAGCCTTTTTGTGGAGCTCTCCATATGTTGATCATGTTCTTCAAAATAGAGGTAAGTCACTTTTATTCAGAGAGTTCTATTAAAACCAAGCAAGGTAATGCATGATGTGACTCAAAAAAGTAAGTTTGTTTAGAACTAAGTGTAAAACTAAGGGTAAATGTTGTAATATGATCATAGATAGTGGAAGCACTGAAAATTTGGATTCTTTGAAATGGTAGAGAAGTTGGGTCTAAAAACAATAATGCACCCAATCCATATCAGTTATCTTAGATGTAGAAAGGACATCATATCTTCGTTAGGGAACAATGCCAAGTAGAATTTCATATTGGAAGATATAAGGATAAGGTATTGTGTGATTTAGTACATATGGATGTGTGACATGTGTTTTTGGGTAGGCCATGACAATATGATAGGCAAAAAGCAAAGGCATGATGGTAAGAAGCACACTTACACTATTGTATCAAATGGAGAAAGGCATACTCTTTTTCCATTAAAGGTGAAAAAGAACCACAAAGCAGGGTTGGTTATGATGATGGCAACTAAGAAATTCTCGACATGGACTAGAGAAGTATACAAAATGAAACTATTTAGGGTTGTTTAGTCTCATAAGACTGATTTGATCATTGGTTTTGATGATGATAAATATCAGGTTTGTGGAGAGATTGAGGTGGTTTCAAGGCCATAGGAGGTTAATAAAGATGAATATGGTAGATTGAAACAAGAAAGAGATGATAATCACATGATAAAGTACTTGACGACCAAGAGGAAGGTCTAGTGGATAAAGAATCACTTGATAAATTTGATATAGGCTATGAGGAAAGTAAGATATAGGAAGATACAATGCAAATATTGTGTGAAGAAGCCATGAATAAAGAAGAGGAAAAATAGGTCATGAAGAAGGTGGATGAGGCATGCAAGCCTCCTATTTTTGAATCTAACATTTATTTGAGCTTTGATTTTGACTGTGTAAGTGGAATGAATGAAGGTGTTGATCATTGGATAAGAGGCATGAAGAACATAGATTGGAAAATGGAAAAATGAATACAATTTACTGAGAGGAAATGAGCAAAGAAGGTGAAAGGAAAGAAGGTTTTGCATATATCAAGGGAGATGGAGACCAAGAAGATCTCTTAGGAGAAAAAAATTATTTAAGCAAAATTGAGCAAGAGACAAAGTATGATGATGAAAGGAAACAATAAGACCTTGAGAGAGATTAAAATAGTCAATAAAGGTAGAGAAAAACAAACCAAGAAGCCAAGAAAGTGCAAGAACAAGAAGGAAACCAGTATGTAATTTGAAGGGTCTTAAGAGGCCAAGATTCGGTTAGAAAGGCTTGTGAGAGATTATTTAAGCATTCTTGTAACTATTTTGAACCATCATTTGAATGGTCAAGTTAAGAATATTGAGAGCTCCAAGAACTTGTGAAGTGATTCTTGTGTATACACGCTTTTGAGATAGTTTTCCATTGATTTTGTACATTTTATTGATCTTTATCTCGGTCCAGGTTGTTAGATGGACGTTTCTTGATTGTTTATAAGTTTTATTGAGCATTGTGTTGATCAAAGGAATATTTACATGCAATTTAGAATAATATTATAAATTCTAAGGAGTCTTATACTATGTGTTTGCATTGATGTTTGTGAGGATTCATAGTTTGTGTGTGTCATGGTGTAACTTTGTGATATTCAATGTGGATATATTTTAATAACAAAGGTAAACATTGGTGTGAGTGCCTATCTAGAGGGTTGAAGAAAGAAGCGGTGAGAAACTAACCTACAGACCATTTTCTTGAACAGGGGTCTTACAAAACGAGATGAGAGTTAGTTCCTTGTGTAAACAGCTAATAGTCAAGAATCCCCTATTTTTGATGACAGAGTAGTGAGATTTGTAACTTTTTTTAATTTTGGAGACATGTTGAGGCTAGATGGTAAATCATAAACATGAAGGGTGTTAGAATAATTCTCTAGATGAAGTATCAAAGCTTGAAATCAAGTTGCTTTCATTTTAAGACAAAATTCCACTTTCTCGGGCTTGTGAAAAACCCTCTTAGGATTTAGAGACAAATAGTGATCTTAGAGGCTTAAATTCAACATCAAGAGGAAATATTTTTTAGGAAGGTTATTAGATGACTTTGAATTTTCTTTGTGAAGAATTTAAGGAGTTATTATTTATCCATAAACTATAAATGAGAACAATATATTGACATACATGCAGTAAGCATGGAAAACTAAGGTCAAGCTTGAAATCATGAGTTGATGAGTTAAAATAGTGAATCAAGTTTGGGAAATCGGTAATAATCATATTCACGAGTCTTTAAGAAAATACAAGAGGATTTAATGCAAGATAGGTTCATAGTCAAGAGATATTAATAGAAGTCATTTTTATAAGTTGGGAACTTTATAAATTGGGAAAGGCATACTTGGAGCATATGGTTTGATGTGGATTAACCAATAAAAGGTCATAACGGATTATTTGAGACCTAAAAACTTGAGAACATTTTATTTACACCTTACTCTCTCTAATTTTAGGGGTTTTAGATCTTTGATTTTTATATGTAAATGCTTAAATGACCGTAGCTATGAACTAGATCATAAACACCCACAAAGGACCAATTAATGTGATCGTAACACAACAACATGACCAAATAGATGTAAGAAAAACACAACGGGACCCCAACTATCAATGATCCTCTAGTGAGGATAGTATTAAAGCATATTTCCAAACTTCCCTTTTTTTCCTTTCTTTTCCCGACCTCCCGCCACTTGACCTAAGTTAGAGGCAACAACCATCATGAGATTGTTAGAGTCCAATGGGGCCTTAACTCTACCAAAACCTTGTTCCTAGACTGAATCTAATTTATTCATGGATTCATGACCCTCTTCACTCCGTTGGATGATTTGAAAATTTCCATATTGGTTGTCCGCACTAGAATTTTAAGCGAATTTGTGTGACATTCCTTACCAAAATCGGCCATATGGTTAAATGAACGAACCTGATCTAAGGATGGATTTTCCCACCACCTCGAGATGAAAATTATTTCTCCTTGGAGCACTCCTCTTTTTACTTATGGAAATATGCCTCTAAGTGGTCAAGATTCCTACAAATACGACATCGAAATGCTATATTCTCATAGTCAAGGGATTGAACATGCTGAAGATTCCCTAGCTTCAATAAAATCTTGTCGAACAAGCCCTTTCTTAAATATATCTCTGTACAAAATATGGCGAATGTACGGAGTCTAGCCGTTTCCCTGATGTGGTCCACCTTAATGAATTTACCCAAGACATTTCCTATTTCTTCGAGTGCATGCTAAAAATGCAGCGATGAGTTAGGGAGTCATACCCACACAGGAATTTTTGTGAGACAGTGTATTCAGATTAAACTCTCGGAACAAGGGTGTGAGAAACAATCCCACGTTTCCTAAAACCATGGACCATATGAAAGGAATTTTTGATAGTTTTCTACCTCCTTAAAATGCATCACAAAGAAAACCTTGGAGCAGAATGATATTTCACAATTTTTAGACCAGTTTTCAGATATCCATCTTGAGAGGGCCACGAAAGCTGGCCACAGTCCATTAAAACTTCCAATGACTACTAATTGAGACAAGGATTGGAGATGGGCCGCCACGTTAGGATTATCTAGATTCGGCTGCAGAATTTCCTCCGCTAAATATACAATATACACTTTAGGGTTTAACAGGATGGAATCCATTTGCTTCACAACCTCCTTAAAAGAACCAAATTTGGAGGCTGTGACTTTCGTGGGCTCCCTCTACCTCCCTACGCACCATGAAGAGCGTTGTCCCCCACAGGAGAACCCACAAGAAAACCACTAATCAAATCCACCTTGTTATTGTTGACGGGGAAGTGACTAGGGTTTCATGACTCCTGGAAGGGGCACAACGATTCTTGATCCTTCACACAATTAAAAACTCCTCCTGCTCCTCCCTGCTTATGGATAGAAAGGCCTAAATGGCTCTCTACTTCCCCATTTCTGTCAAATTCTTCTCTCCTTCCTTTCTTTCGAAGCTTTCCTTGTCTGAAACATCTCATCATTTTCGAAGATCTCTAGATCTATTGTCTAATATGTCGCCATAACCACTGGGGACACCATTTCTTGCGCCGGAGTCGCCATATCCACCCTTAGAGTTTTGCTCATTCATGCAGCTTCCATCGACTCCCTTCCTCATCTTTTTCAGTTTTTTAATTGTTATTAATATTATGGAATTAGTTTTCAGAGGTTTTAAATCTTGAGCCATCTTATATTTCATACATTTTATGATGGTCCTATTTACCAGTGAAAACACAACCTTAAGACCTAATTGAAAGTCTGACATAGTGAGTTAAAAGGAATTTTTGTGAAAGAATCCACTCTGATATTTAGCAGAGATAAGTAAGACCCAAATGGACACTCAAAAAATGTACTAGTTTGTTAAGAGAGAACATCAACATTTATGAAAGGAAAAGGTTGTATACAAGGCTACAAGGAACCTTGACAAGAGAAAAGAGAGCGAGATTGAAAAAGACATTTAGGAAGGGAAATGAGACAAGAAATTTTGCACACACCTTAAGGAGGTTAATGGGTGCTCATAAGTATGTTTTTCTTGTTTAGGTGGTTGTAGTTTGATCCAACCATGAACTCACATCTGGAATATTCAAAGAAGCATGGTAAATGTAGTTTTGTAAGAAAGTAAGAGAATTAACTCTTTTGAATTACTTGTGTTTTTTGGTTGAATTTTCTTAGGATAAGGTCTAATGACATATTTCAATGATTGGTTAAATGTAATAAGGTGAGAAATCAATCATTTTCATGATTTAAGGGTGTGAGGATTAGAGAAAATAGCTAGTTTTGTAGCCTTAAGGGTATGTTTTAACTTGGTGTGTTCATTCTAACTTTGTGAGTTAATTGAAGGTGAATTTAGGCTCTGCATCACACAACTGTGATCACCACTCATTAGTTTTCAAGAAGACCATATGGAAAAAAATATCATTCATATTCCAAGATCATAGAAAAGGGGTTAAAACATATATTCCAAGATCACGAGAAAAGGGGCTAAAATATATTCCAAGATCACGAGAAATGAGGCTAGAGATCAAACCCAAGTGACCTATCGTGAACAACTCGACGGGCTTAACCACTAAACCACATGGACATGGCTATTATACCTCATAAAGATATTGGTTTTAGCCAATATTTCAAGCTTGAAAACCTTATATAAAGGCCCTTAAGCCATTTGAAAGGCATTCAAGTGTTTGAGTTTTTGTGTAAGCCTAATATAAAGGCATTATAAATACCCCAAGTGTGAATTGTATAGGAATGTTATAAAGGCCTAGGATTAAGAGAATTTTAAAGATCTTGTGAAGATTATTATCTCGGACAAGGAGCCACATTTAAAGACAAAAATCATCTTGAGGTCATAATGTCATCCTTATCATTATAAAGATGCAATTGTCTGAGTCACTTGTTGAGTCACATAGCGATGAGTATTGTCATCCCACAAAGGAGAATATCGATATCGCCACAGAGATGAATCCAATGGCAGTATCCCAAGCCACCGTTAGAAATACTATAGACTAAAAATTGATTGAGAGGATATTTTTCGGTCATTGTCAAAATCCCACAAGTATTAGATAAATGTTATTTTGACTTATAGATCCCGAGTCGAGCCAAGTAACCCATAGCTAGTGTTAGTGTCTATAGCTAGTGTTATTGGGGCCCAAAATATTGGCTAAGTACAAGAAGGCACGTGGGCACTCGGGACCGGTATGGATAAGGGTGCGTAAGGAAGGGTTCTACCAGGGGTTTTGCGAAACACACGGCGCGCATGCAAGGAAAGATAGGTTTTAGACTTAGCCATATTCAGTGTCATAGGCAACACAAGAGAAAAGTGTGACCCTTCTAGCATGTGAAGTGGATAAGGTGACAGCCTGACGATTGTAGGATCAAAAAGGAAATATTCCATGCATGTGATGGAAGGTTCCAGAAGAGCATCATTGCACAGAGTGGAGAGCTTGGATCAAAGGAGGCATGCTCCATTAGAGGACCACTTGGACACTTGGTAGCCGATCTGTTACCTCAAAAGGCATGGCGGTGGAGGCAGGAAAGCTATATATTGAGGTGCGTGGATGGTAGAAAGGGTGATGGGTATGTGTGATAATAGAAGATATAGAGTGATTAATGTGGTAGACTAGTGGAAGAGAGGCGAAGCTCTGAAATATAATGGAGAATTCTATGGGTTGGGATTAGATAAAATATAGGAGTGATGACATATTTAGAGGGATGGGTTTGCATTCTTCTTTGTAATGTGAAGGACATAGGGTAGTTCTGATGCATGAATTTTCTCTACATTATTATATGGGTTTGTTATGACCTCAAGGAATGTAATGTGGTTATTGAACATGTTAATATAAATATAAGGCTCTGAATCATATATGTGTTCATGAGTATAATATTTATGCATTTCCTTTGTGTATGAATCATTTCCATATGTTATTATTTCTCTTTTCTGGATACAATGAGATGAAAACTTGTCCTAGGTTCTCAGAATGATGCATGGTTATTTTCTATTCACTTGCACTTGAATACCTGTCATAAGATGATGCATTCTCACAAGACTCACATAAAGGAGAGACTCGCATGCGTGCGTGCCTTGGGTGAGTGCCCAACACCCGCTGGGTGATAGGTTGGCTGCACATGGGATTAAACTATTGGTCTAAGGGTATAAAAATGACTACATCTTGTTTCATTTTTGGGACCTCTTTTCAAAGTTGTTGTGAGAAATGGCATGCATCTTCATCCATGTGATGTGTGATGACAAAACGTCTGACCTTGGAAAGTGTTGAAACATGGTTCAAGAGCACAGAGGACGAGTTTTCTCAAAGATTTAGCATTGGACTTGAGTTTAATGCACGTAGATGGGTAGAAGAGAACTTATACCATGAGTTATATGAGACATTCTTCTATTGTTTCCCAAAGATAACTATATGAATGTCTTTTAACATATGCATCCGATAAATATCGTACTATAGATGGCATGTATGGACCCAAGATGATTATAAGAGGCTCTCCGAGGATGCGGATCCGACTTAGACACGTAATGTTGATCACTGGTGGAAAGGAGTGCTAGCCAGCTTATACTCTCAATACACCATTTCTACATATTCTTGCCCGAGAAGTTGCTTGAGTTCAAGTTTTGAGGGATCCCAGAGGATCATTTTTGAATGTTATTCCTTTGGCTATGAAGATCTTGGTCATTACTTGTGAGTTTAGAGGCATTCCCCATGGCCGGCTAAACTTCTTATGAGCGTTGGGAGAGGAAGCTAGGGTGGAGGAAGATGGTGTACCTTGCAGGTTGAAAAGGAAAGGGAAGAGAGACGACTCAATTATATCAAAGCTCGTGAAAGGGAGATGACTAAACAACAAAAGGTTGCAAGTGTGATGGATCTATGGAGGCATACGTTACAGAAGGAGTTGAGGTTCACGTAGAGGATGTGGAACCCGAGAAATCTATGCTACACCATCTTGGAAAGTGCGGAAGAGAAGTCCCTTGAACTTCGATGAGAGTTCATTTCCTAGAAAAAGGAGAGCCATCAGCACCATCCGAACCCACCCAGAGACCAACCCTAGGCGCTTAGTTTTTAGATCAAGGAAGAAGTATTGCTAACCCACTGGGCATTGGGGGGAGTAACCGATTTTTGCCTAGGAGATATAATTTCTCAATTGGAACATCCATGGTTGTGCAATCCATTCTAGTATTTGGAGGAATTTTTGGACAAGGTGCAAGTACGCAAGGTTTAGGTATCGTGTCTGGGAGAAATGGGACACATAATCGGGTGTAGTGGACAATATCACAAACCATCGGCGCAAAGTTCAATGGGACACCTGGAACATTTGGCACAACTATTTTAGACCATTTCCACCGCAGGAGATGGATCTGTGTGGTAGGGCTGGAGGACCTAGTGTACCTAGCGGATATAGAGGATCTAGTGGGTTAAGAGGAATAGGACCTAGAGCATCAAGTGGATCAGGTGGAGGAGGAAACACCGGAAGAAACCAAGGCTCAGATCGGAGGACAAGGCCTAAACCATCTCCATAAGTATTCTTTGAGATGTCATTGCACTTACCAAACTATAGGGGTATTGAATATGCTGTAGAGCATTTGCACAAGTGTGAATTACTATGGCATGCAAAAGGGATCACTACCCTAGAGCGAAAGGCAAGTCAGTTTGCAAAAATGTTGCAAGGGCACGTGCATAGTTGGTATAGGAAGTATGACCCCCATCAGATGGTGGTAGACTACACCGCATTGAAGAACACCTTCTAGATGAATTCTATATCCCTGAATTTGAGAAAAAGAGCATCTACGCTCCGAAAGAAATATAACAAGGAATGGCAGAGAGTGTGTAGGAGTATAATGCGCATTTCAAGACTCTCTTGTCTAAACTATCCTATGAAATTCATCCTTCTCAACATGCTCAATGGTTTGTTGGAGGATTGATAACACTATTTAGAAGGGCTCTATCACATAAAACTTTCACAGACCCATGCGAGGCATTGAAAGTTTCCCTAGGCATTGAGGCTATTGGGAGTGTGGATACTTGTGTTAGTCCTTTTCTAGAGGCTTAAATTGCTACAATGGCCAAGAAATTGGAAACGTTGTTTGTAAACTCAGTGCATGAGGTTCGTAGTGGGATTTGGTGTATAGATTGTGAAGTAGAAGGACATGCAAAGGATAATTTCCCTCAAAATTTGGTACGCATCATAGTGGTAAACTGTGAGATTTTCCATGGGGATCATGATGCAAGTAGGTTCCCTCTACTACATCACATAATCCGCAAGAATGTTTCTTGTTATTACAAGATTTGTACCTCTACGACCCATGATACCAAGGATTACAAACTGATTGATTAGATCCATGATGCTATTGATCTTGGTGTGCGCTAGACTAGTCTTGCAAGTAGTTCCAAGGATGATGATTGTCATTATGAAGGGAATGCATGGAAGAGGTTTTCAAAGGATTTCATCATCACAAGAACTATAACGAAGGACAAAGTGAATTCCCACAAGGAACTCGTTATAATCGTGGATCAACAAAGCATTACAAATGTGAGTGTTCTAATCTCACAAATGCTCATGAAGTAGAAAGAGACATAAGTACGAAGAGTGTCTAGAGCTTTAAAAGCATATGAACCAAAGAAAGACCTTGAAGGACAAAGGCACTGGGATGGTGAGTATCAAGAAGGTCAATTCATAGTGGATGCCATAAGTGGCACATGAGTCGTGGATATAACCTATACCGGTGATGACACACAGCAGAGGTCGTGCACGCGTGAAGATGCCAAGATAAAGGACACTAGTTTAAAGAGAGGAAGTCGTACATGGAAAGTATCCGGACCCTGATCATCAAAAGGAGGTGTATCAAGAGACTATGGACGTGATTCGAGTTTGCAAGGGGAGATCCAATGTCTAAAGGATAAATCAAAGCAGTTGGAGCAAAGGAAGAATGTCGAGGCTCCAAAGGGTGACTTGGATGAAGTCAAGGAAGTATGTAGGATGTTAAGGCAAGAGAATATTATTCCATTGTTAGGAGAATGGTTGAGGGAGAAGGTACCATGCACCGAAAAGAGTGTGAAAGGTAGGTTTTGCATGCAAACCTTCCTCCTCATAGCCTTGACTATGATAAGGAGATTACTTTGAATGCGGTTGTTGATGGATGGCTTCTAAGTAATATCCTCATCGACACAGAGCAGAGGTCAATGTTCTTACCTTATATGCCTAGCATCAAATGGGAAGAACCACATTACAACCATCTTTAAATGTGTTTATATGGAAAAAAACTAAAGAAATGCCCATTGGAGTCCCAAAGGATTCACTTATCACCATTCAAGGGGTCAAGTTCACTGAAGACTTCAAATTCTTGATGCTCATCAAGGCGAAAACTTTCTAGAATCGCTTGGGCACCCTTAGTATTACAAGAAAAATGTTGACCTATGGTTTAACAAAGGGTATATAAGAGTTGAGAACAAGGAATAAATGGTGATCAACCCTTTAACATATGGGAAGTCAATGCCCTATACTCAGCCCTTAGGAGAATAATTCCTTGATATAATCTATGTGCATTCCATCAGAGATCCTTAGAGATAATTCATCCCACGAGGGAGTCATCTAGTTTGAAGATGCTCAATCCTTGAGTGATACCACTAGCATGACATGTAAAAATTGGGCACATGGGACTTATGAGTTGATTGGGTGACATTTGAGAGGATCTGTAACAAGGGTAATGAAGGCGCGCTCAGTCAAGCACCTAGGAGGAAAGAAGTTGCCAAGTTATTTTGAAGGAGCATACCAAATTTTCTTGCAAGAAATGGAGGCTCAGTGGAAGGATGAGGACGAGAGAAGGGGAATGCTCAAATATAACCTTTTCGGAACCACAGCAGTGTGCTGGTGGGCTACAAATCAGAGAACCTCCTAGAGTGGCACGAGGTAAGGATAGTATTTTCTATAAGGTTCTCCAGAGCAACGTGCCCACAGTTATACAAGAATACCATGGTAAAGAGACAACCTCATTCCATATCCAAGTGTGTGAGAAGGCCTAGATGGGAAGTACAGAAGAATTAACACCTTCATTATGGGTGCATAAGTTGTATTCCACCTTACAAGGTTGTGCGCGTGCATGGTATATTCATTCAGAGATGTGTCATCAAACAGGTAATTGGCCGGAGTTGGTGGCTGATCTCATTCAAGCTTTCGAGTATAGGAGTACAAAGCCATCAGTGGATAAGTTTTACAAGTAATCAAGCACCTTATGATGGGAAATAGTGCTATGGTATAGGATAGGCTACTTGAGTATGTTGGTGAGCCTGATTTGGAGACACGCATCAATGAAGAAGAATCAAAGGAAGTACAACTTGAGTGACTGTGCATGGAAAAAGAAAAAGGAAAAATGGTCTATGTAGTAGACGAGAAGAAGAGATGGAGACTTTGGATGTTAACCATTCTAAAGGTACGCGTGAAGTCATGGATAGCATTGATGAGTGAGCACGCGCCTACCATGAGCCCTTGAAAACAAATAAATTTAACATTGGGACGGAGACAGAACCTAAGGAAGCTATCATCGGGGACTATTGGTCAGAGAAAGAAGTTTCAAAGGTCATTGATCCATTGCGTGAGTTCCAGGATTTTTTCCCTCACAGGTACCATGAACTCAAAGGTGTCCACCATTCCTTAGGGGAGATGAAGATCAAGTTAAGGAAGGTATGCACCCGATTCTAAGAGGCCTTATCGATGAATCCAAATTTTCCCATACAGGTCAAGGAAGAAATAGACAAGATGATAACATCTGGTATCATTGAGGTAGTGGAAGAATCGAATGGATAAGCCCAATGGTTATCAGTATCAAGAAGGATGGAAGGATAAGAATATATGTTGACTACAGGGATCTAAATGCAGTATGTGTCATTGATCCTTTCCCAACCCCCTTTACTAAAGAAATTTTGGAGGGAGTAGTCGGTATGAACTATACTCTTTCACGGATGGGTTCTCGGGTATCACCAAGTCGATTACAAAGAAGACCAGAGGAAGAAAACTTTCACCACTAAATGGGGAATTTTTTCCTACACTTATGCCTTTTGGATTGAAGAATGTGCTTGATGTGTTCTCACGCATCGTGGTACAAGCATTTTAGGACTTCATCCATAAGTTTCTTCAAGTCTACCTAGATGAATGGACTGTGTATGGGTTGGTGAAAGACCATTGTGACAATTTGAGGCTAATGTTTGAAAGATGTTGGAAATTAAGGATATCCCTCAACATTAAGAAATTTGTCTTTGCTACTCCATTTGGAACCCTGTTAGGACACATTATATGCAAAGAAGGCTTACTAGTAGATCCCGCCAAAGTTGTAGTTATTGTGGGATTAGGGGAGCCTACTAGTCAAAGCGCAGTGCACAAATTCCTTGGGTATACGGGTACTACAGAAATTCATCAAGGGGTATACCAAGATCACCGCGCCCTTGGAAGAATTTCTAAAACACAAGAGTGCCTTTCATTGGGGAGAGGCGCAACAAAAGGAATTTGACACTTTGAAGGATAGGCTTGTCACGGTTCCCATATTACGTTTTCCTTCTTGGGATAAGCCTTTCCATGTGCATTTTGATGCCTCAGGGATAGCTATGGGAGCCGTACTAGCACAACCTGGTGAGGGAATTTTGATCATCCCTTGTGCTTTGCCACTAGAAAGTTGACACCAATAGAACAAAATTAAACAACTACTGAGTGTGAAGCATTGTCTATGATCTACACGCTACATAAGTCAGGCACTATTTGTTGGCAATGCCATTTATTTTCTACATGGACCACATGACATTGAAATACTTACTCAATAATCCCATTCTATAAGCGTGCATATGTCGTTGGGTCCTATTATTCCAAGAGTTTGAGTTCACAGTAGTTTTAAAACTAGGAAAAATAAATTCAGGACCTCACCACTTATCAAGAATCAACTTAGGGGAGGATGTGCAAAGCATTGAGGACACCATTCCAAATGCGCAACTATTTAGGTTGTGGCGCATGCCCTCAGAATTGGAAGATATCATAATGTTCTTAAAATCAAGTGTGGCATTGGAAGGGATGAAGGCTCTTGAGAGAAAGAAGTAAGAAATACGCGCCACACCGTACATGTTGATTAGTGGAGACCTGTATAAGTTAGGTCGTGATGAGATTTTGTGCCGATGCATATTAGAACATGAGCGCGTGGCAATTATGGAGGAAGCGTGTGGAAATTATGGAGGAAGCACATGGTGGGATTGCAGGAGGACACTATGCAGGAAATGCTACTGCGTGGAAGATTTTACTAGCAAGGCTTTGGTGGGAAACCATCTACCATGATTGTATTGAGTTTTACAAGGCATGTGACCATTACCAACACCTTGGAAAAGTTGGAAAGAGATGAAATTCCTCAAACAATAATAGCCAACGCTGAACCATTTGAAAAATGGGCAATCAAATTTGTAGGGCAAATTTTGCTAGCCATGCGAAGGACTGGTTCACAGTATATCATTACTTGCACTAATTACTTAACACGTTGGGCAGAGGCAACGCTATGAAGGATTTTACCATGGCAACAACTGCTAGATTTTTATGGGAGAACATAATCAACATGTATGGTTGTCCTTTAAGCTTAACAAGTGATAGAGGTACACACTTTCTCAATAAAATGGTCAAGATTATGTTAGCAAAATTTATGGTGGCCCATCACAAGACTACCCCCTATCACCCTCAAGAAAATGGAACTGCTGAAGCACTCAACAAGATACTAAGTGACACGTTAACTAAGATAGGTGACATTGGAAGACAAGATTGGGATGACAAATTATTAGGTGTTCTATGGGAATACAGAAAACCTATAAGAGGTTGAACAAGGCCACACCATTTCAATTGGTGTTTGGCGCGGAGGCTATTTTTCTAGTTGAATTCATGTTACCATCATTGTGTATAACGCGTGTAGGAGGGTTAGCTGATGAGAAAGTGCTGGAAGAAAGGATTGATAAGTTGATGCAGTTAGATGAAAGGAAATCACTTGCTAGATGGAGTTAGAAGACAAAAAAAGCAAGACAAAAGGCATGACATGATCGTCATATCAAGAATAAGAAGTTTGAGGTTGGGCAAATGGTGTTGTATGATTCCAAGTATCTGCGCCATCCTAGGAATTTGAAATTCCATTGGTTAGGACCCTACATAATCTCATACATTCTTGATTCAAGCTCTTTCCAGTTACAAGCACTAGATGGGATGAGATTACCAAGTCATTTCAAAGGAGTGGGTCAAGCCCTACTATAAATAAGTTTTCATGGTGTTTTTAATAAGGCAATGTTGTCAATTAACTTAGAATCTCCCTTCATGCTTTTCTTTCTTGTGTTTCCTTTCTCGTTGCTTGTTTCCTCTATTTTTGTTTTGTTTTGCGCCAGTATGCCAATAACCACATTATTTTCCAAGGTTTTTTTATGTCTAGAGAGACCACGCATCTTTTTAGTGTGGGTGGAGTAATGAAAACCAAAGTATAGGCCTGTGCTCAAATTTAAGTGGCTTAGTAGAAGGAAGAAGAGCATAAGGTTGCATGAAAGCACGTGAGGAAACAGTGGATAATGAATTATGGTGGCAAGAATGTCAGAAAATACCACGTCACAAAGCATGAAGAGCGCATGAACAACATGAGGTAGGTGAGGGAAAAATTAGGTAAAGGATAGAAGTTCCTTTGGCGCTGTAGACATGCACATAAGAGTCTTCGGTCATATTGATTTTTGCATGCCAAAAGGTTGTAAAGGATTTTTCACGTAGGATTGAGTGCGTGGGTAAGGGTGCTTAAATTCAGCCGGTGAAAAAGCCACATTTAATGTTAAAGTACGTTAGTAGGTGGCATAGCATTTATTGTTGGAGGGAAGCAAAAACTATAAATACAAGGTCGGGCAAGTCATTATTCTATCTTGCTATTACGAATTTGAAGCGCTCTTGCAAACTAGGGCATCCAGAGAGAAATTTGTGTGAAGGAAGAAGAATCCTAAGAATTTAAGTGTGTGACTAGAGTAGATCTGCAAACTAGAAGGAAGGAGTACACTAAGCGTGAGGAAAGGTTATTTTTGGTGTGCCATCTTGTGGAAGGTTTTCCTAGTTAGGGTTTGGCAGCTAGGGCATGGAGATAGAAGGATTTATTCCAGATTTGAGCTTTGGAGTTGAGTTTGGAGTGTAGAAAAGTAGCAAAGTAGAGTAAGGAGTTCATAGTTTATCCCGACATAAAGCATGACACCTAAGAAAGCAATTGTTTCACCAAAGAAACCAAAGGGAAAGGGAAAAGGAAAGCAAACCATTGTCGTTGTTGCAAGCTCCAATGAAGAATGGTATGCAAAAATGCAATACCTAGATGCAGTATTACTAGGAAATAAATGGTGTCACATCTAAGACAAATGATTGTGAGCAATTATAACCATCACATGAGCAACATTGAGAAGGATATGGTGCTAGAGTTGGTCCACACAACTAATAAAAGGATACCAGATGGGATGCCTATATACAACGACGAGGTGAAAGTCAAATCGGAGAAGGTAGGGTTATTACAACTATATGAATTGCCTTATTTTGGCAAGCTTGAATGCCTTTATTAATGGTTGATGTCGCGCATGCATGAGGATCACTTTTATTTTGTAGGGCACAAGATATGCATAACACCACAACTGATATCCAAGTTCGCAGTCTTATTTGTGAAGGAGAAAGTATAGATGATGATTTGAGCGAAAAGGATGTTATTAAGGAGACTGTAGCAGCATATGACTACAAGAAGGGTTTGCAATACTTTGACATCGTAGAGATACCATACCCTGTTATGAGGATGGTCGTGTGCTTGTGACAATCTCAATGATCATGAATGATGGAAACAAGTGAAAAATGTATGGCTAAATGATATCGCGGAAGATATCAAAAGGAACCGTCTATAACTTGTCTGCTTTCATCGAGGATGAGATCATAAGCAACACGTAGGAGGGATAAAATATATTATTCAAGAAATTCCTCCTCACCATTGTCTTTTTAGAAATTGGAGTGCCGATGGACCGGAAAGTTTGTTTGGGATTATCTAGATAAGGATCCCTCGCCCGCAAAGAGATTTGAAATATAAACTAGTGAAACCATGACAGACTCTCATAAGGCGCACCTAGAGAAGTGGTAGAAATGAATGTGTGACGCATTCAGTAAGCAGAGTGGAAGATCCCAGAGTAGTTTCCCACACTCGTGGATGGAGAAGCAGAATTTATAGTATACCAACATTTCTGCATTGGTAGATTTACTTTGAGAAATGGGACTAAGGTTCCATGGTGTAAGTTTCCCTTATTCTTCACCGCACAATACTTCTAGGAAGGGGTCAACAGTTCAAAGAAGCCAAAAGAATAAGGTTCGACCTTAGTGAGGTGGACCAAGACCACCACGAGTTGCACAAAAATCTCATGTACTATACGTGGAGAAGTGTGTCTCCCACGAGGTTCAAATGATGAAACCAATAATATTTCCAATCATTGGAAGGGCTATAGAAAGGATATACCTTCGCATAAGGCCAAATTTTGAGAAAGTCGTGCATACCTGGAGAATGATGTATCCATCCCAGAAGACCCCATAGGAAGAAAAAAGGTTGTGCCGAAGAAGAGAGAGAGAGAGAGAGAGAGAGAGAGAAGAGGGGGAGGAAAAGAAAGCACCAATGTGTAGATTGTATAATCGGTGGGCATGGCTGAAGCAGTCACAAAGCCTAACACTTACGCGCGGAGAAAGAAGTCCCCTCACAAGGAAAAGACCCCGAAGAAGAGGTTTCAGAGCATGAAGAGCACCTCACCTATCAAGAATCACCAAGGAAGATGTCACCTAGGGAAGAAAAAGAAAAGGAATAATCTCCCGTATTGGAATCCCAAGAAAGAAAGAAGTAGAGGTGGCATATGAGGAAGACTCAGAAGAGACAGAGAGCTTAGATTCCTACGTCGGTGACAAGGATGATGACGAGCCTGAAGGAGGTGAAGACCATCCATTCTATGATGTACATGATTCTGAGGAAGAAGGAGATGAAGAGGATTATAACAAGAAAGATGAGGAGAAGAATGACGAGGAAGAAGTTGAGGCTCAAGGCAAGGGGTGAGCAAAGAAGTAAGCACCAAGAACCAAATAACCCCAAGCCTCACCAAGGAACAAGTAGAGACAACCACTAAGAGAGAAGTGGGAGGCATCATGAAGAAGTTGGTAGAAAATAAGTTGGAGCAGAGCACGGATGAGATTATAAAGGAGATAGAAGAAGAGAGCGTTGGGAAGGAGTATGGCAGCATGGGTGGAGATCCCAAATTGGCAAGTAAGTTTCTAAAAATTTGTGCGAACAGTGGGAAAGGCGTGGTGGTAGCACAAGGGAAGGTAATGGGATACATTGATGATCCTAACAAGGTGCTACACACGCTCTTCCGCAGCACCGTACCGATAGATAAACTCCTAGCTATGTCATCATTTGATGAAGAAGGCACATACCCACGGATAAGAAAGATGTTATCTTGGGTGTTTGAGTCCCACGTGGATGAACCAGAATTTGAGGTAAGTCAGAGAGCGCTAATGAAGGTGCCAAAACTAAAGGAATAAATCCATTAGTGAACACTCAATAGCTATCAAATGAATAGGTCTATAACATACTTAACAAGGTTTCAGTTGAAATTGAGGCCAAACTATTCAGGAGAAATGATAGAGTGAGATTCCTGGAGGAGGAACAAGAGAAGAAAAAGAAGGATCTTGTGGAGAAGAGCAAAGACCTAAAGCAAGAGGAGTTGATCAGCGCTCAGTTGAGGCGTGATCTGAAAGAAGAAAAAGCTAAGATGTGTGAAGTCTCCAAGAAGTGGAGATGATTATTGATGCAATTGTACTAAAGCATCCCGAATTCATGCAACCCGAGAAGAAGTATGAATCAGCCTTGCAGTTGTCAGAGGATCTAACTCGTGTTCTCATGATGGAAATGTGACCACTCACCCGAGAGTCTATAAAGGAGGCACAGTGCACCAAGAGAAATAAAACAAGATGAAGGTTGTTAAGATTGTGGCTCAATACACTAAGCTTCTTGCAGAAGTAAAGGCTATCGTGCAAGTCATTGAAGCCACTTATTATGCAATGACAACTGCATTGATAGGGATAGAGTGGCAAGCATCTTGGTTGCCACCCATGAAACGGAACTCAAGGAGTTCCAAGAGAAAAATAAGGGAAATAGAGCAGAAAGAGACAAGATCCTGGCCAAGGTGGAGAATAAATTAGAAGCAATCGAGACCCTACGAGGCTCGATCAAAATCCGTTGAAGGAACTATACCCCAGATAACCCGCAAGATGGGCGCTCAAAGACTTGGGAAAATAGTTGGAGGGTATTGTTGAGACCATGAGTGCCAAAGGGGAGGAGCTAAGTTTTGAGGAAGTGATTGCCTGTGGGTGACCTCACAATGAAGCTCGAGAATGAGGTCAATGCTTGGGAGAAGTTAGAGGTAGAAATAGGAAAGGATTTCCTCTCCTCCTCCAACAATAAAAAAGTTCCCCATTCTTTCATTCTTTCTCCCAATTCTTCATTCCTTTATTCTTTCTTTCCAACCATTGTAAGATCCTGTCATTCTTTATTCTATTGAAGAGTGTTTCGAGGACAGAGAATAGGCGTAGTGTGGGGTGATGTTGGGCCCCAGAATATTGGCTAAGTACAAGAAGGCGTGTGGGTGCGTGAGACCAGTATGGATAAGGGCGCGCGGGTTGAAGGCACGTAGGGAAGGGTTCTAGCAATATTTTGTAGAACACGCAGCGCACACGCAAGGCAAGACGGGTTTTGGACTTATCCATATTCATCGTCCCAGACAACACATGAAAAAAGTGTGACCCTTCTAGTATGTGGAGTGGATAAGGTGCCATCCAGCGACTGTAGGATCAAAAAGGGAATATTCCATGTATGTGATGGAAGGTTCTAGAAGAGAATCATTGCACAAAGTGGAGAGCTTGGATCAAAGGAGGCATGCTCCATTGAGGACCACTTGGACACTTGGCAGCCGATCTGTTACCTCAGAAGGCATGGCGGTGGAGGTAGGAAAGCTATATATTGAGGTGCGCGGATGGTAGAAAGGGAGATGGGTATGTGTGCTAAGAGAAGATAGAGAGTGATTAGTGTGGTAGACTAGTGGAAGAGAGGCGAAGCTCTGCAGAATATAATGGAGAATTCTATGGGCTAGGATTAGAGAAAATATAGGAGTGATGACATATTTAGAGGGATGGGTCTGCATTCTTCTTTGTAATGTGAAGGACATAGGGTAGTTCTAATGCATGACTTTGCTCTGCATTATCATATGGGTATTTATGACCTCAAGGAATGTAATGTGGATTATTGAACATGTTAATATAAATATAAGGCTCTGTTCTAAATCATATATGTGTTCATGAGTATAATCTTTATGCATTTCCTTTGTGTATGAATCATTTCCATATGTTGTTATTTCTCTTTTCTAGATGCAATGAGATGACAACTCGTCCTAGGTTCTCAGAATGATGCATGGTTCTTTTCTATTCACTTACACTTGAATACCTATCATAAGATTATGCATTCTCACAAGACTCACATAAAGGAGAGACTCGGTGCCCACTGCGTGCCTCAGTGAGCGCCTAACATCCGCTGGGTGATAGGCCGATGCACATGGGATTAGAATATTGGTCTAAGGGTATAAAAATGACTACAAGTGTCGTGAGTCACTATCCAAAGCCAAAGCCAATAGGCAAAGCCAAAGCTAGAAGCTAGTAGCCACAACGACAAATCATCAAACACTTGTAAACTAAGAGTAGATAGGTGATGAAATAGTTGTATTTTATGCATCATTTATATATATTTGTTCATATTTTGAGCATACTTGGAGATGTAGTCCATTTTGGGAAAAACTCATTTATCACCTCGGTGTTCATTATTGTTGTGATTTTTGTGGTTTGATAAATTGGGAAAAAATTAGGTATCCAAAGGAACAAGAATGTTGAGTCTATTTTTATTATACCCAATATTTGGATCAAGTTTAGTATCGTAGAATGTAGTTCTTGTTGATTACTAATCCACTAATAATGAGCAGAGGGGGATTAAGACCTATACACACTAGGCAATTGCCTAGGGCACTAACATTTAGGTGACGGGGGAGGAAGGGGGTGGGAATATTCTATTTTATTTTACTATGATTTTTATGAAGAGTAAATTAATTTATTAGTTCCATATATGATAATTGCACTTAGTGTCCACCCTTACATATCAATTGAATTCACTTCATTCAAAATAAAATTAAAATTACATAATTGTATTAAGAATATGATATTTAGGAGGCCTCAAATATTTATGCAAGTGCCTTTGTTGTAAGATTCTTAAATTTAATTCATACTCATGTATTTTTCATACTTTGTATTGTTTTGAAGTCTTGGAAAAAAAATTTTTTGGAGGAGAGGTCAAGAAAGGTGAATATGTAAAGAACATAGGAAAAAATAGTTGGGAAATATATGAGAAAAGGAGGATTATGATAGACTATATGTTAGAAAATTAACTGGGATTTTAGGCAGTAGTAGCTACAAAAATATATAAGGAAGTTTTTCTTGGATGGTAAAGGCATAACATATCAAGTAATACGATATTTGTTCACTGTTAATTATATTTTGTACTATAGATTTTATTTATTTATAGAAGGCGTTAGCTCTAGTATTGTTTTGGCTGCTCCTAACAATCACGCAGATTCGTGTGGATCCAACCAAAATGGAACCTATAACATGTTGCACCCTAATTTGGTGGGCCACCACCGTGCCACAACACCTTTTTAGTTATTACTTTGGAAAATTTAAATTTATCTATGTCTCCTAACATGCATAACATTTAGGGTGATCGGTATTGCCTAGGGCACTCATAACCCTTAATTCAGCCCTAATAATGAGTGAGAAATTATTTTGTTACAATTGGAATGGATCCCTACTAGGTAATACAGATGCAAATGATGTTTATGATGTTAGGAACCATTATTCAAATGATAATTTCGCATCATCAATAAGATGAACGTCAAATATCATAGTTGAGATGAGACAAGAATGCCAAAGAAAAGGAAAAGAACCCAAGAGGATCGGGAAGATGTTTGTGTTGGTGCACATTGATCCAAACATATACATGTTGCGAGTAGTGATGGTTTCTCTTCCTAAATCAAGCACCACTTATGTTTCAAAAATAATGGAGGAGAGTGGAAAAGCACCAACATAATCCAACAATATCCATCAACCTACATCACCGTACAATAGCTTGTTTCATCTCGACACAGACACACACAAGATGTGGTGTTACTATTAGAGGAGAGTCACAGAAAAATATTCCAACCATCTCGCAGTGATTACCAAAGTGTAACTTGTTCTCGACCGGGAGATTGGAGAAAATTATGTCATTGCGGATGTAGTCGCAATGCCTAGTAGTAGTGTTTACTACTCCATTGCCTCGCGCCAAAACATATGGAACATCCGATGGCATAGTTAATAGCATAGTGATTGAGATATGTGTTCTCATATTTAGAGTTTTGGGGAGGAATTTCGTAGAGATAAAGTCACTCTTAACATAGTCCCCTTGGAGATGGATGAGAACATGCTAGGAAGTTTCTACTTGCCAGCTCGACAAGCTATGTATACACCCCAGAGAGATGGCATCATGTTCACCACCGATCAAGTTCACGTACTCCATTTTGGTTCAAGATATTCTAATGGAGTCATATCCGATTCATATTATCTGTATGTACCAGGGGAATCACCCTTATGATGTTATATCTAAGGAAGCTTATGTCACTCCCCATATTCACGTTTCTTCTAATTCGAAGGAAGCTCATGTAAAATTTGAATCTAATAACAAAAATACTCATCCTTCACTTACTCTTATTATCAAATAGGAAAATGTGTGGAAGATAAAAAACACACCTTGTAAAGAGAAGGACTCTGAGTAAAAGAGACGTTTACAGCTCATAAAAGCAGAAAAGAAAGAGTTGTAAGACAATTCGGTGTCTCATGGATAATTCCTCCGATCTTGACCAAGTTGCGAGACCAATGAAGAGGTGGAGAAAAAAGACAAGTCCACCCAGTTAGAAAGACAACTCTCTACTTCAAGTGAACAAATCATTATAAGTGAATCAAGTGAATCACCATGTATTCCTTATCATCAAGTTGCAGATACTACTTTTGGTGATTTTGAGAAGCATACCTGAGTTATATGCTTGAAATTACTTTCTAAAATGGGTTATGATGAAAAGGGTCTTGGCATTAGTGGTAAAGGCATAACTAATTCCATCCCGGGGAGGAAAGACCTCGTTATGAAGATCTGGGATATAACAATGGCACATAAGAGATTAGAGAATACTTTAAGATAGCCAAAGCAAGACAAGATTCAAGCAAAGATCCTAAGCCACTAGTCCTTCCGAAAAGAGATCAGAAGAGAATAGTCAAGCCTTTCATTCATATAGTGAGATTGAAAGCAAACAAAAGTATACGAGGGAAATTCTTCTAGCCCAGAGGAGAATATAGTCCAAGGATAAAAGAGATTTCTCGGGAAAGAGAAATGAGTAGACACTCGATTTCTCCCCTCAAGACTTGTAAAGTTGAAAGTTCCAAGAGGTATAATAATGTTTTCTTCCATTATGTAAAAATGATCCTATACTAGCCCAAGATTTTGGTGTTCATATACATGCACATTTTATGGATCAAATGACCATTGTGTGGCTAGGTGGAGAATTCAAAAATCCTAAGCAAGGAATGTTATGCAAGTAGGGTAAACAGATAATCGATTGAAAATGAAGTTCTACAAGTTAGTTTTGGGGTACAACAACAAGGAGATGTTGATTATCACTAATGGTGTTTCGGTGATCTCGAAATGATCTTCCAAGAGAAGACAATGTATTCATGAATCAACAAGGGAAGTATATCTTGGGCGAGTTGCATTTGGTTTAATCATTCTTGATTTGTGCCTTTATATGCACATTGTTTAAAGACCTTAGATGGGAAACGTTTGTAGATCGACATGTTGTTTTATTCAACCTTGAGAAGGTGAATTGCACAAGTGGGGACTTGTTATAACACCACTTAGAATGTAATGTATTGTGTTGTTTTTCCTTGTGTTGTGTGTGTAGGGATAATACACGGTAGCTCTAGATGTGAGAGATTACAAAACTTGTATCGGGGACAAAACTACTGATGACCACTGATCATCTTTTGGTGGACCAAAATCCTTCTTAGTAGGGAGATGTGATATAGAGAATTTTCACACTTCATACATTCCCTAAATCCTCCTAGACCAATTTCATGCGAATATCTCATAGTTATCTTTTCAGCATATCCGAAATGGTTCAAAACATATTTCGTGCCCTTTGAAGTTACTACTCATGGGAGATTATATGCAATAAGATGAAAGGAAGGTTTAAGTGCGGTGACAAGTGGCCCGACCCTAGATCGATGAGTGTTACAAAGTAAATATAGAAAAATGGGTTTGTTTAAACCTCAAGTCTTTAACGGTCAAGATGATCGAATGTGGGACCCATATCATGTATCGGTTGGGGCCCCATCAACCAATGGGGTCCACCTTTTATTAAGTGGTAGACCACCACCTTGTCACCATAGTGAGACATCATCGAATTGAGACATCATCGAATTGAGACATAGAAAAATTTTCATTACTTGTCTACTCACCACATTTCCAACTTGGTGAGTTGAGGGAGAGGTGGAGTTCGAGTTAGTTTTATTACATTATCACATACCTCTAGCGAGTTCATTTTCCTGCTCATTGAGTTGATCAATTACCAAGCCAAGTGGCAAGTTTGAGCCGCAAGTTCCATTACCAAGCTAAGTGACGAGTCGGGAGGGAAATGAATCATTAATAGAGATCAACCTTTCCATATCGTCTTAAAGGAGATCCCGTATCTAAACAACCAACTATCTAGCATGACGATTCAGTGCAAAGACAAGCTAGCAACCAACAACACTTAACCAAATATTGTGTCTAAGTCAAGGGCAAGCCAACTCACTAGTGATAAAATAGAGCGGATGTGCTTGCATCCATGATTTTTTTCCCGGAGAAGTCATATGTGGTGTTGGAGATAGGGGGTTTTTTTAGGTGTAGACTACTAAAGAAGAACACCCTAGGTAGCTAGATAAGCGTTGAGGGAAATGGGGTTTGAATCCAAAATCTTAGTAAAGACTAGATCCCCACTATCAAAGAAATGAGGAATGGATGGATCAGGGATTTCAAATGAGGCGATTAAATGCTAGGGGAATGTGGGGGTTCTTGATTATGTTGTGGAGGTAATAAATACGCTCGATGTTGGTCGATTGGATGTGTGGCATCATTAATGCGGGTGTGGATACTTTTGATAGACTATTGTAAGCGTTCTACCATACTTTAAGAGTTCTTTTGATGGGACCGTGTTTTGTGCTAATACCATGAAATCAGACAATCAATGGGATGAAAACTAAATCTTGAGAATTGATTACAAACAAGGAATAAAGTCACACCGATAAATTTTTAATTATTATCTTGATTATAATAGAAAAAGGTGAAATGTGAAAAACGGCCGACGGGGTCCTAGGAAATGGAAATCTATGGTTGATTTGAGAAATGTTAAAAGTTAGAGTCCTCGATAAATGCAAAGGTATGTGATGCCTAACTGTGTTGGTGAAAATACGAGGCGTGTTTCAAATCAATTGGACTTGTTTTGAGAAAGTTATGAACATTCTTCCGAGCATGTTTTTCTCGGTGTCCAATCAAAGCTCAATCAATAGGAGAAAAAATAGCTAATTGGCCTCAAACCTATTGTTTGATCTCTCCTAAATTATTTATCGGGAAATAATGATGTTTTCAAGGCTCATTTGGTGTTGGAATAGGTTAAAATCTCTGATGAAGACTGTCAAGTTCTCTCTTTAGCCTAAAGATGAAATGGACTCCACTGTGCAAGTTCATTTGGAGTTTGAAGGTGTCTTTCTAGACCAGTAAATAACCTTTAGGCACTCAAGGAAGGTTGATAAAATTTCATTGGTCCTTTTGAGCCCAATTCCTTCTATGATTTATTTAAATAATCCCTCATATTTTTTCTTGAGAGCTAAGAAGCCAGGGAACTCAAAATGAACTTTTTAAAGAGCCAGTTTCACAAAAGCTTGAATAAATTACTCAAATGACCTCCCGAGTACTTGAAATTTTGCAGAAACTCAAGGACACCTGACTCCATTGTCTCCCATGATTGGTTTGACAAAATTATCTATCTATTGGTCCATCCCATCTCAATTGCATGTAAGAACAACCGGATTTCTCAAAGGCAATTTTGGCTAGAAGTGGCATTTTGCTCCAAAACATGTTTCTTGACTTTATGAGCCCTAGAATGAGTTCATTCACCTGATATACACATGCTCCAAGCATTTCACTGCTTCAATTTGCACCACAAAGACTCACATGCACCTAGAAGGCATCAATTTGACTCAACATGGAATGACTTGACTTGACCCATACATTTCATGATTGGACCAAGTGGACATGTTTGACCTTCATACCACCTTTGAGAGACTCAATCCACACATATGCATCTTTGGAGACCCCTAGATCACCTAGCCAACATACCTGGATCACCTAGCCAATGTACCTAGATCACTTAGACCATAGTGACATCAATGAACTTGACAACAATGACAACACAAGTGACACACACTTCCAACAAAATGAAAGGGACAGTGTCCCATCCGGCTTGCTAGAATGTGGAAAGTAAATTATAGGTCTTTGTTATTATATGCAGAAAGTACCCAAAATTGAAATAACGCAAGGTTTAGTAATACATGTCTTGTGATCCACAATGTCGGGATGATTAGATGTAACAATGGATGAGTACTCCTCCTCTCGCTTGAAGCGAAGAGACCTACAATCGATACAACTAAATAATAAATATTATACAAGATGGATTAACGACCTACTCAAGAAAGGTCGATTCTAGGAATCCAAAGGGACTTCCTTGGAGGATGTTAGCTTGTTTTTAAACAATTAAGTGAGTTGATAATAATGATAAAATGATAGATAATGACAATGATAAAGATGGAGCTAGAACTCAAGGTGGAACAAAAATTCATATTCCACTTCATAGGTATCCCAAGCTAATGTGGCGGCTATCTGTGACGGCTTCAAGTGATCATACCAAAGGTAGTCTCTACAGTCTCTTGTTGGATCTCGTGGAGGAATTTGAGCTAGTCCTTGATATCCTTGATGTCGGATGCGAATGGAATGGAACACAATGTGAGATCATGAAGGATGTTGAATTTCTCCCAAAAGAAAGGTTTTTAGACAATTGGAAGGTCATAAATGTTTGTGATGGGGTGTGATTGACCTAGAACAATCGTCTAAAGAAAAGACATACTTGCAAGAAATTGTTAGGACAAGGGGTGAAAGGGTGAATAACCAACTATATGAATTATTATAAAGTAAAACATTACAACATAAATAAATTAATTAGAACACATAGTACACATAACACAACATGTAACGTGGAAAATCCCTAAATGGGTAAAAACCACGGAAGAATAATCCACTATAGAGAAACTTTTACAATTACCAGTCCAGTAACTCCCTCCTCACTTCTACTCCATGTTTTCACTAGGATTAACCTTCATATTCCACACACTGGAATATTATTTGATTGATTTAATTTCAATTCAATGTATCCTACATATGACCTAAGGTCATATTTAAATAACCCAAGGTCATATTTAAATAACCTTATAACCTTATTAAGTGACGAGGCACACCTCTCCGATTTAATTAGTTGATTAAATAATTTAACCAACCCCTAATATAAAGTTTATATTTAAATAATATAAATATAGTTCATTCTATATTATTTAAATATAAACTATATATTATGATGTACTTAATATTATAGTTCTAACAGAACTAGTTAAATCTAAAGATATTGATAAAAGTTGACAAAATGCTATAATTGATTAGAAAGGTACTTGAAAGACAGAATCGCAGGGCGATTCAAATGAATCGTTGGAAATTTAGCATAATAGTGGATGATTCAAGGAATCGTAGGAGATTCATCGGAATGATGATTATTGTAAAAATGTTTGATTGTTCTAAAAACGACAAGTTGATATAAAAATAAATCTTAAAGGATGATTTTGCAAATTTTGATGTGATAAAAGCAATGATAAAGTAAACAAGAGTACCTTGGAGTGTTGAGAGGACACAAAACATCTATGGATGATGATTTGGGATTGATGTTGTTGACTATTGATTGATGATATTTTAGGAAGGTTGGTGGAGATAAAATTATAGAGATTGATGTGTGCAGGCTTTTGAGGAGGCTTTAGATGCTATTGTTTGGCTTAGAGATCACCGAAATGGCGTAAACATTGATTATTTGATCGAAAAAGATGCACGAACATCTAAAGAATTTCTAAAGATCCCTGAAATAGGAGTAGAAACTCCTATTTATAATCGCTTAGCGATTTGTTAGAATCATTGGCGATCCGGTAATTTAGGGGAAAACATTTAGAAGTGGTTGAAACCACTTCCTAAACAAGATTTTTGGGTATATGGATGAGGGAAAATGGTTGGAAAGATGTTAGATGAGTTGGGGAGGTTAAGAAGGTTGGGATAAAATGGGTTAGGGATGGTTTATAAATGGTTAGGTGGTTTCGGGGGGGTTAAGGTAAGTTTAGATGAGTTAAATATGGTTTACAAGGGGGTAAAAGTTGATTTTACAGATGTGCAAAACAAGCAACATCACATATTTTATTTGTTAAGATGCACATGCTAAGTTGTATGTTAATATTATTTCAATTACCCAACATACTTTCCATCAAATTTATTTAAGTCTTCAACACCAAACTACCAAGCGTTTAGGACTTATTTATTTCAGTCATGTGTTTTTTAATTAAGTAGGACCAAATAAGTGATTTCCTAAAAATAACTAAAAAAGCTTAAAAATAGACTATCAACTGTCATTTTTCTAATAAGTACAAATTCTTGTGTAGTCATCCCAAAGAGGTGGGAAACACTTTCTAAGTTAAGATAATTGAAATATGCAAATTTTATGACAATCCCTATATTTTAGGACCTTGGGGTGCATTCTTTAGGAGAAATTTATAATTAGGCTTTGAATGCATGCCTAGCTTGCATAATTCTATTCCGATGAAAAGCTTCTTGCATGTTGACTTTGTCCATGGATTGCATGAGTCTATTTTTAAGTTAACTAGAAGTATAAAATTAGTTTAGAGTTTTTTTATTATTAGTGGTTCTATTTTGAGTTTAACTTGCTTTGCAAGTTGAGTTGTAATTGGTAAATTTAGTTTTTGTGTTAATAAAAGCATGGCCAAAAGGAAGGTGTCATAATACTCCATTATTGCAATTTGTGCAAGTGTTTTTATTTTTTTTATTTCAGTATTCATATTTAATAACCAACAAGCTTACAAATTTTATTTTGAAGTTTAGTGGTGCATACATACAATAGTGCACAATTTGATCATCAAGTACACAAGCAATTACACTAGCTTAATCACTAGTTTTCCTGGGCCTTGTTTGGATGATATAGAGCTTCTTTTTAGGTTATATCAGAGGTTGATCAACACTTCAAGTTTTGGTTTTTTTCTCCTTCCACATCCATTCCAACTTTTTTGGGTATCGAGTCAAGTTCTACTAGTAATGGTTTTCGTGAATTTTGCTTCTATGAATATCCCTATTTTCAAAGGAGACAACTTTGAGTATTGGAGGGATCAATTGAAGATAATTCTTGTTTGGAAGGGAGTTTGGGACAATATTTTCAATGAGTATCAACCACCTGTTGATTGGAATGTTCTCTCTCAAGATCAAAAGAGAGTGAAAAAGGATGAAGAGAAGGTAGATGCTCAAGCCTTCTTTTATCTTCAGAGTGTTATAGATCCTAACATCTACCCAAGAATTGTTGGCTGCAAAAATGCTCATGAAGCATGGGATACCTTGGAGACTTCATATCAAGGCTCTATTAAGGTAAGAGAAGAAAACTCCAAACCCTCAAAATGAATTTTGAAAATTTAAGAATGTCAAAAGTGAAGGTGTAGGAGATTTTTGCATAAGGGTAAATGATATGGTTCATAGAATGAGAGTTTATGGAGAAACCATTGAAGATAAAATGATTGTTAGAAATATTTTGAGATATTTGACACCAAATATGGTTGCATATTGTGATCACTCTTGAAGAGTGTAAGGACATGAACACTACAAGTGTTGATGAATTAGTAGGTTCTCTTTTGTCCCATGAGGATAAGATGAATATATATGTAGAAATCTAGAGCATGTACTTGAAACCAAGGCTAGAATTTCAAAGCCAAGGGAAAAAGACAAAAAAAAATCAAAAAAATTCAAAAAATTTAATTCAAAGGGGAAAGAACAAGAAAATTTCACAAGGAAGAGTAAGAAATCCTTTATTTTCATTATTATTAAAAAAACCTGGACACTTTATAAAAGATTGCAGGAAATTGGTAAAGAAAAAAATCAAGCTAATCAAGAGGGTGAGAAGAAGGCACTCCAAGCTGAACAAAGTGAGATGAAAGATGACTCAAATTATTGTCTCACATGCAATGTGGGAAAAGAGGATGCCAAGAATATGTGGTTTCTTGATTCAGGTTTCTCAAATCACATGACAAGTCAAAAAGAGGGTTTTAGCATGCTAGATGACACCTTCAAAAGTCAAGTGCATTTAGGGGATGGAAAATCCATTCAAATTGAAGGAAAGGGTAAGCATGAAAATCACCTCAAGTAAAGGTAAGGGTGAAATTAATGATGTGTATTTTTCTCCAAGTTTGAATCATAATTTGATCAATGTTGGACAACTAGTTGAAAAGGGTTTTAAACTACTTTTGAAATGAGTTTGTTCAATTTTTATAAGAAATATGGAAATAGATTGATTGGAAAATCCTACATGGAAAATAATAGATGTTTCCACTAAGGATCAATTTGATTAATGGAGGTACTTGTCTCTCTACCATTGAGGATGTTAACATGTTGTGGCATTCAAGATATGGTCATATTAGTTTCAAAATTTTGCATATTCTTGACACAAAGGGTATGGTAAGAGGTCTTCCCAAGCTAGATTCAAAGAAGGATGTTGCATGCAAGTCATGTATTATTGGGAAACATCATAGGAGTTCTTTCCTATCAAAAATGGAGAGAAAAAAAACCTTTGGAGTTAATCCATTCAAATTTGTGTGGACCAATGTCTTGTAGAAGTATTGGTAAGAATTTGTATTTCATTTCTTTCATTGATGATGCTACAAGGTTTATGTGGGTTTTTCTATTAAAAGAGAAGAGTGAAGATTTTTCAATTTTTAGAAATTTCAAAGCTTTGGTTGAAAAATAAAGTGGACATTCCATCAAAACCCTAAAAAGAATAGAGTGGAGAATTTTGTTCTAATGAATTTTCTGAGTTTTGTTCTTCACAAGGCATCAAGAGGTAGTTAACAACTCCTTACACACCACAAAAAATGGTGTGGCTGAAAGAAAGAATAGGTCCATCATGGAATTAGAAGGACTATGTTGGAAAATAAGCACATGGAAATATGTTTTTGGGTTGAAGTAGTAAAGACTACAATTTACATCATAAACAAGAGTCCTACAATGGCAATCAAAGACAAGACACCTTATGAGGCTTGGTATGGTTCAAAACTAGATGTATCTCATTTAAAGGTATTTGGTTGTTTTATTTTTTTCATATTCCTATCAAAAAGAAAAAAATTGGATCCTAAGAGTGTAGCTCATATTTTCATTGGTTATAGTGATGAAAAAAAAACATACAAGTTGTATAATCCTACTAGTAAAACTTTAGTTGTTTTCAAGGATTGTAATTTTTTTAGAATGAGATGTATGTTGATGATTTGATCATGTAGCTAAGAGGGTCATAAGTGAAGGGGAAAACTCCTTGAAGAATATTTTGAGGACTTACAAAGTCTTACACAGTTTCTAATGCTATAAGAAACAATACTAGCTCTTTACAAGAGACTAGTCATCCATCTGCAACAACTCCAAGTAAGCACAAGTGGTTGTTGAATCCACATCCAAAAATCAAATGTTGGATCAAATTATGAGAGAAGGATTACAAGGTTACAAGCTCAACAAGGTAATTTATTTGATGATGCATATGATGAAAATACTATGTTTGCATTGTCTTTATGGCTAGTGAACCTAGAAGTTTTGAAGAAGCTAGTCAAAGGAAAGAGTGGGTTGATGTTATGAAACTTGAGATGGATTCCATTGAGAGGAATGATACTTGGAAACTTATTCATCCTCCTGTTGATAAGGATGTCATTGGTACCAAGTGGGTCTACAAAACCAAAGTAAATAATGATGGTACAATTGATAAGCTAAAAGCTAGACTTGTTGCAAAAGGCTTTACACAAACTTTTGGTGTTGATTATGAGGAGACTTATGCTCCTATTGCAAGGAAATATACTATAAGACTAATGCTTTTTAGTTTTTTCATAAAGGTTGGAAAATACATCAAATGGATGTAAAGAGTGCATTCCTAAATGGAGTGATTGAAGAAGAAGTGTATGTGGAGCAACCACAAGGTTTTGAGGTAAAGGGTAAAGAATTTTGGGTATACATGTTGAAGAAGGCTCTTTATGGGCTCAAGAAAGCTCCAAGAGCTTGGTACTCAAGAATTGATAATTGGTTTTTGGCACAAGGCTTTGTAAGAAGTCAAAATGAGCCAACTCTTTACATAAAAGCATTCAATTCTAATGTTTTGTATGTTTTCCTCTATGTAGATGATTTGATCTTCACATGTAGCTCTATGGAGATGTTGTATAGCTTCAAGGAAGATATGAAATCAGAATTTGAGATGAGTGATCTTGGAATTATGAATTACTTTTTGGTATGGAGGTCCATCAAAAGAAAGAGGAAGTATTTATTTTCAAGCAAAGTATATGTCCAAGATATGTTGTTGAAGTTCAATCTTCAAGATTCTAAGGCTACAATACTCCAATTGCAAGTGGAGAAAAAATAATGAGAGAGGATGGAAACCCTTTAGCTGATGAGAATATTTTTAGAAGCATGGTGGGAGGTTTGATGTATCTCACTATGACTAGACCCGATATCACTTATGGGGTTTCACTAGTTTCTAGATTCATGGGCAAGCCTTCACTCAAACACATGCAAGTTGTGAAAAAAATAATTTTTAGATATGTGAAAGGGACTTATGATCATGGTATTCACTTTAGGACCAAAATTTCATTATGTCTTGTTGGAGACTATAATACTCCTATATAATGGAGTGTAATAGTCCATCATAGATGAGCATTGTAATATTGTATGTTGCAATACTAAGATATTCTGGTGTGGAGTTTGAGTTTGTGTAATCCATGTGTGTTAAATATGAGTTTGTAGATCCATTGATGAATGTTTAGATATCATAAGAGTGAGATATAACTTCATTTGGTATCGAGCATCATTAGTCTAGTTCCTATAATGGAGTTTTGAAATAAGCTTGGGGCAGCCTTAAGATCCTTGGCATGCTTGATCGCATCCTTGCATTGAACATGCATCGAATATGGTGACGCTTTGCTTGATTTAGACTCGCCGACTTGAGCTTGACATGGCCTCAAAAGCGGTCGGGCTTTGTGTGTGGAGGTTACTATCATTGTTCATATTCTATTGCATGTGGTTGTGATCACACTATGCATTAGATTTAGATCAATGTTTTTATTAGCATTATTCATAATTTTTCCCACATGTACGTCCTCTACTCAATAAGATACTAGTTGTGCAGAATATTAAATCTTGAAGTGTTTGTCTCCTACTAATAACTATTAGTTTGATTAACTCGAGCCTTTACGGAACTCCTACAAACATGGCCAACTCTCACGGCTTGTGATCCACTTTTCTCGGTCGAGTGTGCATTTGATGACCTCAAGTTATGATTTCCATCAAGCACCACTCAACGGTTTTGACGGCGTTCAACAAATCACATGGCTTCAAAAGAGCAGATAAAACATTTAATGAGTCTTCTTTCTTGTGTAATTTTTTGATATTTTCTATCCTCTTTGATAATGGAAACATCTGTAGCACCACTTGATAAGTTCAATGGTGTCAATTTTCACACATGGAAAGTGAAAATTTAGATGCAACTTATGAATAAGAATTTGTGGAGGATTGTAAATGGGCAAGAAACATTACCATCAAATGCAAAGAAAGCAATAGAATGGAAAACAAGGGATGATAAAGCCAAAGCCATTATTGGCTTAGCTCTTTCAGATACTAAATTGCATTATGTTGATCTTGAGAAACCATCAAAGGAAATGTGGGATAATCCAAGTAAATTGTTTGGTGCAAAAGCGGTCAATGCAAAGTTTTCTTTAAAACTTCAATTGTTTAGATTCAAAATGGATGATGGAGTTACTATGTTTAGTCATATTAAGGATTTCATATCTCTCACTAGACAATTAGCGAGAAGTTAGTGCTCTGTTGATGATGAAGATGCAAAAGCCATATTATCTTGATAGTTTGCCTCCCAAGTACAGTTTGTAGTTTTTACACTTGTTCAAATGAGTTCTAAAACTCTAGAGGACATGATTTCAGCTCTCCTAGCTAAAGAAAAGAGAACAAAAGAAGACACAGATGAAGAAAAATTCTATACAGTAGAAAGAAACATAAGAACTTTTCCAAAAATGAAGGAGAAGTTGAATGCTACTACTGCAAAAATAAGGGGCATACTTCTTCATTTTGCAAAGCTCGTGCTCAAGATGTGCTGAGTGGAAAAATTGGCAATGAAGCCAATATAGCAGCAGATGAAGAATCATCGAGAGAAGAGGAACCTGAACTGGAGGAATGTGGATACGTGTCTGAAGACTTTTGTATTAAGAAGTCTTTTACTAGAGGTTGAAGGATACACAGAGGATGGAGGCCAAACAACGTCCTCTCGTCATTCACCAATGATGAGGCCACCTATATTGATTTAGTGACGTGTGTGAGTATGTATTTATTTCATTTGATTTCAGTGTGGTGTTTTAGAATAATGTGTTATGGAAACTTCACATTGTGGGGGGGAATGACACAATGCTTTAGTTTGTATGTGTGGAATGCACTATGATGGATTCCAATATGTAATCTCTTGAAGAGCAACTATGATGAGAGTCAAGGATGCACTGGCACATCACGATATGGTTGTAGGTAAACCATTTGAAAACCTTCACCCCTTTGTGGTTTGTGGTCAACCACTGAAAACCACCTTACTCTTGGTTTTTGGTTAATCGAAGGAAAACTAACTTTTGGTTTGTGATCATTTAAAGGAAAATCACATGATCGTGAAATCAAGTGTAGTGTAAAATGGACGTTTTCCCCATGTTAGCACTAAGGGGGAATGTTAGGAATACTTTGGTTTAGTGCATAACATAAGTGTTGATATTTACCTATGGTAAATTAGTCAATGTGAAATGTAATTGTTAGTGAGTAAATATGAGTGGTTAGTAAGTGGTTAGGGAGTGTTGGTCCGAAAATCTGTCGGGAGGGCAGATCTATGGATAGACGAGCCAACAAAGCAGTGTAGGGCATAGCCCCTCTTTGAGACAAAGAAGTGAAACCGGTTTATTGTATTCTACCAAAGCAGAATCTACGCAAGTCCTACAATATTCGCCTTCGGGGTTTTGGGATCTCGTCCCAAGAGGGGTATTTCCATCAGGGATAGAAAGGAATGAAGGGAAGGACGGAGATAGGATAGATCCGAAGGGAGAAAAGAAATGAATTCCAAAGTAGAAAGGTCAGAGGGTTTATGTTTTGGGTTGGTAGTAAACAGAGCCAAACCTACTTGCATAAACGAACAAAGCAATACTGATGAGCAAATGACAAAAAGTAGAGATAGATCTGATAGAAAAGCAACACAGATCTAACTTAAGAAAGATCTAATGCACATAACACATCCATTGAGCACAAAGTCTTAATTTCTGTATTAATATTTTCTGACACAAAAGTACAAAGCCTTTTCCTTTTCACTTCTATTTTTCATCTAAAAAATGTCCACTACCCGAAATACAACAAGTATCCAAGTATATATAGAAGGAGAAGGAGAAAGAAGGCAAAAAGGAACCAACAACTATTTACAAAATATCTACAAAAATATCTAAAAGTCAACAGTTGACTTTGGGGCAATTTGGTGGATGACAACATCTCATGGTGCAACATGGATGATGTCATCATTTGTGCCAACATACTTTTAAATATTTTACAAAAATGGGAACAATCCCAAGAGGAAGGAGCCTATTCGTCGTCGTCCCGTGGCTAGAAAGGAGTATCCTGCTTCTGCTCAAGAGAGGAAATGTGAAATTGAGCATGATACTCCATGAACTTGCTAATCATCGGTTGAAGTTGATCCTGAGCGGGACCTTTGGTGTGATCACCGATGACCTCGCAAGTCTCCCATTCATCTCTGAGTCTCTCTGGGAGCTTGAAGTATTCATTACCCGCTCCATCAGTATCCAACAAAATCGCGGCAGGCCAGAAGGTTGTTGATAGACTCTGTGTCAAAAGTGGCTTCTGACCCTAAACCTTGTGACGTGATCTCCTTAAAGAGTCAATAGTGTCATCTGCCTTCCTCAAGGTGTATGATGGGGTGAGCAAGCCCAGGGACATCCTTAGGACGATCTTGCTCCATTTGATGCATTGCATCCAAGGCTTCCTCCTTGATTTTATCAATCTTCTCCAAGACAAATTCCATCTGGTCAACCCGATAATCCAAAGCAGCAAGGACTTTGTTGGGTGCTCTTGGGTGATCAAAGATGTCAAATTTTACTAAATCATCGACTGGGCAAGTCGAGCATCTTTTGGAATGTCTCATGTTATAACCTGGCATGGTCCAACTCTTCGGAGATAGGCCCTGCAATCGCCTGAGTTCCTTGTTAGCCTGATCAATATTTTGATACAGCTCCGTGAACTTCATAATTACTTCCTCACTATCCTTGAGGATCTAGTCTCTCCAGGCGGATACTGCCATACCTTGCTCACCAATCTTGGCGTACTCATTTATCTTTTCCTGACTAAGGGCCTCAGGAGTTTTGGTGGCAGCTACAGGAGGTGCACTACCCATTTTCTACAGGGCTTGGAGAAGATGTTTGTTCTGTTCTTTCAGTATCCTCTTCTCTTCCTTTGCTTCCTGAAGCTTTTTGCAAAGGGCATCCACTGCAGATAGGGCCTCTCCTTGCAGGCTTTCTGAGGATGTTCCCATTGTGACCTGTGTCACTGTATAATCTGTAGGAGACAGATCTTTTTTATCCTTTGTGGGATCAGGGTATGCGATCTCCATAACCCTTTCACCTGAAGCACTCTGAGAGAAGCGGGTTATTGGCTTTTGCTTCTTAGCTCCTTTTTTGGGATGACAGAGAAGTCCATAGGTGCAATGGGGACTTTCCTCTTGTGTTGGCTCAGGTGCTTGGAGATCCATTCTGGACTTAAGGGAGTGTGACCAGAGGGAGAAGAGGGAACGGAGGTAGAAGAAGGAGCAACTACAGTGAACTCGGGAAATGTGTCGAGACGCTTGGTGGTGGCATTGTTAAAGAAGTCGATCCTCCAACGCTCATAGGGGTAGGAGTCACTATAGGAGAGGAAACCGTGGGGGTGGAAGGGATCTGAGAGATGAGGGAAGAAATGCTAGGGGACAGATCCGCGAGGGAAGAGAAGATGGAGGAAGAGGAAGGGGGAACAGAGAAGACGGGGAGAAGACAACCAAAGGAGTGGTTGCTTGAGTGACATGAGGAGGGGAAGGAGGAGCGAAGATGGGACGGTGGGAACTTCAATAGTTATAGTAGTGGCAACATCCTGAGTGGATGTGCCCGTTGGAACACTTACCGCCTCTTCTTTTTCAGGGGATACCAGGCTTACTACCTATTCTGGCGGAAGGAGGACTCTCGAGCTTCCTCCTGAGTAGTGCTCGATTCTCCCTCTTTGTCTTTCCCTTTGCCCTTTGGTAAGTGCTTTGGCTTGGCGGGTGCATTTCCCAAGGGAGACGTGGTAAAGTCCACCCCAAGGTAGATGAGACCGTTTTCCCGCACCAATGCTCTGTGCACTGCAGAGTGCCTTTAACCCTTTCCTCAATATTTTGAGGTGCCTTTGTTCTATCAATCTCAAAGAAATGGCCAATTGTCCCCGTCCGTGTCTAGATAGACCTGATCAACTTCTTGATCGGTCACTTGAAAACCTTTCGGGACAATGGCCACACCATATTGGATGATCTTCTGCCAGGGCCAGGCAAGAGTGATCCTTTCTTCTGAGTTCAACCTCGTGATACAGATCGATATAGATATCTTCGATCTGTGGGACGTGGATCGGATCGAGCTTTTCCCTTGGAAGGAAATTGCGAGGATCAAAGGTTGGCCTTACCGGGAAATTGTGTTTCAAGTTGAGCAATTCCAGCTCCGCAAACATTTCTCGAGGCTTTGGTGTGAGAAGTGCAGGTGTACCTTCCCACTGTGAGGGGGAATGGAGTTCGCCCTTCTTTCTTTTTAGGCACTTCTCATGGTATGTGATAAGTTGTCTGGACAGCTCCAATAGGATCAACTTGGGTCCCGCATACCTCGGTAACTTGGTGGGCTCCCAGAATTTGGCTCGAGATAAGTGAAAGTGGGGAATTACGTAAATAACGCCCCCACTTCTTTGTGGTAGTAACCACACTCTTGGTCGTCCGACCATGAGTCATATTGGGCCTCAAGAGGCAGATGATGCCATAGAAGAAGGCATCATTGATCTTGTTGAATTGTGCGATGTTGTTTTCCAGTCTCAACTCTAGATAATACTCATATATTTTTACTTGGGGCCATACCCCGCATCGACTTAGTGTTGGGTAGTCTCTTTCAGAGGCAGCAGCGTATACCACGTAGGAGTTCATGTAGAACCTCCCCGTTGTCGAGAGTTGTTGAAGCTGCTCAGAGATGGTGTTGCTGATAATCTCTGCCCATTCAAAATGCTATCAGAACATTTTTGCTCATTGTTTCCAAGTATTTGAGCATCCATTTATGAAAGTAATGGGCATCAGGAAGCCCAAAGACCCTGCTCAGGAAGGTGATGGTGTCACTCAACTCCTCTGAGAATTCATTGCGATGAATAACTTGTGGCCACCTGGTTATTACCTTCTTGTTCTTCAGATATACTTCATTCATCAACTGCATGCATTTGTCTTCATTTTCATCCCATGCCTTTATGCAGTCTTCTTGGCTTATTGCCACAAAATGCCGTGGTGGGGGATACCCAACATAATCTTGAAGTGTCGGGCAGTGAGGTTGATTATTACCTCGCCCTTCTCATTCTCGACACATCTTGTGTCCTTATTGTAATAGCGGCCCACCACCATCATGAACTCATTGTTTACTGCACTCACGGGTATTCCCGCAACTGAAATGTAAACCACTGCCGACCAATTTGTCCATCCATGGACTTCCTGTGACCTTCCTGGTTCTAGCCCAGAAGTCCTCCATATCAATATGACCAAGTTCTGAATCCCTGATGTCCAAGTCACATTCTGCAAGGGATTTAGGCATCCTGACCCTTTGGTATTTGTACTTCATTTCTTCTTCTGTGAGTTTGGCCTTACCCTTAGACTTGGTTGGCTTCTTACTTGATGAAGACATGTGCGAATATGAGTTCAGCTGATTGATCAAGAATATATAAGATGGAAGAAACGATGTGGGGTCCACGAATGCGACGGAAAGTGACACACGGGGCTGACGGGAGCGCTGACAAATGCAGAGGAATAACATTTTTCCACATTTTTTCAATCGTGAAAATGACAGGTCGGATGCACCTATTTATAGCAAAAGGTGTAATAAATGCACCACCAAATTTTTGCAAGGCGCACCTAGGTAGATACCAACATGAAAATATTTGCGCCCTTGGCATGGATTTGGGACTGTCGACATTACTTTTTCAGCGCTTTGGTGCACCATTAAAGGGCGCAACATTTTTAATGTCAACAAGATGGCGCATGCGCCTTGGTGTAGGCTTGAAAGGCGCATCATGGGAAGGCACAACATTTGGAATGTCGACACTCCAAAGGATGCGCCAAAGGAAATGAGGGGGCGTAGATTTATTTGATGTTGCATGAATAAAAATTGCACCCAACCAAAAAGGACCAAAATGGCTAAGTTCGAAAAACTAGATTTTCCGGAAAGGGATTTTATGCCATTCCGAACGTTGAGGGACCTCAACGGGAACAAAAACAAAATTTTGGTATGGTTACTGCAAAATTGACCTCGCAATTTTACGGGATAACAGGAGTTAAGGTAATAAAACAATTATTATTGTTTTATTATATAGTTGGGTGAATTTGTTGTATGTGAAGACAAATATCGTTGGAGAGATTATTCTTACTATAATACTCCCGTAAAATGAAGTGTAATGGTGCGTAATAAATGAGCATTGTAATATTGTATGTTGCAGGTAATAATATATTCTCGTGTGGAGTTTGAGTTTGTGTAATCTTTGTGTGTTAAATCGAGTTTGTAGATCCATTAATGAATGTTTAGATAGCATAAGAGTGAGATATAACTTCACACATGGTTGAGAAGATTCTTAGTTGATTTCAAAGAGGATCAACTTGAACCGACACAGATATTTTATTATAACATTGAGTCAATACAATTGTCCAAGAATTCAATTTTTCATGCTAGAACCAAACACATTGAGCTCAAGCATCACTTTATCAGAGACTTGGTCAATGATAAATATTGTCATTGAATATGTGAGAATAAAGGATCAAATTATTGATATACTCACTAAGGGAATGATAAAGTGCTCACATTGAAGACTCGAAACAGATGATTAGAATTTTTACCCTTTGTGTCGAAGGGGAGAATGGTCGATTTATGTTAATTTTAGTATTTGAAATTCTGCTAAATTTAAATAATTTCTATTTTTAGAAATACTTTAAAAATAGACTTTTATGATGTTTTAGGACTTATTTTTTTAGTTATGTTTTGTTTAGTCAAGTAAGACCAAATGACTGATTTTTCATTGATTTCCTAAAAATGGTTGAAAAGTCAAAAATAGACTGTTAACTATCAGTTTCTAAATAAGTACAAATTCTTGTGTAGTCATCCCCAAAGAGGTGGGAAACACTTTCTAAGTTAATATAACTACAAATATGCTAATTTCATGACAATCTCTATATTTTAGGGACATTGGGGCACATTCTATAATTAGGCTCTAAATGCATGCCTAGCTTACATAATTTAATTCTTGGAAAAGTTTCTTGCATGTTGACTTTGTCCAAGGATCCTGAATAGGATAAAAGACCGTTCAAAAGTTGCATAAGCCTATTTTTAAGTTATCTCGGAAGTCCAAAATTAGTTTAGGAATGTTTTACTATTTTTGGTAGTTTTGTTTTGAGTTTAACTTGTTTTGCAAGTAAAGTTGTAATCGGCCAATTTAGTCTTTTGTGTTAATAAAAGTATGGCAAAAATAAGGCGCCACAAAGGTGCTCCATTATTACAATTTGTGCAAGTGTTTTTACTTTTTCTTGTAGGTATTTAGATTTAATAACCATCAAGCTTACAAAGCTTATTTTGAAGTTCAATGGTGCATATAGTGCACAGCTTGATCAAGTACACAACCAATTACACTAGCTTAACTACTATTCTTATGGGACCTTGTTTGGTTGATATAAAGCTTTTGGGTTGTATTAGAGGTTGATCATCATTGTTATCCTTCCATAGTCATTCCAACCTTTCACATTGCAAGTGGCATTGCATGTTTCAAGTAGTAAATAAAGGTTTTTCGAGAGAAATGGAGCAAACAAAGACAATGTTACACCTTCATTGCTCTGCTTAAAGGCATAATGCCTCTTCAAGTGAGAATGCACAAAAGATGACAATGCCAATAAAATTGGGGATGAAGAAGGTAATGTCAATTGTCAAGCATTTATTTTTCAACAAGATCTACATCATGTACCTGCTCCAAATGCAAATGCTAATATTTTGGATGCTATCTATACAAACATGTCAAATGTTGGGACAGATCTTCCTCCTCTATTACCACATAAAATTTCTCTAACCAATCTTTAGGGGACTTTTGCTTGCAGCTACCCCAAATTGCAACCCATCCCGTTTGTCCTCCAACAAGACCCAAACAACCATTACTCCTCAACTCTTCGAGTTGCTCAACGTCATAGTTTGACATGCATGTGTTGGCCTCTAATGCTTTTCTATTTCATAGGACCCTTGAACTTTGTGCTCATCCTCCCAAAGAAACGTTCAATCCAACCATCAAAGAAATCACTTGACAACTCCACATCAAGTCACTTTGTCGAAAGCTTGGAGACCAAGTGTTCCACCATAGTCTCCTAGGAGAGGTCTTCATCAACAAGTACTCCTGAGCAGCAACAACAACACATAACCAATGAAATTAAAAGTAGTGTTCAAAGTAGTCAATCAATCCTCCACCCGATGCCATGGCCAAGGACCCCAACTCCTAGGTCCCCACATGTAAAGTCATGCCACTCTAGCAAATAGTTCCCGCAATAACCCACAAGCAACATTCCCCACCAATTGGCTTACACGTGAAAATATGCCTTATTCTGCGGGACCTCCACCCAAAAGTTCATGAGTGATGAAATGCAATTACGCTACACCAATTTTGGCAAGAAAATACCATTTTGTTAGCACAATGCGATTGATAACCAGCGACATCAATCAGACCAAATGTTTTCCATAGAGGTTTCAATAATGCGGTACAAGCAAGGCAAGTATTATGGATACTAGAAAATAGCTTTTGGAGAAAACCATGAAATATTTTTGAGATCAACATTTCGGATCACATTAATGTGATTCATCCATCATCAAATGTTATGGATATCATCAAATAAAATTGTTGTATGAAAACTTGATATACTTGAGTTTGTCATCGTATTAATATCTTTTGAAATTGAAATTGAAATTGAAATATTTTAATTACGTCCACGAGACCGGCAGGTCTATGGGACCACATAATTGTACCAAACCGCCTTAGACCATAGTGTGCTTCCTAACTTTTAAAAAGGTTGCTCCTCTTCCGGCTGATCTAAGATAACATTTCCCCCAAGCCTTTTATTTTGTTTTCCTCAAATAGCTCTACCATGGACCCACTGTTTAGGATTCCTTCATATCTGGAACGAATATTCGTGTACTTAGGACATTGGAGGATAAAGTGTGCTTCCATCTCAACTGCCCCTGTATTGCACAATACACAAGTTCTCTCTTCCCATTGCTCTTTGGGTATTGTCCACCTCCCTGTTTCACACCTAAGTTTGTGAGAGCTAGTCCTTAGTTGAGCAATGAGGATCTTCTCTTTCCATTTTATTTCGGCCCTTATATAGGCTTTTTCACCGTGGTCACAAGTTGGATTGAACTCAGTAATGTAATGTTGATGCTTCTTGCTTATTTTCTTTTGCCACATCATCAATCTGAACTTTTCATTTACATAGTTTTTGATGTCTTTGTTAAGATTCGGGCATTCGTTTAACTTGATATCCCATTTTTCCATCCATTTGTAGTTTTGCTTCATCCACGTGTTCTTTCTTCTATGTAACTCTTCGTCCATTGCAGCCCTAGGCCATCTGTCTGTTTTCATGTTTCCAACTTTTTTCAGGTAGTTTATGAGCTTGGTCATAGCAGTTGCCTCCAAGGGGAAAGAACCTGTTTCAGCCATGATGATTTCATAGGGAACCGTAGCCTTAATTCTGAAATGGTGTGTTATAAGCCATTTTTGAATTCTTTCTAGTTGTCTCCATTTTGAATTTGCCATTCCACTAGCCCATACCTCGCAGCCATATAATATCACTGGAATGACAAGCAGCCCAAATAGATCCTTAGTGGTCTTCCAATCCCATAGTTCAAGCGTTTCTGCACCTGTTTTGGAGCGCAAAAAGAGCTCTCCAACCTCCATGGATTCACTTCATCCTACAAATGTCCCACTTGAGCTTGTTATGAAAATCGAGGCCTAGATATTTGTACTCTGACACTACTTCTAGAGGTTCACCTTCAAACTGAAATTCGGGCTGTTGGTTTGTCTTCTTCACGGAGAAAATCATAACTTTGGTTTTGTCTTTTAGTATAGTAGATCTAGAGTGTATGTTACTTTTTAAAAGTGCAGCAACCTCGATGACGTTAACTCTATGTACTTGAACCTAGAGCAATTGCCTCATAAGCATGACCATGGCTTTTGATGTAATTACCTAATTTATCCATAAAAGTATATTTTGAATAACGAAAAAAATCCTCTTTCCAATGGAGATGTCCTTTGGATACTTGGTACAGCATTGTAATGCTTTTGTGCTTCTTCCTAGGCATTTGTATGGGAATGCCCTCTTTTTGTCTAATTTTGGAAATGTATATTATTTATCCTATGAGGGTGCCTTTTGTCTTACTAAGCTCTTGAATGGTGACTCTCAGCATTTTATCAGGCAAAAAAATGGGGGATCTGTCTTCCATTTATTACATCCGCTCCTTTTCTTTACCAAGTCCTCAGTATGCGCTTTTCAACAGAATTTGGATTCAATTCTATGTGTAACCATTTGATCATTAGCCTAAAATTGTTTAAAAACCTATGTATTCGTAGAGGATCAAAGGAGAACTTTCTTCCCATGTATTACAGTAACACTAATCTTGTGAATTATCAAAAATGGCAATGAAGATATTGCATATTTCATATTATTCGGGCCCAAACATTTAAAACAAGACGTTAAATATGACATTCCAGAAAATGGGGACATAATAGTCATGTAGATGAATTCAGTCCTCATTGCTAATCCAATCCTTCATGCTCATATAAGCACTAGTTTCCTACTTGTTTAAGAAACACATTTGCATGATGCACAAATAATTTACATTCTGTTTGCAGCCTAGATCTTATAGAAACATAGCTTGAACTTCATAAGTATTCTTTCACTAATTAAATTTGGAAGTAAGCTGTAAGTTTGTCCGATTCAAGCTCAATTTCTCATTTGTTTGTACAACTTTCTTTCTTACGATTATCTTTGAAACATAGGCATTAAAATGAACCAAAACTTTGTATTTTCCAAATCACAGAATGGGGTATGCTAGATACCCTCCCTAAAACAAGAATTCACTAAGTTGAGTTCTCTTCAATGTTGAACCATCCTTACAGATGACATACGCACTGTCTTCAATTTCAGCATGAGGGCAGTTCATTCTGTGCCTGAATGACATTGTAGATATCAGAACATTAAACCAATTGCATGAATTTCCAGAAGAGCGCATTGTAAACACTTACGAACTTCATCATTACAAAATTTTCAAACAATATACGATTACATACCATGTGAAGTGTTCGTCACAACATACTGAGTTGCAGATAAGTTTAAGGCCTCCTCCATTCCTGCTCCATACATACCCACCAATCAATGAAGATAATGACAAATAACTGCATACACCTGTAATTCATAAGCTTTCAACAGTTGTAGAAACTGACTTCTGTTTTATGAAAAGAAAAATCTAGATAAAAACTGCATTAGTGACAATAGAAACAATAAGTTTATAATACAGTTTTGATCCGGATAACAGTTTATCAAAAACTATTCACTGTGGAAACCTGAAATCTTTAACTGAATTCTTACCAAGTTGCTTTATACATGTTATAGAATTTATCAAATGCTTTGGTTACACAATGCTGACAAATCAATAATTCTCTGATGTCAGTCACATTGCATGTTGACTTGTTGCACTTAACCTGCAATAGATAATCAAATAAAACATCAAGATTGACTCAACCAAATGGTATTCATAATGCTGAAAAACCTGTGCACAAATGTTATTACGATATCTCAATGTGCTTTTGAGCCTTTTCATAACCAAACCAAATCTTGTAATAACCAATATCCTGATCTAAATGAAATGGTGCAAAATTTATAAAGTAATTACTTTGTGTTATCTATATAAAGAGCCCTTAACTGTAATCTTATCATTGGTCTTGATGATGGACCACATAGTGTGGTTCAAAACATTTTTCCAGAAGAATCTCTCCTAACTAATTACCATAGAACGTAATTGGTCTTATTGTCAAAAGTACTGAGGTTATCAAATTATTGATCTGGAAAAGGTGATATGCATATCTAAAAGGCATTGATCTCGTGTTTCAAGTGAGCAAATGATGATAGAATGAATAATTCACGAATCCCTAAAATATTTTTGGCATGAAATAGAAGGAACGCGTTAATCTACATGATAGCAGGAAGAACCTTTCAGCAGGACCGAAGGAGACAAATAAACACTTATAAAAAAACAAGCTAGCTATGCACATAGCGTCATTGGTCTTTGTTATCCAAAATGTGCCCCCTGCTCATTTTTGTGGCTAACTCCTTGTGTTCTTACCTCTCTTGCACCTCAGTCTCCATTTTTTGATTTTCAAGCACTCAAATCTTTCTGGAAATGGCACCATTGGATAGAGCTCTCTCTCAGCTTTCCAGAAAGGTAAAGTTTTCCTCCTAACTCCTCATATTTTTCAAGTTATGGCTCGGCGGAGTTTTTTGGGAAATTTTCCCTTAGGGGGCCCGCGCCCAATAAAATTTTGCCACGTGTCATCCAAATGACGGGCGCGGGAAATTTTGAAAATTTTTCCAAATGACCAAAAAGGTAAAAAATTCGAAAATTTTCCCACCGATCCGATTTCGGCCTGTTTTTGCCCTAAATTTTCAAATCGCCATATCTTTCGATCCAGAGCTCGGATTTTCGCGTTCTTTATATCAATGGAAAGCAGGTGAAATTCTCTACATGATTCCGGGGTCAATTTTGCATTTTGGTTCAGTTTGGAGAGAGAAAATCAAGAAACGTCTCGCACGTGGTAATGGCGTAATTGACATTTCAACAACCGCTTTTATGCGAAATGGGTCGATTCTTCTTCATTATGGCCAAAAATGTCGGGCATGTGTCCTGTAAGGACACCCATGCTGCTTTTAATGCATCTTCATTCAATGGGGAATGGCTCCCACGTTTTTCACGTTTTCTCTCTCCACAGGCTCGACCCATGCATTGTCAAAAAGCTTTTTGTGGTGGAACACTTTTTGCATAGCAGCTTCTTCTTTCACCTTCAACAAGTGATTTTTTGCAAGTATCAGACCTTTGAAGGATTGTAACAGTTTTTCTACCTCTTTGGTGTTGTAATGCAAGGATTTTGATGTTGAAGATCACAATGCAGGCTCTGTGAATGTTTTCAGTCCTTTGCATGTGTTGTTTGCCTCATTTCAAACCTTTGATTACAGCTTATCAGCCTGTGCATGATGTTTTGTGTTGCAATTTCTGATTTGTGTCAATCTGCAAGAGCAAAAATGTTCACCACTCCTTTGGTGTATCACCCTTATTAGTTTAGTTTCAATTTTTGCATCTTCTATCTCTGTCTCCTTACAATTTAGAGTAGGATTAGGCTTTGAACCTCTGCAGTTGTGCAAATAATGGATCTAATCAGAGGAGTTTGAGGAACCAGCCTCTAATCTGGAGATTCCTCTCTCATTTTCACAAGTCCCACACTTGGAGAGAGGTTTCAATGTTGTGCAATCACACTGGATGCCTGAAACATCAACTTAAAAACCTGATTTGCATCCGGGGTGCTGCTGATTTGCAACAACAGTCTTTTAACAAACAACAAAATGAACCATTTTATAAAATCTATCTACCACAACAAAGATAGAATCATAGCCCTTTTGTGTTCTAGAAAAACCCATAACAAAATGCATGCTTAAGTGTTCCTATGGTTTCTTTGGAATTGGTAGTGGTTGATACTATACCGAATTCTAGCTTATCCCTTTTGCTGAAAGGAAAATCCTACATCCTTGTACATACTTAACACACATCAACACCATCCTTGGCCAAAAGTAGCCATTGTGCAACTACGCCAATGATTTTCAACACCAAAATGACCAGCTAGTCCTCCACTATGTTTGATTACATTATCTAACATAGATCCTCAAGGTATGCACAACTATGTTCCCTTGAACAACAATCCTTCCTACAAGAAATAGTCTAACCATGGCATTCTATCCACGACAACGGTTTTGTGCATGTTTTCCATGCGTCATCGAACTATTCATCTTATATGTAAAGCTCCTTCGTGGAATGCACACACATCTCAATCACTAAGACACATCTTCTACTCAGAGCATCTGCAACCCTATTAGACTTTGCACTCATATGTTTCAAGGCACATGAGTAACTTTACAAAAACTCAACCCGTTTCATGTCTTTTAATTACCTTGACTATTTATGAATATCAGTGCTTGATGGTCTATGTACAACACATTCAGCTTGGGCAACAAGTAGTGTCTCCACTTGTTTAGGGCTTGCACAATGGCATAGAACTCCTAATCATAAGCTAAATATTCTCTCCTTGCATCATTCACTTTCTCGTTGACATAAGAAATAGGCTTTACCTTCTCGATTCATCACAACTCCTATGGCTGCACCACTCGCATCACAATCAACCTGAAGGCTGAAATCGGGCAGCGCCAACACTAATTGCTTTGCCACCTTCTTCTTCAACTTCTGAAAGCTATATTCTACTCATGTTGTCCAGACGAACTCTTTCTTATCACCCCTCATCGCCTTTGTGATAGGTATGAATATGCCGCTAAATTTTCTTATGATATTCCTATAGAAACTCACCAATCCATGGAAACTTTGCACTTTGAATGTGCACTTGGGTGATGACCATTCAACACTAGCTGCCACCTTCATTGTATTCATCTTCAATCCTTCTTGGGAAATCACAAAACCCAATTATATCAACTCCTTCACAAAGCTACACTTCTTCAAATTCACTGGCAACTTCTCTTTGCACAAATGCTACAACACTTGCTTCGGGTGATCCAAATTCTCTTCCTTGGTTTTATTGAAAATCAGTAAATGATCCAAATACATAATAACAAACTTACAAGAAAAGGTTTCAACACTTTATTCATGAGTCTCATGAATGTACTTAGTGCATTAGTTAACCCAAATGGCATGACTAACCACTCATACAACCCATCCTGTGTTTTGGATACAGTCTTCTATTTATCACCTTCCTTGATTCTGATCAGATGGTAACCTTCAAAACTTGCCTCAGGTGCTCCAAATTCTCTTCCTTGGTTTTTTTGAAAATCAATAAGTTATCCAAAATACACAATGACAAACTTACCAAGAAAAATTTCAACACTTCATTGATGACTTTCATGAATGCACCTAGTGCATTAGTTGACTCAAATGGCATGACTAACCTGGTTTGAATGCAGTCTTCTATTCATCACCTTCGCTGATTCTGATCTAATGGTAACCACTCTTCATATCAAATCTTCGTGAAGTATCTCACTCCACTCAAACAATCCATCGAGTCATCCATAAGCAGCAATAAAAATCTATACTAGATAATAAATTTGATAATGGATCTAGAATCGATGGAGGAATGACATCCTCCACATTCTCTGTTCTCCTCCCTTTTTTGGTGCTAGTAGTGTAGGTATTGCACATGAGCTTAGACTCTCTTAGATCAGCCCCTTCTCCAACAATTCGTGAACTTGTCATGTTATTTCCTCATTTGCCTTTGGTGTCATCCTCTACACAACCTTGTTCAACAAACTAAAACCTAGAATCAGGTGCATTTAATGACTTATACTTTGCAAGGGTGGTAATCCATTTGGAATGACATCCTCATAATCACCCAACAACTTCTTCACTTCGCATGAAGCACTCCTTCCTTCGTTGTCCCCCATCCTACACAAGCTTCGGAATGAAGGCATTGGACACTTTCCCCTCTTAATCTCATTCAAGAATTGTTTTCCCAAAGCTAGCAATACCTTTGGACTATGGTCCACTTCTTCACTTTATCTTTCAAAGGACACAATGTATTGCTTACCATCCTTGACAACATATATGTATTTGCCTCCCATCATACAAAGCTTTCCTATCAAACTGCCAAGGTTTAATCAACCACATGGCATACATCAATTTCCATTACATCACACAAAACTTCATCCTTGTATGTGCCAATCTAAAAACTCGGTAGACATTTATGTCCCTTCAACAACTAGGGCATTTCCTACGAATTTGGGTGTGCAATCCTCTTCAAACCAAGTTTCTCCACCATCTTGTTAGAAACAAGATTATCAATGTTGCCACTATCAATAATGACTTTACAACACTTACCTCCATATTTGCAAACGGTCCTAAAATGATTTTTCCTATGCGCAAATGCATTTGTTTATTTTGTTGGTTCAAACAACACTCTCTTCATTATGAGAGCTTTTCTACGGTTTGACTTCATTTGTGTGATTGACTAACAAAATGCTCTCCTCGTCACTTGTGCAATATGGTTCTTAGCCTCATTTCATCTACTACCATTGTTCGATACACGAGAGCCAACACTCAAATGCACTAAGCCCATTTCTATGTGTTTGAAACATGTATCGATGAATCCTCTACCTCTTCCACGTGTCCATTATATCCTCTCCCACAAGCAAGATTTTCTCTTCCTCTTTGTGAATGACTATGGTCATGAGAAGTGTTGGCTTCTCCTTCATGTGCATGCTTTGTTCTAGCATTGGTGTTCCGGGTTCCTACTCTTCCACACACAAACTTTCATTTTCCTCTCGTTGTGCTTTGTTGTCTTCTAGACAAATTTTCCTCGCCCTTTAGCACACACCGATAGGATTCTTCTATTAAATGTTGTCTTGTTCCAAATTCATCATGAATGGAAATGCGCAAACTATTCACATACCTTGAGACTTTTTCAGCACCATATTCCATATGACCAGTTTGAATGGTCAATGTAGTGCCCTCTTTCCAGTTGTCTCACTGATTCTATTTGTGAGCACTCCATTCTATGCCTTAACGTAATGTACGTTGTCTCATGCAATTTGTCCCGAGTTCATTCCAGCATTAGATGTCATGAATATGGCTAGCTATTTTTGGATTCTGCTTTAGTAAGCTTTCCATAAGTCAAAAATTGTAAGTGTCTTGCATAGCACCACAAATTGGTGTTTTTGTGTGGGCTTCCCTTTACAAACCATAAACCACGTGACTCGCTTTTAGCTCTAGTAATAATAATAATGATGATAAATAAAATTTATGAAAATAAATTAAATTAAAAAAATAATGAAATAAAGGAATTTTTATCAATAGTTGGGCGTCGGCTAGCGGGAATGGAGCCCTATCATTTTTGTGTAGTGTTAACCTTGTGTAGTGTGCAAATAAAATATTTTCTTCTCGGTTTTGCTTTCAAAGGAGGACGGTTGGAGTTAATAAAGTATGGGCATCCATCCAAACATTATTAAAAAAAAAATATTTGTTAGATGTTGATCTTAGCGCCATGGGCAGGCTTGACCCACCCAGTTTCGACACAACCTCTAGGCATGACCTACGAAAAATATAAATGAACATCATTTTCATCTTTCCCTTTATCAAACCTATGATATTCTTTTATAGAGCAAAAGGTTGGAATCTCGATTTTCTCTCCGATGGAATGTTGTTGAGCTAGTTGGGTGAGTAATGCAGCTCAGAGCTCAGCGAGTAGCTCAATGAGGAGCTAGTGGGAGATATGTGAGGAGCTTGTATAATGTCCCTTTCTAGGGCTGAAACTTAAAAAAGGGGAAACAACACAAACCCAAATGAGAGTAATCTGATTTTTATAACAGCAGTCCTGAACAAATATGAAAACCTAGCAGCGAACTGAATCTACACTTTTATGGCATTAAACACCCTCCAAACAAGCTAAAACAATAGGTGCATAAATCCTCTTAAATATTATATTCAATTAACAGAATAAACACCAAGCCAAAGCATTCCAAAACATGTGCAAATTATGAAATTATACCCAGCTGTAATTAAATAAATGACAGCAGAAGTACAACTCACAATAAGGGCTGGAAATGGAGATTCCAAACCCCAAAAATATCAATAAAGTATGAAATCATCTTTATAAATTATGAAGAAATGAATACCAGCTCCAATTGCCCAAATGTGCCTTAGAAGGCACTAATCTCCTCTTCCAACCAAGTCGCTACCGTAGGAGAGGGTTCAAAATAAATGTAGAAACCTTAGTAGCTCTTCCTCTATCAAACCCTAGCTGCAAACTAGCAACATCACCTTCTTTGAAGCCCTTAGGAACCACCAATTGAAGAGTTTTCGTTCTTCAATTTACACAAGGGTTTCGTCCTCCTTATATGCCACACCAAAGGATTTTCGCCCTCTAGTGGAAAGGAATTGAGCAATCAGCCCAAAACCAAGCAAGTATAAATTTATGACAAGATAGATGCCCAAAATGAGTGCAAACAACCCCATGGCGCGATATCCCTTCCCCATAATGATGTGAATCTTGATGGTTGCCATACCTCCAAAAACACACATAAACAAATTTGAAATAAAACCAGAGTTTCAAAATAGCTTACTTCTCATTCGGAATTCCTCATTACCATTCTCCTTTTATTTCAAGACTACTCTAAAACCTAAAATGCCAAAAAACCTACAACTGGATTGACCCCAAAATTTGCGTTATGCATTCATAAATTAGGGCTCACGAAATTTGGACTTATTACAACAAGCACAACAAAAGTTATTAAAGTTCTTAGTCAAAGCGGAAAAAACATTGGAGCCAATTTTAGGCCACTAGATGACGGAATCATCACCTACCACCTTTTCGGGACGATCCAACGTCGGATCAAAAGTTATAGCCTCTGCAAGTTATGCTCCCGCATCCAGCTTTTAACTTTAACTTGCACCTTTCAACCCAAGCCGAACCGCCTATAAGAGAAACATGAAAGAAAAATGTAAATGCTCACAAAAAAGACTAAAAACACAAAAAAACACTTCCCTTGTTCACCTCCTTCTTGCCCACGGGAAGTGGAATGGGCTAGAAGTCTCCAAAATGAACTAGTTTGAAAAAGGGGACATTACAGTTCGTTTGTTTATATTAAAAAGAATGTGTTTTCCTTTTTGTCATAAACTTGCGACAAAAGCTCCAGCCTGCACCATAATGGAAGAGGGCTTTTGTCAAAAGTTGTGGATACAAATTCTTGCTAGACATATGTGAAAATGTGGAGGCATACAAAAATCTACGTGATTTTCTTTCAACCCTTCACAGGCTAGCAAAACCAATGAGCCCTTCGAATATAATATGGACTTCTAGAAAAGCAAAAAAAAAGTATATAATTGTCTTCGTTGTATTTTCTATTGCCTGGACAACTATGTATGAAAACTATGGACGCCTACACAATGGCATGAGGCTTGCTAGAGGCGCATGGGAATTGGGGAGGGGCATCTAGACGCATCATTGTAGGTTATGCACACAATGGAATTGTAGAAAATGTCATTGGCAGTTTAAAATCCAAACTCTAAACCTTCCAAGCATCCTCTCTACCTATGCCAAAATTAGAGAGTTGGAACAGGGTATAAACATCCACCAATGCATACTGGAAACAGGTTTTATGTCAGAAAATGTAGTTTCAAATGCCCTAGCAAATATGTATGCAAATGTAAAGGAGGGTGATAAGAATTCTGCCTTTTTCCATAAATCCCTGCTAGCCAGACGAGCACATAATTATATTCATTCCTTGTCTAAGGCTGATGGTTCCAAGGCTCAATCAATCCATGAGATGCAGCAGGTAGCTCAGCAATACTTTCAACAACTCTTCACATCTCAATCGCTGGATATGAATTCACAACAACAGCTTTTGAACATTTTACCTACTAGCATTTCTCACCGGGACAATGAGAAGTTGATGCAACCTGTTACAGAGCAAGAACTCCAAGGAATAGTGTTCAGCATGAAGAAAGGTAAAACTCTAGGTCCAAATGGCTTTCCGATTGAGTTTTACCAAGCTTTTTGGGACATCATTAAAGGAGACCTTTTACAAGTGGTTGAAGAAGCTAGATTGGCCAAAACGATTCTTAAGGAAATTAATAAGACTTACATTACACTTATTCCTAAAACTCACGAGGTGCAGGATATCTCTGGTTTCCGCCTATAGCCCTATGCAATGTTTTGTACAAAATCATCACAAAGGTCATAGCAGAAAGACTAAAACCCCTTCTCCACAAACTTATTTCCCCAGAGCAAGGTGGGTTTGTCCTGGTCGCCATATCCACGATGAGATTGTGTTAGCTCAGGAAATTCTGCATTCTATGGCAATTCAAAAAAAGCCCACAATGTTTATTAGACTGGATCTATCTAAAGCCTATGATAGAGTGGACTGGAGTTTCCTTTGTAAGGTTTTGGCTCAATTTGGTTTCTCTCTCGGAATGGATAAAATGGATAGAAGCATGCTTTACCTCTGTTTCCTTTGTTGTTCTTGTTAATGGTTCTCCTACACAATATTTTGGAGCTTCCAGAGGTCTTAGGCAAGGAGATCCTTTATCCCCTTTTCTATTCATTATCCTGGCAAAATGCATGGGGCGACTTATCAAAAAAACCTGCCAGGAAAAGAGAACTCATGGAATTCAATTGGCCAATAATAGCCAACTGATTTCTTGTCTCCAATTTGTTGATGACTCCACGTTGCTTGGAAGAGCTACACTCCAAGAAGCGAGACAAATTCAGAAAATGTTGGATACCTTTTCAGATGCTACCGGTCAATTGATTAATATTGGAATTGGATTTGATAACACCCTAAACTTTTGCAATATGACTAACTAGTAAAGGCTAACACCATAATAGCCTAGAGCCAAGCTCAAGCTTAAGAATGAAACATCATGATCAAAGCTTAAAAGCATGCATCAATGGAAACTAAATGAAATTAAACATCTAATCTACAAGCATCCTTACTATGTGAGATGATTACTAATTAACATAGACCTAATTAGATCTAAGGGCAATCAAATTATGGTTGTTCAAGTACTCCATGCTGCCCCATATACTATGAGATCAGAGGACAATTTCACTGTCTCTTCAGAGGGATTCAGACTCTCCCAGTCTTCTTCAGATATATCGACCAACGGTGCCTTGCCCTCTACATCCGTGAGTCTTTGTTGTTACGAGACCAGATTCTTCATCCCCCTCCGAGAGTCGTCCCCACGAGACAAATTACAGCCTTCTTTCCGGTTCTACCCATTGGTGGAGGTACTAAACGACAGCCTTTCTGACCCAGATACAGTGCATAGATCAGTTCGTCCCCGGTTGGACCTTCACACTTCTCTCGATCACCGCCAGAATCGGATGCACACACGTACCAGAGGGCAGTCCAGCTCCATTCGTCCTCCCGCCATCGCGTCAATCTCGAGCTCGGCGGGAAGGAGGCTTCCGCCACCCTCGTTGGGTTGCCGACCCATCAAGAGTTTCTTTTCATTGGCCTCTAATGTTAGGAGGGGTGTGGCTACCATTCCTGATTAGACCATTGGTCCTTGTTTGTCCCCCCTTCATTCCCTTCTTTGCTTCCCTCATTTTTCTCCCCCGCTTGCTCCATTGCCCCCACTGTGGGGTATTTGGCTCAGGTTTCCTTTTGCCGTCTTTTCTCTTCTTTTCTGTTTTTGGGAACTCATTTTGAGTTGTCCCGCTCGCACTTTGTATATTGTTTGGGCTGCAGTCCCATTGACCTACTTTTGTGGTCATTCGGTTGACATTAATATATTTATCTATCTTATCTCTAACAATGGCTACAAGGCCATATTAGATATCCCTCTACTAACCAATATGAAGATTGGATGCAAAGATTGAGCAAGCTAATCCAAGAAGGCTCTTAATCATATTTCTTATATGATATACTAATCAAAGTATGGTGTAAAGTATGAAGGTAGGTGCTTAGTCCTTTTTATAGTTTTCTATTTGAGGAAAACTTGCATCTTGGTGCATGTGGGACTAAAAAGGATAAAGTAGATTAAGGCTTGTTAATCATGATTAGTGAATTAACAAGTGATTAGCATGTGAGGAGCCTTAATTAACCACTTAGGGTCAATTAAGAGGCTATGATAAGCTTTTGAAGCCTTTTGAGATGTCTTGGAGGGAAATGGGGTGATTTTGAATGGTTGGAAGAGGGTTTTAGCCAATAATAGGGTTTATTGATCAAAACAAGGGTAAATAGGCTTAATTAGCTAATAATCACTAATTGTTTGTTCGGAAGAGGATTATGACTTACGATGTGTCGTAAATTGGCATCTTGAATGTGAAAGAGGTTAGGTAATCAACAAAGCATCGTTAATTAACCAAGATAGAGAAACGTTAGTTAATTAGTGGAAATCACTAATTATAACGGAAATGGTAAGAATGAGAGTAAGAATGAGAATTTAGGTGCTAAGTTGAAAGACTAGTCTTCGGTTAACCAATAAGATTGATTCCAAACTACAGAAGTGGACGAACAAATGGCTTTCATCGGGGGAGGATGACGTTGGTTAAATCTGTCCTTCAAGCTATGCTAATATACGTTGCCTCTATTCTGAGTATTCCTAGCACTATATTGAAACAGGTGGACTCCATATGTCAGAAATTCTTATGGAGCGGAGTTCAAAATAAGAAGAAATGGTCCTTGGTTAAATGGGAGACATTATGCCGGCCAAAGATTGAAGGAGGATTAGGATTTCGATCTTCTCCTAAACAAAATAAAGCTCTAGCTGCCAAATTATACTGGAGACTACTTGTTCACCCTAATGCTTTGTGGGCTGCTACTTTCAGAGCTAAGTACGCTGAAAATAATCCTCCGAGAACATTATCAGATCTACCCTCCCTTCTAAAGGTTCTCCTGTCTTGACGTTTATCAGAATGGGAGAAGATATGATAAAAAAGAGCTCTTTTGGATTGTTAACAATGGTCAAATGGCTAATTTTTGGACGGATTCTTGGGACGGTCAGCCACCTCTCATTCTCCAATTCCCCATCTTAGACCCATTATGGAACACATGCAGGGCATTGGTTGGATTAAGGTTACCCATTACGGGCGACCAACTGCCCTTCCTTGGGAGAATGGAAAAGAATGGATTCTTGTTTCAAAATGGCCCATTACAATATGTCATGAGGATCTCACTTTGCTTCATAAAGTCCTACAGGCTAGAACTTTGTCTTCTTCACCACTTCCAGATAAACTGGGATGGGGAAAGGATGTCTCTGGTTCATATTTAGTATCTACTGGCTATTCTTCATTGTTGGTTGATAATCCTCATCCTCTTCGGTTTCTTTTCAAACATTTATGGCAGCCAAGTATGTGGCCCAAGGTCAGTTTCTTTGTTTGGCTTGTTATCCATAGAAGAGTTCTCACAGAGAGATCGTCTTTTGAAGAGAGGTATGTATGGCCCTTTCAAATGCATTCTATGTTTATAGGACGAAGAATCTTCATCACATATTTTCTCCCTTTGTCCTTGGGTTATTCCTATCTAGCATCACCTTCTTCTTTGTTTCAACTACACTAGAATAACTTTGCCTTCATAGAGGAGACTTTCAAAGCCTCGCAGAAGTCTTCCAATAGGCCAACATTTCCTTCCGATTTTGTGGATTGGCATTTCCCTCACTCTATGGAATATTTGGAAAGAAAGGAATCGAAGAATTTTTCAACAAGTTAGTAAAGAGAGCTCTTTTATCTGGGAGAAAATTAAAATTAACATAGCGGAAACTCTGAAACATAAAATATCTTTACCCCGAGTCTTTCCTGGAGTGGTTACATCTCCTCGACCAAGTATCTCTGGACCCTAGGGATGCTACGCTCTCTTGAGGCAAACTAAACATCGGGCCATAAGCATAAGTCAATGGAAGAGACCTCCTTTGGGATATGGAAAGTTGAACACGACGGTGCTTCTAGAGGGAATCCAGGAAAAGTTGCTATGGGAGGCATTGCAAGAGACACCAAGGTGAGGTGCAGTTCTTCTTTGCTGAGAATTTGGGTACTACTACTAACAATTTTGCGGAGGTGAAGGCAATCTATAGGGGCATGCAGGAGGCTTTAAAGATTGGATGGAAAAAGCTTCAAATTGAATCGGACTCTCAAATCATTTTAAAGTTGTTATCTGATGATCGAAATGCTTCTTCCTCTAATTGGCGAATAGCAAAAGAGGTATGGAGGATACAACAATTGAAGCAGCAGTTTCAAGAAGTTCAGATGTACCACATTCCCCGTGCAAGGAATAAAGTTGCCGATGGATTAGCAAATTGGGCTTTAGATAATAGAGATCTCCTCTGCTATGGCATGCCTCCTGCTTGGTGGTCCAATAAGCTCCAAAGGGATATCAGACATATTCTAACTCTGGACTCCTCATCATGATAATGTTTTTAGTTTATCTTTTGTATCATGCTCAAGCCTGGGCTAATAGTTTTCAGGCTTGGCATAGTCATATATGTACATTTCATTTCTATCTAATATAAAATTTTGGTGTTTGTTTTTAAAGAAAAATATGTATGCAAATTTTGGTGCTTAAGGCATGTGAACTGTTTGACAAAATGCCTCAAAAATATGTGGTCACATGGAATGTGATGTTGGTAAGGTAAACGGCGGTGTTAACAAGTCTTTTGGGCATTTCAAAGAAATGCCTTATCCAGATGTATCTCATGGAATGCCATGGTTGCAAGAAATGCACAAAAAGGTTTGTTGAGGACATTTTTAAGCAAATGCCATTGCAAGTGTAAAGCCAACTCCACATTGGCATACTCCTAGCCTATGAGAAGATAAGAGCTTTGGAGCATGGTATGGACATTCAAACAATTGTTGAAAATGGATATCTATCTTATGTATGGAATAGGAACTCGAGGATGAGGTGGTTGTTGATTGTTGGCAGCGAGGATGAGGGCAGAAGCATCCAAGTTCAACTAACTCCTTCCAAGCATGTGTTCCTCTCCTCTATGTAGCTCATTTATGTACATTGTTTTCTTTCATCGTTGTTGGACGTTATTGAATTCTAATGAAGTTTGCTTTATTTGGATGAATGTATAACAATATATTAACCTTTAGTTATGGCGAAACAAACATTGGCCAATAGTAACCAATCTCTAGATTATTTGTTTCCCCAGCACGTTATTCTGCAGACTACCTATAGTGCACACTTACCCCAAATTTGAAACGAAATGGTAAGCTAATGTGAAAATTGGACCTTAGTCTCGTAGTCATGTGGATGGGTGTTGAATAAAACTAAATTTTAACCACTTTAAAACAACTCTCTAGATCTATAATTTCATCTTGAAATTGATGCATATTAAACATCTCTAACCTTCACCTTGGTAGTTTTTCAATTGGATCATGTTCCTTAGGGTTGTGAAATAAGTGTTCAACCATTAAACAACACTCACACCTTTGTTTAGCATTTATTTGGCATGCTTTTTTAGCCCATGGAGGAGCTGGGCGTAGGAGAAATGCACTCATTTATTGTCAAAGAAATTTGGAATCATCCTGGTTTTAATGCTTGTGGACCGAGAAATCAGGATCCACCACCTCAAACCTCTTCTTTTCTGTCAAGAATTGCAAGCCACAATTAGTTTCACCTTAGCTTATCGTGAAGCACTTGTTCCGCGCCATATTTGCGGCCACTTTAGCTTACAGGTGCAAAAGTAAACTTTCAATTTTCGATAATTTCCTTCAGAATGGCTCCTCCAAAATGAGTATCGCGTGTCACATTCTAGCCCTGTCAATTTCCATGCATGCTCACCATTTATGAGAATGGCTTGAAGTGATCGAATTCTTGTTGGTTGCTCGATGACCCTTTTTGTGAGGCCATTTTGTGGTTGTTTGAGCTACTTTGAGCTATAGTGTAAATTGTTCAAACTATGTTGTTTCGCTCTAGAGTGGTGTCTCCAAAATGGGTGTCGTCTATCGAACTTTAACACCGTCAACTCCTCGATGATCTCATCATATAGGACAAGAGGTTAAAAGTGACCGCTTCCTACTTCATGTACTTTTCAACCTTTTTCGAGAGGCCATTTCGTGGCCAGTTTAGCTATGTTGAGTTGTATCATGGTTATGTCCTTGAACCAATCTTTTTTACTCTACCAAATAAGCCTTACAAAGTAGGATAATATGTTGTGTTGGACAGCTTTGTTACACTTTATTATCTGTCCATGAACTTTATAAGAACTTGAGAATTGTGTGAATATGACAAAAGCTCTCTCTCTCCCTCTTCTCTCTAGAACTCTTGAGATATAATGGAAATGCAACGTTGAGTGAAGATAATGATTTCTTTCTTTCTCTTAATCCCTCTCTAGAACTCTTAGATATAATGGAAATGTGACGTGTGAAGATAATGAATTCTCTCTCCCCATTCTCTCTCTAGAACTCAAAAATATCATGAAATGCAACATTGTATGAAGATAATGATGTCACTCTCTTCTTATTCTCTCTAGAACTCTAAAACATAATGGAAATGCAACATTGTGTGATGATAATATTTTTCTCTCTCGAACTCAAAGACAAAGGGAACGAGAAATTGTGTGTGAAAATAATTAAACTCTCTCTATCTATATATCTTCCTTGTCGGAATGTGTAAAATGATTGCGAATATTTGAGGATGGGGAAATTTACAACGTATGATTTTATAGCTAGTAGGTTAGGGGTGAATCCATGTAATCTTTGCCCTGACCTATGTTGTTGATAGGGTGTAGGTGCTGCAATGGAAATGAATACGATTGAGGTCATTCAAATCTTGTACTCGCATCCAATTATAATAAGTGTTCCTTTCATTAGAAAAGAGAAATTGTATTGCTATTGTTATAAATTGAGTTGCGGTAGCCTTAGTATTGTTGATAAGAAAATGAATTGTTGATATCATGCATTTATAGGAGTGTGTTGTATCTAGTTAATTTAGCTATTTGCAAAGTACTTTGTAATTGTAACTAGTAAATGGTGAAGATGCATATTCAATTATGCGATAGGTGTTAAAACACCGAGTCAGAAAATAATTGAACTTATTTATTTAATACTCAACTTGCAATTTTTTTCCTTGGCTAATAATGGCTATAATCCAAGTTTTAAACATTTCATGAAAGTGAATTACTCTTGACTTGTAAAAGGATAGTTTTAATGTTTCACAAGACTATACCAAAGGAGAAACCCATCTCTTATTGAGCTTAATATTCTACTTAGTCTAAGTAACTAATGTGTAGGTCACACTTCAAATTTTGAGTGGATTTCTACGAAGTGGGCCACACATATGTGACCCTCCAACAAGGTGTATCTCACACAAGCCCTTGCTTGCGCAACGTTCTTCTAAGAACTCTTTGGTAAGCTTACTTTAATTCATTGTATCGACAAACCCGAAGACTTGGTAATCATTACTATTGTAACTCTAATATGGGAGCACGCATGTAGTGTAATGAATAAAACATCAAACTTGTTGGGACTAGAATAATATCCTAGCCTATATCATCATGATACTCCTTATGGTGCTACCATAACAGATTAGCGAAACCTTCAATCGCAAGAAGCAATTAATATTGTTCTACATGGTATATATCATAACATATGTGCGCGATGGAACTTGAACTCGACACATTGAATCCTTCATTCTAACTTAGCTTATCTATAAGAGATGTTACCACTTCCTTCCTTGAGTGGCCATGTGAAGGGGCCATATCTAGGTGACCCTCCACTATTCTCTAAGCTTCATGGGACCTCAACCTTGGGAGTCGTCTTTTTGTAAACTACTTGTAACTAAGTTGAACTCATCATATTTTACAAATTGTACCATGAACCTAGAATTGGGAAGGCCTCCTTAGGAGTGTGTGTGTGAAATCTTTAATCTTTCTTAAAATGAAAAAGTAAACAAGTAATAAAATGTTCCTCGTTATGTTCACTAGTTAGCTTCTTAGGTGGCTAGTGTTGATATGATTGTTGATAGTGTAGTACTCAAAGCAAACTAGATCAATTATTGTCATGTATAAGCATGGTTACGTAAGGATGAATCTTTGCAAGATTTGAAACCCCTATCGAGGAGTTAAATAAGTTCCATTTTGCGCGATGAATAAAATAAGGAATTGTGAACAACATGGTAAAGTAACTATGTCAAGTCATACTAGTGTGGATTATGAAGGCCAACCAAATAAAATGTTGTGTGTTAAGTGTTAATAATGTTATTGCGAAAAGAGAAAAAATTACCCCAATTTTAGCTTCGTTTTGGGTCTTTAAATTTGGGCACGACAATCAATATATAGAACTCTTATGTGTAGTCCTTCACACTCATCTCCTTTTGTCTACAATTTTGCAACTTCTTGAAAACAATGAATTGGTAATCTATGGATAAAACCTTCACTTTCAACTTGACAACCATTTTGTTTCAAGCTTTGATTTTTGCTTTAATATTTCTTTATCTATCCATCCGAAAGATGATCCCACCATAAAGATAATGTCCTTTTAGCTTTGGGCAAGCAAATGTAACCTTCTTAGTGTATTCTATTGACTTTAGTCAAAATATTCCTCCAACTCCACAATCCAATCTTTCAAGTCCATTGGACATAAACTTCTTGGGTGGTTTGAAATGTCCATATGCGGCTTGCCTCCTATCTTGGCAATGGACTTTTGATATCTATTTTTATTTCTTCTTTAAATTCATCCATGGTTACCTCTAGTGTTTCATCATTATTGGAGTTCGAATCCACTCCTCTTCTCTAAATATTCTCCAATTCACCAAATATGTCACTCGTGGTGGTCTTCCTCTCTCTCTTCCTCTAAGAGATATTCCTCGGTGTTCCATTTCTATTCCTCACAACAACAAAGATCGCAAATACCACTACACCTCCCAACACCACCTTTGTTGCAAGATGTCTTCATTACTTTCTACCCACACTCACAAATGTGGAAAAAGACTCACTCGTAGGATAGAATCTTCTTTGATACCAAATTATGCAATCATTGTTCATGGGACCAATGATGCAGTCCTAGACCGCGTAGCCTAAGTACTCAAGCACAAGTTGAATCAACATGCACAACAATAGTCCATGCACAACATGCAAACAACAAGCTTTATTTTATTGATTCAAATGAGGAAATACAATTACACACACAATGACAATCTTATTTCAGGATTGATAATTCGATAGTTACAAAAATCCCTAGAGAGATGTTTTACACACAATCACTCCTATCTAGACTTGAAGGTCTCACAAATCTCTGCATGAACCAGATTTGGTCCCTTCTCACACATTGCAGCTACTCATAGTGCTTCTTTCAAACTAGGCTCCATGTTCTTCAAAATTCTGGTTGCCAACTCCTTCAATGGCACTTGACCCGCATATTTATGGGTACAAGAATCAACTATAGAAGTTGAAACAGATCACCTTCCTATTCAAACAACAGCCAAGCTGTGTCTCTTCAGCTTTTGTTAGTTTTGTGGAACCAACTGTCAAGGTCGTTACAAATTCCTAGAGCAGTGACACACAGCATCTTTAGGCAGCACATGTTTGAGTTGGCACGTGGCATGCTTTAGTGATCCACCTTGCAGGAGTGCGCTGACAACAAATCAATTGCACATGAGAATCTTCAATTAGGTGGTTGTGCGGGTTGCGCAAAACATTGCATGTGGCTGCACAAGACAAGTCCCATTGTGCTAAATCTTCTGATGCACATGAGTTTCACCTATCTGGACAGAACACAGAGCTTTCCAGATATGTTGTGCAAGTCATTCGCTCACAAAGAACAACAGCTAGTGAAAAATAGTGCATGTGTGTAACATGTTTCAGTGTGCCCATACAATAAGGGAATGGTGAAAGAACTTATTTCAAGACTGAACTAGCGACATGCCTTCATTTGCTAGTACTAGTAAAAAACAAATAATCTTGAAAAAACAAGAAAAAGGTTCAGTATTACAAATGTGGTTGATTGGTACACTGTGCTACTGACCACCATTCTAGGAAAATTTCATTCAAAGATAGAAGGAAGCCTGCTGCACATTATGTTGTGAGTTATAGTAGATATTCTTCTTCTAAACAAGAAAAACCTCATTTCACTGAAGCTTCTAGTCTAGGTGAATAGAACCATGAAAATATCTTCTTCTAATGGGAATCTTGTTTCGTTGAAGATTTTGGTCCAAGCAGACAAAACCATGACAATGTCTTCTGAAAGACTTGCAAAACTCCATCTTGAGTTTGCTACTAGCTTGAGGAAAGGGAAGATGATTTAGTGGCACTTTTGTATTTCAATTTTGGCTTTGTCGATTTTGTACAAATATAAAGGAAGCAATGGTGATTGTTGTTGTTGGTACATGTCTAGGGATCAGAGGATGACATAGATTGATCCAAGTACAAGGAACAATTTACAAGTTGCAGCGACTTCATCAGGTGGAGATTTTTGCTACAAGATGCCTAACTCTATTGTACTTCCTATATTATCTCTACTCGTTTATTTCCTAAGCTTGTCTTGCCAACGAATGGAAGAATGCATTAATATAAAGGTGTAGCAAATGAAGGAATGGTTGAACCGCTACATGAATGATCACCGTTCTTTTCGTAATTGTTCTGACACGTCAATGTGTCATCTTCTGGAGATGTCATTCTGCAATTGTGAGGAATAATGCTGACATTGTGAGAGCTATAAGACATCAATGAAGGGAAGTTAAGACTTTGTGGTATGATCGTGTGTGTTTGGGATAGTTCTGAAGCCGATGGTAAAGACAACACATGGTGCAGAGTACAACCATTATACTGTGATTCATTTAAAGTCTTAAATGCTCCTAGATCAGTTGCCCCTCCTTGCAGAGAAATAGTCACCATTGCATGCAGTTGCAGAAGGATGTGGAAAGTTGTTGGAAACTTTCATTTTGGGTGAACCATTTTCCTTGGGAAGGAACTGACTTGCATTGACAATCTAAAAGAGAAGAATCTCTTGTTGTCTTGTATGTTTGACCCTGGTGTCAATGATTCAATCCGACTTTGTTGGAATGTTCCAATTAGGATTGGTCTCCATCTGCAGAGTGTCTCTGCAATATCTGAAGTATCCAATCAAGGTGGAAAATAATGGCGTAAGAGTTCGGCATTGAAAATTGGATGTAAACCAAGGTAGGAAGAATGAGCTCATAAAAGTAATCTCTTACTTGCATAGTGATGGTATAGGACTCGTGCCGAAGTGGACGCTTACAATAACGTCCTATCAGTTGTTCCTTTTACAAATTCAGAATTACCAACTAGAAAGGTGTGCAGTGTCCAATGACGATCATGGCACTACTTGTACACATAGATATATGGAACTGACTTGCCACTATGCACTCTAATAGATGTCTACAAAGTATGAATCCTATGAATATGATGCTAACCAAGTGTTAGTCTCATGTCCCCATGCGTCAAACACATTGAGTTGAGCTTGAACCAGAGGTCAACTCAAATAATTTACTACTAGATTGGCACTTACCTTCTTATGATTGAAGACATGTTGTTCTTGCTGAAACTTCTCTATGTCTTCAATATCTATTGCAGCTTGTGATCTATGTGGATCATAATATGTAGTGCTTCTGATGCTTACATGTCTAGACAATGGCATAAATTTTTCAATCATATGGGGTACTTCCTTACCGTGACGGTGAAGGTTTCACTGTGGTTAGCGATTGGGTGACAATGTTGAATGTGGATTGTTCCATTTGCATCTTTAGATGTATCGGTTTTTATCTCAAATGGTTGTTGAAGATTGTTATCTCAAGAACTCACGCTAAACAGAGTCTTGCATTTCAGTTTTTCAAATTCCTTTTATTTTGTGGCTAACCAAGCGAAGGTTGCTTTGGTACCACCTATGGTAACTTGATTCAAAGGCCAAGTTACACGAAACAAACAAGTACAAATCTCCTGTAGAAATTTCCTTATCCCAAGAAGATGTGAAGCTCTGAGATTATTTGGTTTAGGCCATTCCTGGATGATGCAGATTTTGGTTGGGTCCAAATGAACTCATGCATCAATAATGTATCCTAGATATTGTATCTTCCACAAGGCAAACAAACATTTCTCCATATTGGCATACAATTTCCACTGCCGCAAAGTGTGAAGCAATTGTTAAAAATGGCATATACGTTCCTTTCGTGTTGTGTTGAAGATTAGGATGTTGTCAAGGTAGACTGCCACATACGAGTTTGAGAACGGCCTGAGGATGTCATTCATCATCCACATGAATGTCGCATGTGCATTAGTTAAGCTGAAAGGCATAACCAACCACTCAAACAAACCTTCCTTGGCTTTGAAGTGTGTCGTCCACATGTCTAAAGGTTCAACAAGAATGTGATGTTATTGAATCTTTGGTAAGATCAGTTTTGGTTAAGAATTTGGCACCGCATAACTGGTCCAAAAGGTCCTGTATCTAGGGAAGGGGGTAGTGATTCTTCACAATGATCTTGTTGAGAGCTTTGTAATCGATGTAAAACCTCCATGTGCCATCCTTCTTTGGCACAAGCACAATGGGGCTGCCGCAAGGCGATGAGTTGGGCCTGATGTGTCCTTTATCCATGAGTTCATGGATATGTCCCTGGATCTCTTCATTCTCAAGAAATGATCTACGGTATAAAGATGCATTTGGTAGCGGCAATCATGGTATCAAATCAATAGTGTGATTTACCATGTAGTGTGTGGGAACTTCTTTAGTGATTGAAAAATATCCTTCGATTTGTCCAGCATATTGTGCAACCACCAATGTCTACTAAAGGAACTGCAGTATGAATTTGTTCCACAAGAGTACAACGTCTTACATTCAGATTTCATCATCAAGAGTACAAACTTCTTGCCATAGCTGATCAACCTCTTACATGATTTGGCATTAATGCGCAAAAGCTTAGGAACTACTTTTGGTATGTGATATATCATGTCAACAACATCTACGATAACATTTCATATATTCACTGCATAGATTGCATGCCAATGAAAAGATATGGTTACCCAAGCAAAACATCGTATACCTAAAATGGTGCTACATCATAAAGGATTGCATCTTGAAAATACTTGATTTTGTAGACCAAGGGAAACTGTTGAGTGATGCATTTCTCGATGCCCAAACTGAACCATCTGATAGAATATGGTTATGTGCAAGGCATCAGTGCCAAGTTCAATCTGTGTACTACTTCGAGAGAAATTACATTCTTATAACTTCGATTGCCAACGATGAAGTATACAGGTTGTTCATTATACTGAATTTGAAAAAGGAACACTCCTTCTGCTTCCTCTAACTCTTAGTTGGAGGAAGAAGCAATGTTTGCAGTACCTACCAGGCATTTGGTTCAGAATCCATGATCTGCTTACCTTTGTTTGGTGTCGCAGTGATAGTACCCATAGTTTCAAGTTGTACAAGTAGAGTTTTCTAGGCGTGGCACTCGTCATTGAGGTAACTGCTAGTGTTATTAACTGAACACCACCTGCCAGTCTTGGACTGTTTAGTCTGGTCATTTGACAAGGTTGTCTTCTATGAGGATGGCATGAAGAACTAATCCCTTGTTTACTTAATCCCAAGCTTCTGATTTTCGGACTGTACTTCTTCCTGAGACTTGGGATCATCTTTCTTTTGATTTTTACTTAGCTTTGCTTTGAATTTCCTAGCAAATTTTGTTAGGAATACCAATCCCAAATAGGTTTGTTTTGTTAGAAGAAAAGTTTTTACATAAAGCAAATTTTAATGTGTTTTTTGTGTGCACATGAGATTGACCTTGAAGAGTCATTCTCATCCTTTCCCTTTTGTATCTTTTGGGTAGAATGAGCAATCTGAAAATATCACCTCTTCCACTTCCATAGATTTTGTTGAGAAAATTGTATAAGTATGGGTAAACAGTCTATGGACACCCAACACAAGCTTTGTAATTCTTTTTGTTGAGATTAATAGAATTCCCTTAACCCAGATTGTAGACGGGCACACCTTCTCTATTTTGAACACATGGTATCAGAGCCGCATGGACGATCTCGGTAATTGAAATTTTGGTGCTTGGTTATAGTAATCTTTGTTTTGTTCTGCCATCCTCCATTGTGTTTCCTTGTTTTTCGTTTGCCACCAAAAAAGAAATAGGAGCATAAAAAAATGTTTAATATGAATTCTGGCTTCCATTACCTTTCTTCTCCTCTCATATATACTGTCACCTTGTGCCTATAAAATCTTGTGCATCACAATGTCGTCCATGGGTTTTGTCATAACATTTGGATAGGCCATTTAGAGTTTAATGCAGGTCATTTAACATTTTAACAACGTGCATTTTGTGGGACATTTTGGTAGACTGACAAGTATTCTCAATTTGATTTTACAATTTGCAATTCAAGGAATCCATCCACGTTTCGGTGGAGCACACAAAGTGTTGAAGGTAAAGGTTAAAAACCCAATTTTTTTAAAGGGCGTCTTTGTTTCGCTGGGTTTTCATTTTGTTCATTTACTCTTATAGTGATGTTGAAGATTTCACAACCATTCACTGACTCATGTAGGCTAAATGGCACAAACTACATGAATAAAAAATGGTGGTAAAGGAGCTTTAATTTTTAATGATATCTGAGTTTGGTAAGGTAAATAAATGGACCAACAATTCCTGCTCATGCAAATAAAAACCACGTTTGATTTACAGAATCAAAAGGCACTTGCAATTATTCAATGTTCTTGCACATCAAAAATATATTGAATGGCATATCTGAAATACACTGTGTAGAATCCTTTTTCCCCAAGACATGTTCACGTAGATTCGTCAAAAGAAAATTGGGAGGCATGGTACACGGTGATTTGTATGGTGATAACCAACCACAATACAAGCAGATTGATTTATCGCTGCAGTTGTCTGATCAAAAGTTGTCAGAAACAGGGAAGTGAATATTTGTCTAAGATTAAAAACATCCACACACAAATTGGATAAGTAGATTTTGATGTTGTAGATAATACTATTATGATGACTGTTACACTTCATAATAAACATTTATTGAAACATTTCAATTAAGAGATGAATTGAGCATGGGGAAATATAACACTTTGTGAGTTATTAATTAAGGACGTTAACAGCTTATCTAGCAGAAAGCCTTAATCGGAAGAGGCCTTTGCAGTAATTTTTAGCAGTTTGAGTAGAGGTAGTAGAGGCAAAGGCATATACAACAATGTTGGACAGATGGAGGTTTTCATCATCAATGTGGAGATGGTGGACATCCACATGTGGGGTATGATGGAGATAATCAATCTAGAGGAAGAGGAAGATATGATAAACGAAGAGGCTGAGGCCAAAGTAGAAGAAACGGAGAAATCACTTGCTACATGTGCAGAAAGATCGGACAATATGTTGCCGAATGTCGCACACCTTTTGACAAGGTTCCAAAGAAGTAAAATTATGCTAGCTATGCACGATGTGGTGAGTACTATGATGATAATTCCACTATCTATACACAATATGGTGCGTACTATGATGATAATTTAAATTTGTTGATGATGAGAATCATGAATCTGCTTACACTACAGTGAAAGTAGTGCCATGTGCAAGATATTCTAGTAGATAATTTGAAGATTTGACAGATGTGTGGATTATGGATATAGGAGCAACCAGGCATATGACTTTCAAAAAGGATTTCTTTTGGGAATATCAAAAGACATATTGGAGTTGCAGACAAGACTCTTTATAGAGAAGATAGCATTGGAAGTCTGAAGCTAAAGCTTCCTAATGATATTGCTAGATGTCTCTACAAGCAAATTTTTGTTTGAGTAAGATTGTGGTTATAGATGAGAAGATATTTTTCTTTGGTAAGTCTACAAATAGTAATGTATCTACAAGCAAATTTATGATTAATAGAGAGATGTTGTAGAGGAGAAAAAAATTCTTTGGTAAGTCTACAAATAATATTCTATGGCTAACTGCTTACTAAGTTCAAGTTATGGTGTTGAAACAAAACAAGGCCCAAAGCCAAAACATCATAAGACTCGCATTCTAGGGGAGATGATGAATAACTAAGAGATAGCAAGTCTTCACAGCCAAATCAAGAGAGCCAACAATGAATGCTTAAGTGGTATTTTACCACGGTGAAGGATATTTTGAAGGATGAATTGCTACAAGAAATGGAAGGCCAATCTACACAATCGGCAAAGCAAATAATGCAAGGTGGTGAGCCAGTAAATTTTGCTCTAACTTCTATTGTCCCAGAGGTATGCGAACCTAGTACATTGAAGAGACTAGAGGAGATCCTAAATGGGTAGCCACAAAACATAGCTTGGCAAAGGAAACAAAGAAGGGCAACAAGATTACCACAATTGGAAGGCTACAAGTTCCTTTCCAATATGGCTGGTTGTATAAAATTATAAATAAATTAGTGGCATTATAGAATGAAAATGTAAGCATGGAATTGGGTGGTATTGGAGAATGTGTTTCTAGAGCTATGTTTTAGACAATCTCTAAAGTTGAATACCAACATCAAGTTGTTTAAATAATAGACAGTTGGAATTGATGGACATATTTTCCTGAAAAATAATGTTTTGTCCCAACAATTAGGTAATAGATTGCTTGGAAAATGGTAAATTTAACTCGGCTAGCGAAAAGAAGAATGTATGTCATCCATTGAGATGAACAATATCATGCCAATATTAGAGAGCCAAAGGAGAATATGTGAGGCTATAGAGTATCAAAAGAAGTGTTCACATGACAAGGTGTTTTGATGGGGAACATGTGTATTAAACAAAGTGTTCAAGTGACAACAAGGTGTTATAGTATTGAAGATCTCCATGATAAGTGACAGCTAGTGATGTCCAATAATGGATGTGAACCTCAAGTATGTCAGAGATATAACGAAGGTAATACGCACTTGAAAAGTGGTCAAGTCATATGACAGGACTTCCATCATTAGACATGTTTTGGAGATTGATCATGTTGCAAAGGGGGAATGGTAGAACACTGCAGAAAGTTGTCACATCAAGGGAAAAAATGTCATTAGAGGTGTGCCTCCAAACCTCTGATTCAAAAATCGTGATAAATCGCCAGATGCATATAAAACGATTTATCTTTCAAAAAATTGTGATTTTTGTGCTGGCAATTAATCGGCGATTAATGGCGATTTAAATGGGTGAAAATCGTGAAAATCGACCCAAAAATCGTGGAAAATCGTGGGTATAATTTAAAACATCAAAACAGAAAAAACGTGCCCTTTTCCATGCGTTTTGAGGTCATTTTTTGCTGCGCGATTTCAACATCCATTCAGAGCTCTGCTGCTGGTCGTTTTCTGCGTGAGAACTGCTGGGGTTTTTGTTGGACGAGCAGGTTCGAAGCTGTTACGTTTTCAAGTTTCAAGTTCAACCTTTCACCGTCACATTTTCATGTTTCCACTTTCACGTTTTCACTAGGGTTCCCTGTCATTTGGGCGGGATGTATTATTGCATCTTGTCATGTTGAATTATTTGTCAGCTAAAGTGCTCTGCAAGTCTGCAGGGTTGTTTTGTGTACTGTAGCATAAATGTTTCAAAGAAGTCGAGTGGGTAAACTAAATGCTAAATGCTAAATTTTGTAAATGGTAAATGGTAAACTAAATGCTAAATGCTTTGCATAAGTCATCTTAATGTCAAAACATATGATTCTATGAATATATTTCCAGGGCTGGCCAAGTTAAACTGCATGTGAGTATTGTCTAGAAGAAAATTACCAGCTCTTAGTCTGCTTTGAAGTAATGTTGAAGAAATCATTTTAATGATATTGTTGAAGAAAATTACCAGCTCTTAGTTGCTTTGAAGTAATGTTGAACAAATCATTTTAATGATATTGTTGACAATCATAGTCTGATTTGTTCAACATTACTTCAAAGCAGACTATGATTGTCAACAATATCATTAAAATGATTTGTTCAACATTACTTCAAAGCAAACTATGACTGTCAACAATATCATTAAAATGATTTGTTCAACATTAATGTTTACCCACTTGACTTCTCTGAAAGACTAAAACATCATGATTTCTGCTACAGTACACAAAACAGCCCTGCAGAGCAGTGAGCACTTTAGCTGACAAATAATTCAACATGACAAGATACAATAATACATCCCGCCCAAATGACAAGTACAACTTGACACATTGCAATGCATTATGGTACTGCTTGGAGCCTTGGATTAATCATATTATGAGTTGTTTTTTGTGGTTATTTAGCTTATTTTGTTGCATATGTGGTTAATTCTTATTTATTTATTTGTTTCATGCAATTTGATTTTTCTAAGACTTGTAAAACTAAGACAAAAAACTTGTGTTGTTTTTTAGAATGGCATCGGCATCCGGTTCAGTTCATTCAACTGCTCTTAGTAAGCCTAACTCAAAAGACCCTCTTGGAAGCATTGTGAACAAGCAGAAGGCAATTGTGTTGTATGCAATTATTGTGGAATGAAGATGAGTGGAGGTGTCTATCGCCTTAAGTTCCACATTGCACGATACCAGGGAATGAAGTGACAGTGTGCACACAAGCACCGCCTGAGGCTCAAAGAGAGTTGTCTGCTTTCCTTGCAGCTTATGCAAAGAAAAAAAAAGAAAAAAAGAAGAAAGTTGATGCACTTGCAGCCCTAGTGAATAGAAGGGCAGCGAGGAAGATTTTGACATTGAGGGCTCTTCTATTGCCTCAATTCCAGGGGGTCAAACATTGGGACGGGGCTCATCCACTGAAAGTAGTTCAACTGCGTTTTTATCCCTCGAAATAGTCTCGGTCACAACCTTCACTCGAAGGTACCACTTGGAATAAAGAAATGCACAATGAAGCAAGAATAGCTACAAAAAACTTTTGTACTACAACATTCCTTTCAATGTGGCGAAAAGTCCATATTGGGAGAATTTGGTCACTGCATTAATGTTGTCGGAAGGGGTTCAAGGCTCCTACACCCCATGATTTGAGTGGCCCATTGTTGGAGGATTTTGTCATGCATACCAAAACTCTTGTAGAAGAGCAAAAGAAGGTATGGCAAAAAAAGGCTACACCATTTTGTCTGATGGGTGGACGGATGGAAAAAACCACACATTGATTAACTTCCTAGTGGCTTCAAGTGGGCAATTGGTCTTCTTGAAGTCAATTGATGCCTCCCACCAAGTGAAAACTGCAAGCACTTTGTGTGATATGTTAGATGAGGTGGTGAAGGAGGTGGGCGTGGAGAATGTCGTCCAAGTTGTGACAAACAATGCGGCAGCATATGTAGCAACAAGGAGACTTCTTAAGAGAGGCACCCTACACTTTTTTGGACCCCTTGTGTAGCCCATTGCTTGGATCTCTTATTGGAGGACATGGGCAAACTCTCATGAGTGAAAAATGTGGTTGAAGATGCAAGAAATATTACCAAGTTCATCTACAATCACACTTGGGTGCTAAACTTGATGAGACAGCACACCAATGAAAAAGAGCTTGTGCGATCGGCCGTCACATGATTTGCCACAAACTTCATTACATTGCAGAGCATTGCAGCCTCACTAACATCCCTTAAGCAGATGTTTGTGAGCACATGATGATTGGAGTCTCCCTATGCTAGAAAGGTCGTTTTCGATGATATGTTTACAAAACAAATGGAGGAAAACATGAAGGTAACCTAAAATTAAATATTTGTTTAATTATAACAATAAAGTACATCAAGGGATGGCGAGGATAGCAAAGGATTCGAGGTGTAGGGACACAGGGCCAAAGGTGGACTCGGTAGAATCGGTGTCTAAAGGGCTCGGAGAGGCGGAAGGGACACGGGTTGCCCTTTCTCTAAAGAACCTACAACAGATCGTCCTTGGAGAACAAGACGGGTTGATAGCACGCAGTTTCCCTACCGAAAAGCGAGCAAAGTTTACGAAGTTTTGGGCGTGTGGTCATCAACAAAAGGGGTTTGTCGTTGGTGTGAAAAACAATGGGGTAGTGGCTCGTGTGTTCGCTTCTAGCAAAGGGTTTCTTCATGGTGATATTCAAGAGTGAGGTGCAGAAGGTAGATACCCTAGCTCGAAAAGAACGGTTGTTTCTTGATTCAAGGGTGCATGTGAGAGCATGGTCTACTAAATTCGATCCAGATAATACGGTAATGGGAGAAATTCAGGTATGGGTGCGATTGTATGCTCTACCCAGCGAATACTGGAACCCCAAAATCCTCTCAAAAATATGTGAAAGATTAGGCAAGGTTGTTCGTATCGACCCTAAACTCGAGAGGGGATCCCTGCGCAGCTTTGCCGTGATCTCGTGTGTCTATTGATCCATCGAAGAGTTTGCAGGAAACCATTGTCATTTCCTCTCCCTCTGGTCAGTGGGTACAGAGAATCGACTATGAGAAGATCTCTCTCAGCTGCTTTAAGTGTAAACAAAAAGGTCATTTCCAGAGAGAATGCTAAAATGGCTCCATACCTGTCAAGTCAAGTTGGAAGCAGGTAGCGGAGCGTCAAAAGGGTGTGGATGGTGATGGTCCGTTGCCCCCCACTAACGAAGTTAGGGTGGAAGAAGGGAGAAACGGAGAGGGGACCTCAAACCCACTACATTTCGAACCAACTGCCTTTTCCCTAGTCAAGGAAATGGTCTCAGTAGTCCAGATTCCATCCGGCTTCGCCGCTAATGAAAGAAGGGATTGAAGAGGGACAGGGATTTCAAAGGAGGCCCTAGAAAATGGGTGTGCGGCGAATGCTGCTTCGGAGGACGAGCAAAGAGTTGAGGTAACAGAAAAACTTGGATCGATTTAATCCACCCCAGCAGTTTCCCATGTGGAATGCGGTTTTAAGAATCACCCTTGTCGACAGTCGAAAGAGATGATTTCAAAGCAGGAGATAGCAGCTGGAAAACAACTAGGTTCCTATTTTCATTCTTCAAATAGGAGGCGGGTCCTCTCCAAAGAGAGGATGAAGATCCTATCGTGGAACGTTAGGGGTATGAATGCCCCTAAACAAAGCCTAGTCAAGCGGTTTGTTCTTGAGCAAGAAGTTGATGTTTGCCTTCTTCAAGAAACAAAAATGTCAAAAGCAGAGTGTCTTGAGGGTTGGAAGTGGAGTTGGAAGGGTTGGTCAAGTTTGTTCATGGACTCGGAGGGCACGTCTGGGGTTTGGCCTCCTGTGGAAGGAAAGCAAGATGCAAGTGGAGATGATTTCACAAATTTCCAATCACCAATGGTGTAAAATCAAGGTAAAACACTCAAACGAGATATTTTTCTTATGAAATGTCTATGGCCCCAATAACCTAAATAGGAAGAGGGAAGTCTGGTCTTTGTTGGAAAGAGAAATGAAGAATTTTCCATTAGAAAAGATAATTTTAGCAGGGGACTTTAATGCAACATTGACTGATAAAGATAAGAGAGGAGTTCGATGGCAACCAATGTTTTAAAAACCGGTCAAGGGTTGGACCGGACCGGTTCAAACTCTATGAACCGGTTTACTAAAAAAGACATAAAAATTACATTTTTAAAGAAAACAATATATTTGAAAGATTAGAAACCATGATTCCAACAATTACACACAAAATATGCATAGTTTGCTCATGTATATAGTACCATAGTTGGAATACTCGCATTCGGCAAATACTCGGCAGACCCCCAAAAAAACTCGGCAATATTCGGCCAATACTCGAGAATACTTGGCAACTTAAAAAATACTCAAATTTCTTTAAAAAAACATAAATTTGCAGCCAAAACCGTGTATTTGCAGCGTTTTCTTTCATTGTTATTAATGCTTTCTTTTTGTTGGGACCTTTACGATAGCATTCAGTCTTGTGTCTGAGGATGCGCAAATTGGAGTGTAAACACAAAAAAAACTCTTAAAATAGCAAAAAAAAACTACGCATCTATTGATATGTGAAGTCAACATTTGAATAAGCAGGTTGTGACCAAGTTGGCAGGTGGGACGATTAGTCCGAGCACAAGAGAATACTCACCGAGTTTTGGCGAGTACTCGCTGGAGTTTTGGAAAGCTATCCAATATTTTTAATTACTAATCCGTCTATAGGCGATCAAAGCTCATGATTCTTTCAGAAGATTGCAAGAAGTTGCTTGGTCCAAAAAGGTGCAAAAATGGATTTTATGAAAATAAGAAAAATATTGCCATCAATACGTAGAGCTCGAGAAAATATACACTTTTAGAAAAACGGTTCTAAAACAGAGCCACGTAGAATAAAAGTTATGGCACATGCAAGTTTTTGCACTACATCTTCCCTTAGGACCCTTTCCAAAAATGGCAAATTTTATTCTCGTTCTTGTTTTTTCCACCAAAAATCCAAAAAGGAAAGAAATGCCAAAAACGGAAAAAATCCCTAACTCGGCGGTTCAAGATGAAACCGACGGTTTGACGGTTGTACTAAACCGGCCTCTTCATTACAAAACCGCCGCCAAAGATCAAACCGGCGAATAAATCCGGTTTTTTAACCGGTTCATGTCTAAATAAGTTGAACTCGAACCCGGTTCGGCCGGTTTTCGGTTCCGGTTCAACCGGCCGGTTTTAAAACACTGATGGCAACCCCGTTCACGGTAGGACTTTATATCCTTTGTGGAGCAATCAAATCTTGTCAACATCGAACCAAAAAGGGGTTGGATCACCTGGTCGAATAGGCGTCCGGGTTTTGGTCAATTGGCTATTAGACTGGATCGCTTCCTGGTGACGACGGTTTGGTTTCAAAATCATTTTCTCTTGGAAAGTTAAGTTCTTCCAATTTCAAGATCAGATCACTTTCCTATTGCTATAGATGTTCAATTTGACACCACCTCGAGGAGGTCTCCTTTTAAATTTGAGTTAATGTGGTTACAAGACCGAGGCTACCCGATCTTATCAAAAATCGGTGGTCTTCCTTTCGAGTAACGGGACCAGGATGTTCGTTTTATCCAAAAATCGCACCGCCGAAAGGAAAACTTTTGGAATGGAACATCTCATCGTTCAAGAATATTTTTGAGGAAAAGTTAAGAGTGGAAAAGGAGATTAAGGAGCTGAATGGGAAGATCTTTATTGAGGGTATGGGCCAAGAGGAATACAGGCAAGCGAAATTTTTACTAGCTGATTTGGGGAGCTACTGCTAAAGGAAGAAATATTTTGGAAGCAGAAATCTAGGGAGGTCTGGCTAAAAGAGGGTGATAAGAACACTAAATTCTTTCACTCCTCGGCCAAAGCTAGAAGGAACTTCAACTATATTTCAAAGTTGAGATCGGAGGATGGCAATTGGATTACGTAACAAGTAGGTATCAAAAATGAAGCGCTTTCCTTTTTCCATGAGTTGTTAGGGGAGAGAACAGCTTATTCCTAAACGAGCAAATCCCTCTTCCGAATCAAGTTCAAAAAGTGGTGAATGATGCAGATAACGAGAGACTAATGACAACTTGTTGTTTTCTAAGGATGAAGTTTGTTCCATCATTTTTTCTATGGAGAGAGATAAGACCCCTGGGCTGGATGGATTCCCAACGACCTTCTTTCAAGAATTTTGGACTGTCGTCGGAGAGGATGTTTGATTGGTGGTGGAAGAATCTAGGAGGTCCGGGAAAATTCTAGGGGAAATGAATTACACTTTTATTTACATGTTTCCAAAGAAGAACCATGCGGAATCGATGGATGAGTATAGACCGATCTCCTTGTGTAACACCTCGTATAAGATCATCTCTAAGGCCATAGCCACCAGGTTACGTCCGCTGCTTGCTTGCAAGGCCGATGATAGCCCAGAGCAGAGTGGATTCCTTCTCGAAAGGTCAATTACAGATGATATTTTCATTTCTCATGAGCTCATCCATTCTTTAATTTCTTCTAGATCCTCTGGTATGATGATTAAACTTCATTTTAGCAAAGCTTATGATCGCTTAAATTGGAGATTCTTAATGATGACTCTTAAAAGGTTGGGATTTTGTGATAAGTTTTGTGAGTGGATATTTAATTGCATTTCTACCCCTTGCTTCTCGGTTTTGGTTAATGGATCGCAGAAGGATTCTTTGTCAGTTGTAGAGGGATCCGCTCTCTTCATTCCCTTTTATTTTGGTGGCAGAAGCCATGAGCAAAACATTGAAGATCGCTTTAGCTCAAGGCTCAATCGGTGGTCTCAAGATAGTTGATGCTCTCCCACCACCGTCACATCAACAGTTCTGACGACACATTTCTTTTCGGTGTGTGGTATCGTCGCCTGGAAGCCGAGCATTATCGGGTCCATCCTTGATAATTACTCCAAGGCAACAAGTTAGATTATTAATTTTCACAAATCGGTGATATTCTTCTTTAACACTTCGTCGCGAATGCAGAGGAGAATTAAGAATGTTTTAAGATTTGAGATTGGATCACTTCCTCATAAATATCTTGGTATACCCTTGTTTGCGAGAGCGAGGAGAGCCTCTCTGTGGGAAGATCTGTTGCGTTCTTTTCATCCCGTGCTGAGATATGGAAAGGCAAATGGCTAACGCTATCCGGAAGAGTCCTTCTCATTCGTCGGTGATGAGAGCTCTTCCCATGTATATGTTGTCTGTGATGAAGATTCCAAAGGTGGTTTTGGGTAAAATAGAAAAATCCTTAAGGTCTTTTCTTTGGCAAGGGAACAACGAAGAGAGGAAGTTCCATCTAGTGAAATGGGAAAATGTCAAGTTGTCAAAATCCTTAGGGGCCCAGGCATCATCGACCTAGAGCTGCAAAATGTAGCACTTGGAGCTAAGTTTCTATGGAACTTTATTTCGGACCCGAGTAGATTGGTGTTCCAGGTTCTCTCTCATAAATATTTGGGGGTAGGTAGACTTGAATTGCTCCTTTCAACAAAGAGCTCCCACCGGGATCTCATATGTGGAACTTCCTTTCGAGGTGTGGGGATACCCTTTCTCCACAAGTGTCTTGGCAAATTGGCAATGGGAAGTTAGCCAGCTTTTGGGAAGATAGTTGGAATGGGCAGGAGCCTATGAATAATATTCAAGAGTTGGCCAACGTTATTCAAGTTACAAAGGAAGTATGGGGGAATAGAGCAGCGGATTATGGCTTAAAGGCATCGGATGGTTCCCCATCTTTCTCTTGGAAGCACGTGAAGGTTTTGGAACTGTTGGATGAAGAGATGAAGTTCTATAATGATTTGTTCTCTTAGAGAAAGGTTGCCTTCCGGGAGCAGGAGGATCAACTAATTTGGTTGGGCAACTCATCTAAGATGTATTCGGTTAAGGCAAGTTACACTAAGCTGATCTCCCATTCGGGAGAGGAGTTCCTAGTTGGACTGGTGCTAAAGTTGCCATATTCGGATGGCTGGTTGTGAAGGGAAAAATTCTTACACGAAGAGAAAGGAAAGCTTGGGGTTTTGCTAGCCCAACTAAATGTGTGCTATGTAATAATGTCGAAGACGATGTAGATCATCTTCTACTTTTCTGCCCCTTTGCGGAGGGAGGCTGGAATTGGTTAACCAATAAATTAGGATTGGCAAGGGCTCCTAATAGGAATATAACAAAACGTTGGTGTCATGGCCGAAGTTGGGGGGCAAGGGGGCTGCAGCTCTATTTGGTTTGCAGCCCATTTCTTTCTTATATGGCATTTATGGTGGGAGCGAAATCTGAGGATCTTCAGGAGGAGGCTTTGGAGTTTCAGGCTTTTATTGCAAAATTGGAAGCTCTTATTTCGAGAATGTCAATGCCCAAGTTCCAAAAGCCCAAACTATACTTCGAAAGATGTTGAGATAAGGAAGGTTTGGCCGCTTGTGAAAATTCCGCTCGATTGCTCATCAAGGGCTTACTCAAATTCAAAAAAAATTGAGAAGGAAAAATTCGAAATGGTCTTCACCCCCCCTGGGTTCTGCAAATTGAATTTCAACGGGGCCTCTAGAGGCAACCCGGGTAAATCAGGGGTTGGGTGTGTTATTAGAGATGAGATGGGAAGGGTGGTAGTGGCAGGTTCCTTTCCGCTACACGTGGGACCCCGCAATCTAGCCAAAGGACAAGCTCTTTTAGAAGGAGTTAAGTTAGCGGTGTCAAGTGGATGCGAATGACTCATAATGGAAGGGGACTCGCAAGTAATTGTTCACGTGATTACTAAGGGTTCTCTTCTTTCCCACCTTAATTTTTATATTTCTAATATCATTTTCTAGCTAGGGAAAATGCAAAGCTGGTGCATTAAGCATGTTTATAGGGAGGCCAATAGAGCGGCCGATCATTTGGCGAATCGGGCGAAAGGGACGGTCTAAGTGTTTCAATGATTTCAAATAAAATAGAAGACTGGAGTGGTTTGGCTGCAATCATCATATTGGATGGGTGGTGTAAGTAGGGAAAGGATGTTTACTGATGGAACGAGTAGCCTTCCTTTTTGAAGGCCACTTGCTATCATTCTCTCTACTTTCAGCCTGCATTTGATTTTGGAGGGTTTGCGATTGGCTTTCATTGGTTCTCCTTTTGTGGCTTTGCATGGAGAAAAGCACAGACGTAAATGGATTAAAACTCATTTCTTCACAATAGAGGAAATTTTGCAACACATTAATTCAGCCTCAAGAACTGATTCCATTGAATTTTTGGGTGGTTGTTAGGCAGTTTTCTTCATTGTATTCTGGATTTGACCTGCGCGGACTGTTATTGTGATGATTTCAAACATATATGTTCTTGTTTGAGCAAGAACAGGGGATTGGGCCGATAAAGAAAAGATGGATTTTGGGTATGTGAGAAGGTTGTACAAGAGCAGGTGGCTTGTGTTGGTTGCAGCCATATGGATGCAGTCATGGGCTGGGATTGGGTATGTGTTGGGAAGCATGTCGCCTGTCATCAAAAGCTCCTTGAAGTATAATCAGAGGCAGATCAATACATTGGGTGTGGCTAAAGACTTTGGAGGGTATTTCACTGAGATTTTACCCAGTTGGGCTATTATGATCTGGGGTGCATTGTTTAACTTTGTTGGGTATGGGAGCCTCTGGTTGTTGGTTCGTCACAAGGTCCCCCAAATCCCATTCTGGGCGGCGGTGTCAACGGTGGTAGGCGGGGCAAGGCGAGCAACCGGTAAGCTTCTCAAGTGGCGGTGTTACGATATAGCAAAGGTGGAGGATCGCGAGTCTCTAGGACTTGAAGTGATGTTATTTTCGGATGACGAGCAATAGTGATTTTTGTTGTCTTGTTGTTTCTAGTTTTTTTATTCATTTTGTTGCTCAAGCCATTCAGTTGGGCCTTTAATTGTTAGTTCTTGTTCGGTTTATGGTTGTATGGGTGGGGTCCCTTAACCCTCCAATTCATAGCTCCAATCAAAAGCGTTTAAATATCAAAAAAAAATTGTTTATTTATCATTTATTTATTATATATTTTTAATAATTTTGATTATAAATTTATGTATTGTTTTTTTGGTGTTAGAGCCTTTGGTTCGAGTTCTACGAATGGTGGATGGAGAGAAAAACCCAATGGGTTATTTGTATGAGGTTATGGACGTGGCCAAGGAAGCCATAGCTAAATATTATGGGCAAAATCAGCGAAAATATAAACCCATTGGGCGTATAATTGTTCGGAGATGGAACAAGCCACTCCATCGACATATACATGCAGCAACGTATTACCTAAATCCAAAGTTTTTCTATTCCCCACCATTTAAGGTTGATGAGGAGATTATGAATGGCCTTAATACATGCATAGAGAGAATGGTATCTAATGAAGATATTAGAGATACAATTGTTGACGAGCTGCAGATTTACAACACTGCAGAGGGGAGGCTCTTTTCTTCGACTTTATGTGTGAAAAAAGGAACACTGCTCAGCCAGGTAAAAACAAATTCATTCATTTGTATTTAGTCTCGTTACACGTAGAACTAGATACTAGAAATCTTTCATTTATTCAAGCCTAGTTAACTTACAAAATTATAAATGTCTTATTTGCATATTTGTGGTGGGAAAATTATAGTGCAAAAACACCAAATTTTCAAAAGTTGGCAATCCGCATTTTGTGTCAGCCGTGTAGTGCTTCTGGATGTGAATGTAATTGGAGCATGTTCGAAGTTGTTCACACAAAGAAGCGCAACAAGTTGACAACACAATGCCTCAATGACCTTGTCTTTGTGTGATACAATCTTCCGTCTTCGTGTGAGACAAGTGGAGGGGGCACAAAGTTATGATGCAATTGACTTGGCTGACATCGATCCATATGATGATTGGATTGCTGATGATGTGGAGCCTATGTTTACTACAGAGGAGATAGCAAATTTGGAGAGGGAGACTGAAGAAGCAATAGCATCAGGGGCATTAGGAGTTGGTGAGGATCCAGATGATATGTTTGCAAATGATGATGTTGGTGTTGCAGAGGAAGAATCTTTACCTTCCACTTCCGCAAGGCAGCCACAACAGACTTATTTTAGGCGTGTCTGATGAAATGGAATATTATTGATAATTTGATACTTCAAAAGTCACATGACTCTATGAGCATTGTAGTTTGCAAACTTTGTACTTTGAGTTTGTACTCTTTTTTGGTCAAAACTTAATAGAAAATATACTTATGGGCCTATGGCATTCTATAGATTCACTTTTCGTGTCATTTAACAATGTTTTACATTTAATTTAAGTTTATTTTATGAATTTAAATGTTTTTTAAAGTAGTGATAAAGTTGTCGATTAATGCCGATAAAGTGTCAAGAAATTGTCGATTCCCTATTTCCGAGTCAAAAGTTGGTATGTCGATTAATTGCCGATAACGATTTTTGGAACTATGCTCCAAACATTCAAGGTTGGAGTAGGTGTGAGGGGCATACAAATAGACATCATACTTTGGTGTGTGCTAGGTGTCCCGAGATATTTCAAGGTTTGAAGAGCGTTAGATATTAGAAGTTTGGGAGATCGTCACAATAATATCCCTTAAAGGATATACATGGGACTATTATGTTGTTTCCTCTTAGATATAATAAGATAATATAGTTTGTGTCGAATTAATCGATCCTAAAGACAAGCAGTGAAGAATGAAACATTAAAGACAAGACGAAACATCAAGGCACAACAAAGTGAACCCAATGGACATATATATCCGTTGCCACTTCCTAATTTACTTAATGGTTGCGGCAGCTAGTAACCCACATACTCCGGTTTGATGGAATGGCAACCATACGAGACACTTGGTTATATTTGTTGCATTGGGAGAGGGGTTACACATTGATAAAGTTCATTAATGAACTTTATCAAAGTCTTTGGGCCCCATATTCTACACAAGATCGTATTATTGATCTCGATGACTAAATCATTTAGATGTTGTTAGAAAATTGTTGGCATATTGTTCACTGCTTGTTAGATTATTACAATCGGCATATTCTAGGATTTGGTGTGTTCTGTGATATGAGAAGGATCTCTTTATGTACTATTTTCTAGTTATAAATACAGCTATTGCGATATAATAGAGATCGCCCATGAATTTTTCTAGTCTTTGACTCCGGAAAAATGGTAGCTAAAAGAATTTTGCTCTAGTGCCACCCGAACAAAGAAAATAAATGGTTACATATCTATACATACATATATATATATATATATTATCATGATGAATAGAAAATGAGGATATTTACAATATGGCTTAAGGTTAATTATATATATATGCCGAGGGGTGTATGTGAACAGTTAGTTACTACCAATATGATTACATCTATATCACTCTCTAAATTGTTTATCATGTGGGATTTTTGACAACAAGCACAAAATTAAGGAGAGTATTAATGTGGAACAAAATCCTAAAATAGGAAATTGTTAAACTTGTAAATACAAACATCACATAAATAACAACCACAAGCTAGAGGGTAATGCATGACAATGAAACTGCAGCCAATGTTAGTACCAAAAGAGATGGAGGATACTAACATGTCAACCTAATAACTTGCACACCAAATCCTGCTTCTGAATTCACATAACTTTGAAGAAAAAGGGGCATTATAAAGATTTAACAACAATGTTGACAAGCACATGAGGTCAATCTCTGTCCACCCATCCATGAGAATAGAGCAACAAGCATTTCATTTCCTCCATTTGCAATTAAGCTTTGAAACTTAATGTTTTGGACCAACTTTGTCCAATAAGGAGAACACGTATGATGGAAGGTGATGCCATTGGTAAACTCGAATCTAGTAATTGCTTTACTTGTAAACTCAGGCTATTGCATGCCATACATTTCTTATAAGAAGCATCCCACAGTCTTTTTTTTGGAAGGATGGCCTATCTAAATAAGTTTAGTTTTACAAAAACCACTGCTCTAAACAACTCTTCTCCTTTATTCATTTCATTTAGGTTATAATGACAAATTGAAAAAAACCTTTTGGGTGGGGTTTTGAGGTTTTGATATATAACATATCTGTCAAATGTTTCTCCAAGATCAGAAGGGAACTCCCCTCTGTTTACCTAGGCTATTGCCCAACATTACGAAAAATCCATGATAGTAAAATCAGACTCGCAAAAATAAACCAATTAAAAATATATAATTAAAATTTCATATTTTAAGTAAAAACCTAACAAAATGACATAAAATCTAATTTGTTTATTTAAAAACAATGTGCTAAATCATATGATGTTTTCACAAGTTTCTGCCATTTTTGACCAATCTCATTTTTTTCCCAAAAAAACAGATCAGGGATTGAACTGCAATTTTAGCGATTAATCATTGATGCTATTAATTCACTGCTATTGCTGCCTCCTACCTGATTTTTGTCTGGCCCAGTGTCTGCCTTACCTGGATTAACAAATCAACCCAGTAACTTGCAGACCGATTCTGCTTCCAAATTTACATAGCTTTTATAAAGATTTAACAAGGATGTTCATAACCACATGAGGGTCAACCTCCATCCACCAATCCATGAGAATAGAGCAACCAGCACTTAATTTCCTCCATTTGCGAATTAATCTTTGAAACATGATTTTTGGACCATCTCTGTACGATAAGGAGAACACATAAGATGGAAGGTGATGCCATTGGCAAAGAATTTAGTAATTGCTTTATTTGTTATCTGACACAATCGCATGTCATACATTTCTTATAGAAGCCTCCCCTCTCTTTTTAAAGAAGAATATCCAATTTGTATAAGTTTTAGCAAAGCCACTTCTCTCAACAACTCTTCCTTTAATCCTTTCATTTAGGTTGTAACAACACATTGAAAAAAACTTGGGGATGGGTTTTGAACGTTTTGGGATTTAACATATCTGCCAAAGAGGGAACTCCCATTTGTTTACCTAGGCTATTGCCCAATGTTACCAGAAATCCATGACAATAAAATTAGAAAAAATAAACCAATTAAAAATATATAATTAAAATTTCATTGTTTTAAGCAAAAACTTTGACAAAATGAAATAAACTCTAATTTGTTTGTTTAAAAATGATGTGCTAAAGCATACAATGTTTTCACGAGTTTTTAGGATTTTTAAATTAATGACAAATTTTCCCCCAAAAACCACTCATACCTAAGACTCCAAGATGGCGGGACACGGTTTCCGGGAAGGCAAAAAAATCTAAATTTTGGGGACAGCGGATTAAAAAATATATAAATATTTAAAATATAAAATATAGTGACTAAACTATATAAATAAGCTGAAATAAAACCATTTGAGACTTAAATAAGATGAAATAAAACCATTTGAGATTTAAATAAGCTGAAATCATAAATATCAAATACATTTAAATTATTAATTAATAAATATACATAATTTAATAAAACCATTTCAATTTGAGACTTAAAATTAAATAAGCTGAAATAAATTATAAAACCATTGTGATTGATCAAGTGACAATAGTTGATATTCATATCATTAATCTCAAATTCAAATACACCAACAATTGTCAATATTACAAAAAAAGAACAAGTTTCAGCCTAAAAATCAGAATCAACATCTGAAGCAACATCCATGAACTCCTCATGACACTATCATCCTTGTCCTCAAAGAGAAGCCAATCAATCCCGTTGCATAGTATTATGTTTGTTTTATATTATTATTACTTTCCAATTTTAAAAAATCAAAAAAACTGTTTTTTTAAAGAAAAGCTTTTAAAATGTTGTTGTGACATCAGGTACATCTAGACATCCCTAGGATGTCCCTCGACTGTCCCAAGGACGTCCAAAACGTCCCCAACGTCCCCCACAAGTCCCAAACGTCCCCTGGACATCCCTTATTTTTTATGGACATCCAGGGACATTTCCCTTCTTCTTTGGCATGTACAAAACAGCAAGGGGGCATTTCTCCCACGTTCCGACATCCCCAGAACGTCTGGAACATCCTAGACACCTGAGTTTTTGGGAGGGCGCATCCCCACGTAACACTGAAAAAAACAGATCAAGGATTGAACTGCAAGTTTAGCAACTAATCTTCAATGCTAATATCTCGCTATTATTAATGCCTCCTACCTGATTGTTTGTCTGGCCTAGTGTCTCCCTTACCTAGATTAACATATCAACCTGCTAACTTGCACATCAAATCTTGCTTCCCAATTCACATAGTTTTGAGGGAAAAGAGCTGTTATCAAGATCTAACAAGAATGTTGATAAGCACCTGAGGGTCAATTTCCATCCACCCATCCATGAGAATAAAGCAACCAGCACTTCATTTCCTCCATTTGCATATTAATCTTTGATACTTGATTTTTGCACCATCCCTGTACAATATGGAGAACACATATGATGGTAGGTGATGCCATTGGCAAACTAGAATTTAGTAATTGCTTTATTTGTAATCTCACGCCATCACATACCATATATTTTTTATAAGATAGAAGAATATCCTATTTGCACAAGTTTTGTTTTAGTAAAGCCACCACTCTCAACAACTCTTCCCTTTACTCATATCATTTAGGTTGTAACGACACACATTAAAAAAAAAAAACTTGGGGGTGGAGTTTTGAAGGTTTTGAGATTTAATATATCTGCCAAATGTTTGTCCAAGATCAGAAGAGAACCCCCTTGCTTTAGCTAGGATATTGTCAACATCACCAAAAATCCATGACAATAAAAACTTTACCTGGGCTACTGCCAATGTTACCAAAAATCCATGACAATAAAAACACAATCGCAAAAATATGCCAATTAAAAATATATAATTAAATTCATAATTTAAATAAGAACTTAACAAAATGATACATAATCCAATTTGTTTGTTTAAAAACGATGTGCTAAAGTCTACAATGTTTTCACAATTTTTTAAGATTTTTAAATTAATCTCAAAATTTTCCCAAAAAAGTAAAACAGATCAAACTGTGATTTTAGCAATTAATTGTCGATGCTATTAACTCACTGCTATTCCTGCCTCCTACCTGATTTTGGTCTGGCCCAGTGTCTCCCTTACCTGGATTACATCTCTTACCCACCCACAAAGTTTCAATGCTTTTGACATGAGTATGACATACTAATGCAAAACATGGTAAATCCCTACCTAGTGTGATCCTCAAGGGTGAATAATATAGCAATGTTTTGTTTATAGTATTATACTACCAGGCCATCACTTGCTACCTTGTTAATGTTGAATCTTGATTGTTTTTAAGTATTTTCCATGGGGTTTGCTGCATACAGGCATTTGCATTTTCATATTCATAATACAAAACAAATTAACATTACAGAAATGTTACAAAGCTGGTTATCTTACCAGGCGCTGGAGCTTATAAGAGTACAATCTCCGGTGGGATGGGTGTGCGTCCATATGTCCACTTAAATGACCTGCACTGAAAAGAGAAAAGGATCTAGAACAGTGATACAATATCTCCTGCATCAAAAGCATAAAGATACCAGATATTCTTCACTTAAATTAATTTAATTAAAAAGCAGACTGGATATCAATACAGACTTCAAAGCTGCATTTGCAAATGTATCCTATCAATTTTAGTGGAAATAGCTATCAAGAATGCAAAAATGCACATGGCCATTTCCAGTGTACAGTGTCATAAAGTGCTACCAAACTTTTCCCTCTCCCATCTCAATTATGCATTATTCTGTAAAGCAAGAAAGATGCTGTTCTACCAGGAGGTATAAAGTTCAACCTTCAAACCATGTGCTTCAATAAAAGATGGGGAAAACAAGTTGCCAATAACACTCTTGTTGATATAATTGTTGTAGATTCACAAAGTTGGAAACAAAACCCCATGGAGTACAGGCCATTTCTTGAACAATGGAAAGGAAATCATACCACATTCATGCTGCATTTTTCATCATTCTTTGTCTTGAATTATCCACTCTTGTAAAGGATGGAAAAATCAGTTTGGTTTATGTTTTCAGGTATCAGTTAAACAAAGTTTGGATGTACATTTAGCATGCACTCTTCTGAGACCTATTAATGGATTAACTATACTTTGGGAGATAAGAGTCCAAAGATCACCAAAATAAATCTTCGTAAGAAACTTAGCTTTATCTTTGCTAGGAAAGGTTGGCTCTTCAAGGAGCAGCCTTGCAGATTTTGTTGACTGCATCTTTTCAAATTGAGGAAAAACAGAGCTCTGGCATTGATTGTGGTAGTAGCATTATTACTTCTCGATGTGGTTACTATGCATACTATTGTTTCTTGATGTGGTAATTCAGCTTTGGTTCCTTCCAGCGAGCACCTTTGGCTCCTTGCAGTGAGCATCTATGGCTCTTTATGGTTGGGTATCTTTAGCTATTTGTGGTGATTCACCACATTATTACTTCTTCACTACATTACCAGATTCTCCAAAACCCCCTCCATACTTAAACCATAATGGTTATGGTACTGATCCCAGATTTGATACTCATTGTGGTTATAGTTCTCCCTAAAAACATCCTGGATTCTTCAAAATTGCTAGGTCCTTCCAAGAAATGCTGAGGACATTTATGGTACAGAACTGGCATTTACAAGACAAACCCATGGCAGGGGTCTTCTGAAAGTTAAAGAAACAAAAATATAGAACCACTTAAAACCTAAATCATTGATCATACTTTATAAACCTATGATATTTTTGAATTACGTAGTGTTTAGCTAATTAAATTTTAAAGCTGATTACACTCATCACATTGATATTTATTGTTATGGCTATTTTTCTTTATAATTTTATATTTTATGTACAGACATTTCCACAACCAACCACACTCGGGTCCCCAAAAAACCAGAATTTACTTAAACCTAAATTATTGATCATACTTAATAAACTTAAGATATTTTGACTTATGTAGTAAACGTTTACTTAGTTTTTTAATTCTAATGCTAATTACACTCATAACATTGATATTTATTATTATGGTTATTTTTGTTTATATTTTTATATTTTATGTACAGCCATTTCTAAGATAAATTATACCCAGGGTCCCCAAAAATCATGGTTTCCTATACCTGTGCTTGTTTCCGAGTAACTTAGCTTCTTCATGTACAATTCAGCGTTGACTCCTTCTCAAAAGCATCCTTGACCCCTTGTGCTTTGGCTTCTTGAGGATGTCCTCCTTCCTTGTTCCAGACTCTTTATAGCGACTATTTTATGGGTGTGATGTTCTTGCCATCTTGGCACTTGTTGATCTCATGGGAGAGGTTATCCAGTGACTCGAGTTGTGAAGTGCTTTATAGACTTTGGGCTCTAGCTTTGGAAACTTTGCTTGTCAGAACCAGTTTGGATGATCCCTTTGGAGCAGTTATCCAACAACTTGAGCTGTGGAGTGCAATATGGATTTTGGGCTCTAGCTTTGGAGACTTTACATGTCAGGTCCGGTTTGGAGGTGTCTTCTTGCAGCAGAGATAGTGGAGGATGTGACTCTTCACTCAAACTCTGGGAAGCTAGCATTAGCGAGGGGATGTTGGTTAATATTATCTTCGTTGGATCTCCAAAGTTTGGTTTAAGTGGGGATGTGGGTGCGAGTATTGCATTTGGTGAAAAACTGTCTTATTTGGTACCCTTGAGATAGCAATTCGTGGTAATTCTTGGGGAGATTGCTTGAGGACCCAATGAGTTATCATATAGTGTTATCCTTGCTAACCCTCTATCAATATTGGCATGCCTTATGCTATCATTGGTACATGTGACATGAGGCTGACCTATCCTTGTAAATGGTTAGGGTTGATAAATATCATCTATGTATACTTCAGCTGCATACTTCATTGTTCATTCAATTTCAATCCATTCTAGTCTTTATAGAAAGTAGCTTGGGCACATCTGGTACCACCATATCTTGGGGTCAATCGTGTTCTTTGTTGCTTGAATGGAGCTTGTTCATTTTAATCAATGGATACTTTTTTAATGCCTCTCAGGAACATAATTAAAAGAAAAAGGCCTAAACTAGACTGCCTGTTTTGAAATGTACATGCATTCTGAGAGCATTATTTGTGAAAAACAAGTGACACTATGGAATACAATATTATGAGGCGACTTGCCACATATGAAGCATCAAACATGACAGAGGAGGATGAGCTAACCTATCACAGAAAACTCTGCTGCACTCCAGGCACATTCCTAAATTTGAATGGCGGTGGCAAGTATGGCACTCAGCACAATTTGCATTTGCTCCGATTTGTTTGCACCTTCACATCAATTGAAAAATATTAGAAAACACATTCATTTGCAGTAAAATAAAATGCATCTTCAACTGATAAAAGCTCAATCCTAACATGTTGTCAATAGTATATACTTGTGAATGACATCAACTGTGGAACATATACAATGTTTTCTGGTTCAGCTTGCTTAAAGAGGGGATACAAGATATATTAGCTAATTCCCATTGATTATTGAATAATATTCAAACATTAGTGCTATTTAAATTATAGCAACAAATGTAAAAGCCAGTCTAAACTTTATACAAGGTCATCCAAGAAACATAAACATTCTAGGAACTTGTGTTTGAAAAATTGGAGAAATCCATTGCATGTATGTGACATTCTAATCATTAGAAAGATTGGTCGAAAAGGAAAGTAAAGTTTTACCAAGCTTGAGTATACTTGTAATACAGCAAATTATTACCAAGAAGTGTCCTTTATAATGAGGTGTAAACTTTGCAATGCATGTATTCATTTGTCAATAAAATATGCTAGTATCTATTTAGGGGTTTTACTTTAACCATGCAGCTCATGAACCATAGTTGTATAGTTTTGCAGCAAGTAAGCAACTGATTAAAGAAAGGAAATATCTAAAGAAGAAGGAAATAATAAAACACAGGAAAGAAAGAGGGAAGATGTGCAACCCAATCAATAGATTACAGAGTTGATTGCATGCACATAGACAGAACCAATAGATATTAACACACAAAATTATAAGCAAAGGCAACTTTTAGATCTAGATCTAAAATAACCCAAAGTTTATAAGTAGATCTAAGATAAAAAGTTAGAAACAAAATGCACCGTGACACAAAGTTCTCCGAAAATCTGCTCCTTTCTATTCCTTTGCTTCAAATAGCTATCAGGGGTTTCAGCACAAAGTCTGGAACACAAGAATGCTGCTTACAAATTCTGATCCTTAACCCGAAGGTTCTTCCTCTACTTATAGAATGTAGAAGGGAAAATACAAATGGGAAACTCAACTGAACTAGAACATAAACAAGAAATAAAGATAACATCTGGCAATCATCTTCCTCTAATTCCTCTTCAAGTGACATGCATCCGGATCCATACTCAAACTTATACACATCTGTCACTTAACTAATAGAATCGTTCCACATAACTTAAAGTAATGGTTTCAAAACCAATAACTTTAAAGTTTTACAATTATATCCGGGAACGTGAAAATAGAAGAAGAAAGAGTAGAAGAAGAAAGATTCACCAGCTGTAACATCTACATCTTCTTTTTGTTTTGATACTGAATATACTTGTCAAACATGTAATTCAACAACTTCCCATCTGTCTTAGCCACAACTTCCTTTTCTGTCCTGAATTGCAGCAAGCCTTCGTTCAATACCCTGATGCACGCTTCCACATCCTCCAAGCTAGGCCCGAACTTCTCAATATCCGATCAGCACCCACCAAATTTATCGATGGAATTCATCGTGAAAGGCCTAACAACTCCATCAATTCTCCTCGCACCATCGAAGAGATCCTTCCAGGAATTAGCACTTTGCTAGAATGGTCCTCGTGTATGAAGAAACGCTTCCCGACCACTTCCTCATTAGTGAAAGCAATGACATTGTCTGCAAAGATGATGCCATACTCTCAAGTGCCTCGCATCCTTTTCAAAGATAATTCTCGCAGATCTCCAAACGGAAAGATACTCGCAAACTCAAGTCAGCTTCCCTTCTCAACCGATCCATCGGCACAATCTGCTCCGCAATCAACACCTCTCTCAGCAACTTATTTATTTCGCCAAAGTACTCAGGTTACTCTCAAAGAATCGTGTTCATATCTATCGTGCTTGCTACCAATTGCTTCAAATGATCCGATGCATCTTTCATAACCTTTAGGCGGGGCTAGCACCTCTCCGAGTCAGACAGTTTCTTGCGAATGATTGACTTTTTCCATTCATCGATAGCTTTAACTCGGTTACTGTGATCTTCCACTTCCCGCATCGATGATCACTCACCGCTTTTGTGCTGAAATTGGCTGAGTGGAAGATTTGGCAACCTTGGCAATAATCTCGCACAACTGAGATACCTGCTTCTGAAGTTCAACTTTCTCCGCCTTTTCTTTGTCAAGCCTAAGGAATAAAGCATCTATCAATGTCTGCGTGTCTTGCTTCAATCCTTCTGTGGTGGCTTGACCTATGGGTACTCCGTCATCATATCTTCTGCCGTGAGCTCATCCTTCTTCTTTCCTTCTGCTGGAACTGACACCTCAGCAAACTTCTGCCCCGACTCTTCAATGATCAACCTTGAAGTTACCTTAGCAACTTTAGGTTTTCTGTCTTTTCCGCCTAGATTCAGAGCAAAGCAAGTCATGTGTTCTCCAAGTTGATTTCCTCTCTAGCCTCTCGAAACCAACTCGCAAGCCAACCATTCTAAGAAATTACTTCTGAGAATGAGAAGTCACGAGTGTACCACTATCTCGCGCTCGATTCCTCTCCATCTCAAACCGCTACAAAGTTGTTGTGCTGCCATCCTCTCAATTATCCAAAGACAAAGCTCTTTCAAATTCTCCATCTCGCAACTTCAACGCTTTCTTCAGAAGAGGTGTTTGACGGAGTGGCTCGGGAGAAAAGATGAATGTTGCCGGATTCAACGGAGGAATGGCAATATCTTGCTGAGGTGCAACAGTCGGTGAAGTACTTGATGCTGGAGAAGCCGAACTAACACCATAGCCGTAGAAGTGATCCTTTCCTTTGAATGAGACCTTCTATGCACTTTAATCTTTTCAGGCCTTCTACGCTTCTCTCCTTCGTGCTTCCTTTTGAGGGAATCTCCTGTGCCGAAGTTGCCTGTGATCTGATTCATCAATGCTTCATCAAGGCAATATCCCTTCACAAGAACTGGGCTTTGAAGTATTGACTGAACGGCGGCAACAGCACCTTTTCGATCGTATGGCAACCACCTATGCTCTCCTGAAGTACAACTCTATCTCCTCCCATCCGATGGTATGCGTCAAGTAACACAGGCCCATCATCTTTAAGATCCGCAGGTATCCGTGCTAATCCAAAGTCAAACACTTGCACGCTGATAACCTGCTGAAATCTTTCTTTCTAACTTCATACTCGCTTCTGCACTTCATCCAGAAATCTTCCAATGAAGGCACATGCGCGTACTCCTGGGAGATTGTCTTCCTTGCCACTCCAAATGGATCAAAGTTCAGCCGTGCTGGGAAGAACTCTTGCTCGTACTCAGAGAACATCTCCGCTTCAATTCCTCGGGCTTTATGAATACTCTGCAATTGTAATAGCCCACTGTGATCGGGAAGAAGCCTGTAGACTTGTGTCGTTTCGACTGTAGGTCATGCATCTCCACGAGTTGTCTGCTCAACTCCATGATGACCAATCTGTCACTTGGATATCTGGGCAACTTAACTGTTCTCCTGAAAAGCCGGTGACCCTGAGGTATGTAAAGTCCGCAAACCGATGAAGATATCGCCAATCTCGACACAACTTCCCAAGCTTCCTCGCTCACCCTCGTTGCCTTTAGATCGCCGTCCAGCCTGCAAATGAATCCGTAGAAGAATCCATCGTTGACCACCTTGTAATCTTTATCAGCATGCGGGCACAAGTAAGTCATGGATAGCACTCAAAAATAGGATCCTTGGAAAGCACACCACGCCTATCCAAATTGAGAAGACACCTCGTGAAGCTGCCGCATATACCAAATACGAAGTCATTTTGAAGCATAAGTACGCCTCACATTCCGAGCTGCTCACCAATGTTGTCACTAATGATTTCCACCAATCGATTATCAATCTGCTTTGTTGATTTCAATGGTCCCGATGAAAGCATACATCCATGTGCGGAAGTTGTGAGCGTTAGCTTCGCCATTTATCCTGCATAACAACTTGGCAATATCATCCACCTCTTGTACCAGATTGGATCGTGGAAGAGTTCTCGAACTTGATGGAGATCTCGGGCTTCTTCATGTATCTCGTTGTTCATTATGCCCACACAAATAACTTTATGCTTTTCCCATCTCATGCGCATCCAGATGCTAATAGTAGTCACCACCACCGTCGTGGCCGGAATCTTCAGACAATAATTGATGAACTCAATCCCAACCGATTATTGTCTTCCCCAAAGAAAGATCTCGAACTGATCTAGATAATGGGTGGTAAGACCTAGCACACTCCATGACGAATTCTCGCAACCGAGTCAGGAATGGGAAATGTCAAGCTCGAATGATTCCACTACTTTTGACTTGACGCACGATGAGAGAAGTCTTTCCACTCTCTCGATCTATCAATCAATTCGTAAAGAGGTTCTCGACCTAGATCTCAGATCTCCAATGTCAACAAAACTTAGAAGTGATGCATGACTCTCCGAGCTTTCTTTTTCATCCCGCTTTGCCATGGCCGATTCTGCTTTTTTCTCGAGCAATTCTTTTTTTTTTTATTCGGCCGGAATTCTTTACAACCGTGCAGATCTGAGATTTCTTCGATTCGAGGATATGTTCAATGTATCGACATTGATTTAAGCTCCTTTCTCTTATAAAAGCACCTGTAATGAATTCCTGCAATTAATTCAAACAAAGATGGCAACCGAACATGAACACTTGATTTTAATTATAAAAATCTGCATATATCAAGCCTGCTGCCCCAAAATTTGATGTTTTGTTTGCATGCAAAGCAAGCATGAATTTTGTCAACTTCACCTGAGCACCTGTACCACTATGCAGACAATTAATCAGACTTAATTCAAGCTCCTTCAAACCTAGGCGCCAAACTTTGAAGCTTTCCAAGTAATGAAAACACCTTCTTCTGTGCAAAATTCCTCCTTAATTGGGCGCCAAAATTGCCTGGGCTGCACTTCCTTGCTAAAGAATTAATTAATTCATCATTATGGCAGCCCATTCTTATATAACCTTCACCATTCTATAATTAATAATTGCCTCTCCTATTCCTGGCAATTAATTAATTAATTAACATGTTTTTCTCTTCAATTTGGGCGCCTATTTTGTGCATGCTCATGGCTGCCATTAAATAAATTAAATTTATTTAATTTTAGCTTTCTACTTCCAATCCACATTGACTTCACAATGTGCTTTGACCTTATGCACCAAAAATAGGAATTAATTCCATCAATTAATACTTTAAAAAGTATTATTTCTCCTCAATATGGGTCGCACTTTTTTGACATGAGAGGGGGCTGCATTAAATAAATTAAATTTATTTAATTTTAGAATTCTATTTCTAATTTCCTTTATCCTCTTCTTCCTTGTTGACTTTTCCTCATGCTTGGGCGCCAAATTTGGAAATAGAATTAATTAATAAATGCAATTAAAGTTGTCCTTCTATTCCAAAAGGGGTCGCACTTTTTGACATAGCCCATTTCTATTTTTAAAAGCCAATTTTCAATGGGATTATTCACCCTGCACCGCAGCTCCAAAAATCCCATGATCCACTTAAGTTGTTTGACTTTCATAATGGGATTTTTACCCTGCAAGGCAGGTAAGAAATTCCCATCAATGCCTTAAGTGATTTTCTTTTATTTCACAATGGGAATTTTCACCCTGCAAGGCAGGTAAGAAATTCCCGCCTGCCTGCTGCCTCTAATTTTCCCATCATGACTTAAGTGGCTTTGCCCCCATGGGAAAAAGTACCCTGCTAGCAGGTACAAAATTCCCACCTGCCTGCTGCTACCAAAAATCCCATTGTAGCTTAAAACCTTCTTTTCCCAAAAATGCGACTTGCCCGTAAGAGGCTTTTTTCTGCACACGACTTCGTCTTTTTCAGAGAGAACCAGACCTCCTCCCGTGGCAAATTCCTTCCGCATAACGTCCATAGGATGATCTCCGATACTCTGCAAGAAATCGACTAAACCGCAAAGGAATCGACCTAGAGAAATTTCACAAAAACAAAACGAAAAACACCAAAAACGCAAAACGTGCTGTAAGTCACAGATAAAGCCCAGATTCATTCCCGTTAAAACCCTACCGGTATATGGGAATATTGACATGTAAGACCACAACAGGTTAAACCGAGCACAATTTGCCTCAAACGGGCTCAAAATAATTAAATAAAATTTCCCGCAGCAAACCTCCAACGACATAATATAACGATTTTGGGCATCCGGGTATTTGGCGAAATTGGCTAATATGACTCTCTGGGAATATCTTGACACAATACATACACTTTCTCGCAATAAAAACAAAACTGCACTGCAATTATACTGCAGAAACCTGCCTCGGCCCTTAGCACATACTGACACTTCACAGGTTTTGTTTACCGACTCTATACCCATATGACTTTTGACTTGATCTTTTCAAGGTTGTCCTTTTGGAACTTAGGCTTGCACATTACTGCAACATTTGACACTTTTAACACCCACAAAAAATTATATATTGTCCAAAACAAAACTAGGGTTCCATTTCCCGGCTTTGTACTTGTTCTTTGATATAATGATGGTGTTTATCAATGTGCTGGTTCTGGCATGAAAGCCATAATAGCTTGCAAGGGCCATAATAGCTTTTGCTTATCATAGAATATAAGAGTGTACTACTTTTTCTGTAGACTTAAATCTCCAAAAATTATTTTCATCTATATTTATTATTAGCTGAAACGATGCATTGACTATTGCATTCTGCTAACTTAGAAAACTTTGGTGTTTTGGACTGGTATACATCCAGCTGTAGACAAAGAGCCTGACATTTCAGCAATCTTTCTCAACATGTACATTCACATAAACATGACAAAAGCTATCAAATACAAACCATGACAAGCAGCTAGACCCTACATAGAGTCGCATGAAACCAAACCATGCGCTAATCTGACATCAGATATTTTGACTCCTTCAGTAGCTCTGACTACCCAGTACTGCTAGCCTCCTCAGATTTAGGAATGTCACCAGCATGATTTCAATCCAAGCCTTTCCAAGTGGAACCCATCTAGGAAGTTTAAATTTCTGTCCATTGACAAACTTGAAAGGTCAATTATGCTCAGGGCCTATTTGGTTACTATTAGTATTTATCATGTTTTTCCCCTAAAGACTATAATGTATATGCAATGTCCAATTTAATATCATTCGTTTATATTATTGGTTTTATTGAATTTATTTATTAATTTTTGCAATATATTAAATGATAGGTGGATGGTAAGAGAACTTTGGTCGTCACATTACTAATTTCAAAAAAGCATTTTAGTGCAAAGTTGCAAGCATTAACTTGACTATGTTTTACAAAATGCACCCAAATAAGTCAACTGACTAGACTAAAAATAGAAGAATGATCTACCATTTGCTCACAAGGTCCATTGAATGAAATGAAATGATCTTATTTAAGCCCACAAGACCTAACAGTCAATGGGACCAAGAGTATTACAACTGTCACCCAAGTCAATGGGCAAAAATCAGCACAATGCTCTTTCCTTATGAAGTCTTGTTCTACTTTTGTTGACTTTGATAAGAAATTCCTCAAGCTATTTCAATCTCACCTCTTTTGAGAGTTCCCACATAGAGTCTATTCTCAAGATTTACATAAAGCTGACCCAAAAGTCATTGTAGGCAGGACATTCCACGATGAAATGTTTCTCTATTTCTACTTCTCTTGATTTACATATTATATACCCTCCCTTTCCAATCTTTCTCGGGTGTAATACATCTACCTATCTCACACCTAAGTTTCTATGAACCAAGTTCTTGCCTCAACTATGAGCCAAATGCTAGGGCAAAATCCATTAACCTTCTCATTCCATTTGATTTCTGCCCCTATATACTCCTCCTCATGATGTTCTTAAGCAAGGTTAAATTTATTCAGGTAGCAATGGCATTTCGTGCTTAAATTCTTTCCAACATAGTTTCTCTAAAGTTATTGGCCACATTATGTTTGATATCCTTTTTCATGTTTGGATATTATTTTAATCTAGTATCTCATTTGTTCATCCATTTGTCCTGTTTCATCCAAGCTCTTTTTCTCCAACTCAAGGTCACATGTTGGTCTCTATACCTCCTGCATTCTTCAAGTGGCATAATAGTCGGGTCATAGCTGGTGCTACGAGGAAAAGTTCTTGTTTTTGCAATAAGTATCTCATCAGAACATAAGCCTTGAATTAAAAATCGTTTTGAATCCTTTCTATTAGCCTCCGTTTGTGACCTGAAGTGCCACTAGCCCATACATCACAACAACCCCAACTAAGAAGGCAAATTATTTAGATAAGACCTCATTCAGATTAGACAAAGGAGCGAAATGACGAGCTCTATTAGAGGTAATATGGTTGGGTTCACAATCGTGTACAACACTTCAAACTCTAGACTCCAAGATCATGATATGGGACTAGATTTGGCCTCACAATTCATTTTCTGTAATTTCAATTTGTAAATCTGAATCCTAAAGTAATTTTGGAAACTATTAAATAACAGAGTACTGACTTCATGATCTTGGAGGATCACTGTCGAATTCTGGGATCATCTTACTCAAGTTTGAGAAGGGAGTAACAATAAGTTATGGGAAATGCATAATCAACTTCCTTAGCAAAATAACCAGCAGCAATGTAGCTACTACAACTTCACCAAACGACATCAGAATGACATGAAACAGTATGTGAAGGTTCTCAACACTCTAATGCACCTTGCCACCGGGTTTCAGATCAGTATTCTACTGTTTGACCCAGCACACAGTGGAAGAGTTCTTACTAGCTGAGAGTATTTTGGGTATTCTGAGACTAGTTTGGTCCTATAGTCTATTGGCAACTCTATTGATAGGTTACCTCCTTTCAGGTATTCCTTGGATTCCCCTCATTGTCTTCTTCCCTTAAAAGGTCATCATTAGAGCTGTCAAAGAGGATATCTATAGGAAGTACATCCAGATCACTTGGACCACATCCTCAACCACTCAGTCCCAAGCTTACTTTTTATGCTGAGCATTTGTTGTGGGTGGTGGATAGTGTCATTCATCGTCCTAACTATCTCCAATGCCATTGGTCTCACGGCTTGAGGTTTCCTCTCTGCCGATTGGGGATGTGCTCATCATATTACATATGGGGACCGGATCTGTCGTCTTTGCTCCCTCTAGGAGGTGGAAACTAAAAACACTTCATTTTCAGATGCCCCATTTATTGTGAGACCCGTGGGAGATACTCCCTCTCTTTACAGAGACTCGAGAAACTCTTATCTACTTCCGTCCAGATACCAACCATGATACCTTCCCCTTTTTCTTCGGAAGGGTGTCACCCTTCAATGCAAATGCCTCTAGGGAGCCTCTAGTACCCTCAAGCTGATCACTGCTTTGGAAATTATTGAATAACAGGTTACAAATTTCATGATCTAGGAGGATCATTGTCAAGTTCTAGGATCGTCTTACTCTAGGTTGAGGAGGTTGCAACAAGAAGTTGTGGGAAATGCATAATCAATTTCCTTGACAAAATAAGCGGCACAAAGCAGTAGTAACCATAGTTCAAAAAATCGTTATCGGCAATTAATCGGCAGGCCAAAATTTGACTCGGAAATTGGGAATCGGCAATTTATCGGCATTAATTGGTGACTTTATCACTACTTTAAAAACATTTAAATTCATAAAATAAACTTAAATTAAATGTAAAACATTGTTAAATGACACGAGAAGTGAATGTATAGATTCATAGAATGCCATAGGCCCATAAGTATATTTTCACAACTTCACACAGACAAAAGTTACATATTAATAAACTATACACTTAAGGCAAAAGACAGACACAAAAGACTGCAGACCTGAAATACGTTTTAATATGCCAATATATGGCGAGACGGTCACAGTTCACAGTCACACAATATATAAAAGAGGATAAATTTTCTGAGAACTTTTGGGCACAGTAAGAGGTTGTTAGTGTTAATCACGAACGTTGCCATATGCTATGGAATATCATAAAACTTAGCAGTCCTTATCTTGAAGAAAGCTTGATTTGACTGTAATGGAAGATGACTAACGATTATATTACCAATGTTTCATTTAACTTTACCAATGTGACACGAACTATACCAGAAATCGTGATTCAAGAGGCTGAGACTCTGAGTTATTTGAGTTCGTGTATAAAACAAATTCGAATGCAATGAAAATAAATAAAAGCGAGCTCAAATACACGAACTCGAATCTCAGACACCTGCAGGCTGCAAATAATGTAAATTCGAATGAGCAATGAACATTGAAAATAAATAAAAATAAATGTATAATAATAAAATAAAGCTAATCGTGGTTGAAACCCTAGCAAAACACGGGATAAATTCAAGCAAGAGAAAATCGACCCTAAACGCTTCGACACATAGTTACACGGGGACGCGTCCCCCCCATTTTTGACACGTCCGGGATGTCCTGGGATGTCCTGGGATGTGGGGAAATGTTTCCCCATGTTTCCTACTGCAGGCACACTTGGCGGGAAACGTCCTGGGGACATCTGGAGAGGGGAGGAAATGTCCTGGGGACGTGGGGCGTGGGGGACGTCGGGGACTAATTTTTAAATTAAAAACACACTTTTAAGACTCAAAACTATTTTTTTAATTGTAAATCACTTACAACATAAAATTAACATTCCTAACCTAACCCTAACCCTAAAAGTGTTATTTTATGTTATAAATTTACATTATGGGCTCATTTCATATTCACACCAAGCAAGAGCAAGAGCAAGAGTGAGAGCAAGAGAGTGAGCGAGCAAGAGTGAGAGCGAGAGCAGAGCAAGAGGAAAAGAAGAGCAAGAGCAAGCAAGAGGAAGAGCAAGAGCAAGAGGGAGCAAGAGGTATTTATAATTTTATTTGCTTACAATACTTGTTAAAGTTTTTTTTTTTAAATTTAGATTATATTTGCATTTGTTAGGGGCTGTTTTTTAGCATTTGCATCTACATTCACAATGTAATCATGCATATAGTTTGTAGGATTTTAAAAAATGCATATTGCATAGGGTTTGGTTGTAAAATGTAAATGGTTACATTTTTTTTTTTAATTACATTTTTATTTCTAGTTTAAAATTTATATTATATTTGCATTTTTTAGGGGTTGTTTTTTAGCATTTGCATCTACATTCATAATGCAATCATGCATATAGTTTGTGGGATTTTAAAAATGCATCTTGCGTAGGGTTTGGTTGTAAAATTTAAAATTTAAATGGTTACGTTTTTTTAATTACATTTTATTTCTAGTTTAAAATTTATATTATATTTGCATTTTTAGGGGTTGTTTTTTAGCATTTGCATCTACATTCACAATATAATCACGCATATAGTTTGTACGATTTAAAAAATGCATATTGGCTACGTTTTTTTTAAATTAATTCATTACATAATCAATCAATCATATAGTTATGGTTGTTTTTAATTCATTACAGCAATCATCACCATGAGTTCTTCTTCTGAGTATGAGTATGAATCAGAGCATGAATCAAAGCCGGAGAGGGTTGAACAGAAGTTAAGATAGGTGGCCGTGGAAGAGTTGGTGATGCCACAATGGGGGAGAGTGGAGAAGGGACACAAAATGTAGTGGCAACGGCAACTGGTAGTTCAGTTGGTAGTGCTACCAATTGCCCCTCTCAAATGTTGTCCAAATTTTCCATTGGACCATTTGATAATAAGAAGCCATTGCAACAATTTGCCCAAATAATTGATAACCTCAAGTCTGGAGGGGGGGGCAAAGTATGGAAGTGCAACATATGTGCACTGACTTGGCATGGCAGTATCACTAGGACCAATGCACACTTGTTGCACCTTACAAGAAGGGGGGTTGGCACTTGTAAGGGCCTTTCACTAGAGCAGAGAGCCGAGATGGTGAGAATCTTCAATGGAAATACCACGGACAATGTGCCAGAAGTTCGTGGTTCTACGGCTAACACTCCAATGACTCCATTGAGTGCTCATAGGACTGGCAAACATAGTAATACTCTGGCTGGTTCTAGTTTTGGAGTGTCAGAAGTGGAAAGCAGAGGGAAGAGAAAGGCCGTGGGGGCAGCCCCAAATTCAGTTGTTGACATGTTTGATTCAAAGGCAAGGGAAGAGGCAGATGATGCTATTGGAAAATTTTCTATGCTACTGGGATTTCATTTAATGCCGCTCACTCTCCATATTACAAGGAGGCTATGGCTAAGGTCAGCAAAGCATGTACAAGTTATGTGCCTCCGGAGACACAAAACTTAGGACAACAATCTCTTGGATAGAAACTATTCCAAGGTTAATCTATTGATGGAGGAGATGAAGGTCACATCGTGTCACATGGATGTAGCATTATCATGGATGGGTGGACGAATATATTAACACCATCCTCTCATCAATATCATTGTCTCTTGCAAAGATGGGCCGTACTTCTTGAGAGCAATTGATTGTTCTGGGAAGCGGAAAGATGTTGAGTTTCAGTATCAGATTTTGAAGAATGTCATTGAGGAGGTTGGACCTTCAAACATTGTACAGGTTGTCACAGATGCAACTTATGTGTGCAGAGCAGCAGGCAAGCTAGTGGAGCAGAATATAGGCATATTTATTGGACTCCATGTTGTGTGCATGCCATGAACAATGCACTAAAATACATAGGAAGATTCAAAGTGGGTTAACCAGTGAGTCAATGTCGACAGAAGTTCATATGACACTTTTTTTCAAAAAAATTTTCAAAAAGAAATTTTTAAAACCAAATGACACTCGCTTTGCATCCTATTTTATTTTGTTGGAGAGGATGTCTGAGTTGCAGGAGCCCCTGCAAATTATGATTATGACACAGGATTGGACTAGGTGGCGTGAGTCCAAGACAGATCAAGGGAAAAGAGTGAAGGAAGTGGTGTTGCGGGAAACATTTTGGGTTGATATGAAATACATCATATCAATCATAGCTCTAGTTTTTAGTGTCATCAAATATGGGGATTCTAACAACCCCAATCTTGGTGAGATCTACGAGTGCATTGACAACGCATGCTTGGGCAAATGAAGGCAGCTATTCGGGTGAGGGACCCCACTTTGGAGTTCTATAATGAACATATACAGCCCATTATTCAACGGAGATGGGAGAAGTTGAACACTCCTCTTCATATGGCTGCGTATGCACTGAATCCCAAATGGTATGTGGAGAGGCCAGACAGAGTTATCCCATTGGATGATGATGAGGTGAAGAAGGGCCTTATGAAGGCCTTTAAAAAAATGTACACTCCACAAGAGGCTTCACAGATCAGATTGGAGTGGCTCGACTTCACTGAACTTGATGGGTACAAAACATCAGCAAAGGCAGACAGGTAACAATAGCACAGAGAAGCCAGTGAGTTGGTGGCAACTGTATGGGCTTCCAGGACTGCTGCGACCACTTGCCATTCGCGTCCTTTCCTAGGTTTCTAGCTCCTCTGCCTCTGAGAGGAACTGGTCTACATATGGTTGGATACACTCTGTTAAGAGGAATAGGATTACCTCTGCGAGAGCAGAGAAGCTTGTAGTTGTACACAGTGCTTTGTGTCTTATGGATCGCAAAACACTTGAGTACAAATAGACCCCAACATTACGGTAGGATGTAGATCCCGAGGAGCCGAGGCAGGTTGAGGAGGACAATATTGTGCAGCAGGGATTGATTGGGCTTACCTTTGAGGACGAGGATGCTAGTACCAGCGAGGAGGAGTTCATGGATATTGCTTCAGATGTTGATTCTGATTTTTAGGCTGATACTTGTAGTTGTCCTCTTTTTTTGTAATATTGACAATAGACAATTATTGGTGTATTTGGTTATGAGATTAATGATATGAATATCAGCTATTGTCACTTGATCAATCGTAATTTAGAATGGTTTTACTTTTATATTTTATAATATATTTGAAATTTCAGCTTGTCTCAAATTCAAAATTCAAATATGTATTACGAATTTTCAATTTATGACATTAACATATTGATATTATAGTATTAAGGAATGTATTTGATGTTTATGAGTTCAAGTTTCACCTTATTTAAATCTCAAATGGTTTTATTTTATCTTATTTATATAATTTAGTCACTATATTTTTATATTTTAAATATTTATATATTTTTAATTAGTCGTCCCCGTCATCCCCAAAATTTAGAAAAAAATTCCGTCCCCGTCTCGTAACTATGCTTCAAATGACCTCATTTTTTTCAGTTTTGACATTTTATACCTAAACAAAGAATTTTCCACGATTTTTAAACCGTTTTTCCACAATTTTCGAGTGATTTTCTCACCAAAATCGCCGATTTATTGGGAGGGCACAAATCACGATTTTCCTAGTGATAATTTTTTTCCATATAACAAACGATAAATAGCGATTAACCGCCAATAAATCGTGAATTTGTATCGAGGTAATAACTACAACTTCACCGTATGACATCAAAATGACATGAAACATTATGGGAAGGTTCCAAAGTCTCTAATACACCTTTCCACAAGGTTTCAAGTCTCAGATTGCATTGTTTGACCCTCCAAACACATAGTGGAAAGTTCCAACTTGCATAGAGTATTTTGGGTATTCTAAGACTAATTTTCTTCTCCAGCCTATCGGCATCTCTATTGGGAGGTTACCTCCTTTTAGGTATTCCTTGGATGCATGCCCTCCGCATACCCCTGGGTCAGTTTCGGGTGGGCTCCCACAGATTGCGTTGTGAGACGGATCATCATATTGACCACGATGACAGACTTTGCAGGCTTTGTAGCCTCCAGGAGGTTGAGACTGAGGACCATTTCATCTTCCGCTGCCCCATATACTATGAGATTAGGGGACGATTTCATTGCCTCTTTAGAGGGGTTCAGACCCTCCCAGTTTTCTTCAAATATATTGACCAGCGGTGCCTTGCCCTCTATATCCGTGAGTCTCTGGAGCTCTGGGACCAGATTCTTCACCCACCTCCGAGAGTCATTTCCACGAGACGGATTACATCTTTCTTTCCGGTTCTACCCGCAGTGGGTGGTACCAAACAACAGAGCCACTCTAATCCTATTACAGGGCATAGATCAGTTCGTTCCCGGCTAGACCTTCACAGCTCCCTAGTGGCCACCAGCACTCGGCAGCATACACGTTTCAGAGGGCAATCCAGATCTACTCGCCTCCCTGGCCGTCGTTCTAATCTTAGATCTCTGCAGGGAGGGGGCCCTCGCCCCCCTCTTCGAGGAGTCATTCCATCAGTAGCTACTTCTTGTCAGCTTTGAATGTTAGGAGGGATGTGACTACCATTTCTGAGTAGACAGCTCCTTATCAATCCCCTCCTTCATTCTCTTCTCCGCTTTCCTTCCCCATCTGTCTCATTACCCCGTCGTGGGGTTTTGTTTTTGGGGTTTTTGCTTGTTCTTCTCTTATTCTCTCTTTTGTTCTCGGGAACTCGTTTTGAGTCTTCCCCACTTGCACTTTGTATATTGTTTGGACTGTAGTCCCATTGATCTACTTCTGTGGTCATTCGTTGGACATTAATCTATTTATCTTATCTTGGATTTCCCTCATTGTAATCTTCCCATAAATAAGGTCGTCATTAAAGTTGTCAGAGAGGATATTTATAGGCAATACATCCAAATCACTTAGACCTCTTCCTCAACCACTCAATCCAAAGCTTGCTTTTTACGCTGAGCCTTTCTTGTGGGTGGTGGATGGTGTCATTGGTCTCATGGCTTGAGGTTCCCCCTCTACCAATTGGGGATGTGCTCATCATATTCCATGTGAGCCTAATTCTATCTTTCTTCCTTCTAAAAGGTGAAGACTGAGAAGAAATCCATTTTCAGCCACCCCATTTATTGTAATATCCGTGTGAGATAGTCTTTACAAAGACTCGAGCAACTCTATCCACTTTCATTCGGTACTTGGATCAATGATGCTCGTGCCACGTAGAAAGGCACACATTATGAGTTCCTTCACTACAACCAAAGTTTCTTTGGCCTCGGATATTCTATGAGAGTGTTCTTTCCTCTTGGGGTTATCCATCTTGGCCTTTGAACCATAGACATTTCCCGCTGAACATTATCAAATTTTGCATTGGCCCTTTCACAATGATAGACGATGACAAATGATTCCTCTATCCCAAGCATGGTCAGAGATGTTTGATGAGACTACTATCCAGTCTTTCCAACTTTCATCAACCTGTGCTCTTTAAGGGCTCTTGCTCCCCTCACTTTGCTACTTGTTTTGGAACCTTCACCACATGGGTCTGGGGTTTACTACTTTGGGTTTACCCCTTGTTTACTTTCAGTACTTTTGTCCATTTTATTTAGTTAGTCTTTGATCCTAGGGTCCTTTACCCTAGCACTTTTTATTGTGATTGGATGTATTCTTAAATCCCATTGACCTACTTTTGGTCATTCGTGGACATTAATATAATTTCATTTCATTTCATGCAATGTCAAAATTGAGCTCTTTAAACAAGATGTGAAACAGAAAGTCCAAGCTCGTCCATTTGCCCCTTAACAACGATAAATGATCCAGTCTGAGAGAAGAATTTTTCAATTCAGACCTTAAGCATGAGTTAGATTGCTTAAAAATCTGAAGGAAAAAGATTAGAACTTCTATAGTCAAATTGTTTCTTAAAGTGGCTCATATTCCATTGAAACTATGCACCCTTGTACATGAAGAAACATAAGCAAGCATGATTCAGAAAAGTAAAACAACATTACACAAATCAGAGACTATCCACCATACTCAAATTTAAGTAGTGTAAAACCCAAGTCGGTAGACATCACCACAAGGAAATAGATATTCTTTATTATCGATAAAAATGGAGCATATAGATCTGAAACATGGTAATTTAAAACGTATATTTAAAATGAAAATGCATTATTTTAATAGAATATAAAATATTATGTTCCTCTGATGTGTATATTTATTTTAAGTTTTCATATATTTTCCAAACCCCAAACTTCTGAACCTTTTCCCCCTCTTGCTCATACCAATTTTTTTGTACTTGGTAACTACACCCTTACAAACCATGACTGAGAATATAGCTTCAAGCTAAACAACGGGTCTCAACTACTCACTGAGTAAAAATAAAATTGACAAGGAATTGTTGGAGGTGTTGACGACCATACCTTTAATTAATTTTCATCAAACTTGCTGAAGTTTTAAAAATTGGGCTAAAAGGTCCAATTGTTTGTCAAACTATTAGAAGAGGCAAAGCACAAAGATCAGGATTGTTGAGGATATGGTCTTCGCAGCAATTGGACAGACTTGTTTTATCAATTATACATCCAGGTTAGAACGGTCACTTGAAATTTAAAAGTGACTCGCCATTGTCTCATAAAGCCTTGCAATATGACAAGAAATTGCACGCACATACCAACATCGTGTGATGTCTTAAATAGGAAGCATTTAGAAATTGGATCAAAGGCTCTTTTGAAGTCCAAAAGGTAGCAACTCCCTAGGTTCATCAATAATAGCTCAAAGAATAGAATTGTAATTTATAATTGATGTTTTTGTTAAGCTTGATTAATCATTGGCTTTGTAACCACCACTGTTTAATAACAGATAATTAGCTAAATGCATCTCAAGAACAGCAGCATATATCTTGGCAAAAATGTGTCAATCACAATGGTTATGTAGTTATTAGTATCCAACTTTACCTTGACATATAGTCAGCATATATAATCTAGTAGTTTGAGAAGACCAATTAGGCAAGATACTATAGAAACCCACATCATTAAAGAGGTCCACAATAAATGCAACTAGAGAATCTGTGTCAAGATTGAGGAACTCTGCAGCATTGAAATTTCATTTTTCAAATTAAAAAAAAGGTCTGGGTCAAACCAAACTTGTTTGGCTCAGCCGACAGTTTTGAACTAAACTGAACCTCGTCCAGGTTCGGCCTAACCTAGTAACTATAAGTAAAGGATATGCATCTTCAATATTAAGAACCAATGCTTCCGACTCCAAATCAAAAAAATCAATCCCAGACACATCTCTTCAACATTGTTGTCAGTTACACTATTTTTAGGGTTCAAAGGTTTGGGGTCTTGTCTTAGGAGTAAGAGATTGATTGACGCCTCATTTTTAAATGTTGAGTTTATCATGAGATCTAGGAAAGGTACTGTGTTTATTCAGGGTCTTCGGGGCAGAGTTGTCAGATACTTCCACTACCCCTTGCCCAGATATATGTATCCACATATCAGATACAGATACGATACAGCCCCGAATATCCTATCCTTACATATCTGAATACAGATCCAAATCTGCGCCATATTTGATAGTAACAAGCTGTCAAAGGGTTATAAGAAGGTTTCAAAAACCGCCCGATATGTATTTACAGAAAATATAACATAGAAATATATATATATATATATATATATATATATATATATATATATATATTATATAGAAATAACTATAAACGCAACAACATGGTACTGTTTGATGTATATTTTTTGTTTTTGTTTTTGTAAATGTCATCTACAATCATATTCATATCAGGAGGTCTTGAAAATGTGTTGTTTCCATATCAGATAATGTATCTTTTTGATGCAACATTGCTTTGAGGGAAACTTCGTTCTCTTCTAGTATTTTGACCAAAGATGCTTAGGTCTGATTCTTTATATGGTTGTAACATTCAAATATAAAGCAGTACAAGGATCTCCTAGGACCACTAGATTCATTATAGGAATATCATTTATCACCTCATCGCATCTAGTGGGGAAGTCGAGCAACCAATAAATTTTATCACTGTTAACATAGAAAATAGAAGAACAGTCAGGTACATTACTTCTAACATTATACCAACATTGGCCCACATTGTTAGATTCCCTAATTAACACAAGCTGACATTACTCACACTTGGTCCAAATCTCATGACCACACCTGTATCAGCAATTTTATTATATCCTAAGGAGATCATCTCCCTTGAATGTGAGAAGAACATTGATTATTCCACCAAGAACATCTACATTGGTTTCCCAGTTACTCTTAAAGGACTATAGGGTATTTGACAGCTCTACAAACTTCCTCCAACTAGTGATGAAGACTACAGGTTTTCACATTGTTGTATTCTAGGGGAATGCACTCTTACACCCTTCTTAGGACTGTCAGATTTCCATGTTCTTAATAAACCCACATTTTACTTTTGTTTCATTTAGTTACCTTAATATAGTTGGAGATTCTTTAGGACCTATTATGGCCAACCATGGAAATTAACATTATTTCTTTATTTCTATCTTTCTGATATCCCATGCCATGTGGCGGCCTTATTATTCCTTCAAAAAGACATGAACAGAACACGACTGACTGAATGCAAACTCTCTCTTCCCTAATAAAAGCCCACAATCTGCAACATCGATCTTGGATGGTGTTAAACAAATGGCATACACAATGTTTCAAAACACTTCATAATTTGTAGCAATTAATACTTCCAAATTTTACGATCTCCAATAATGCATCAGAAGACAGCATTATCAAGCTCAGTGCATTTTATAGCATAGACTTGAGCATGCACCCTGGCAAATTTAGGAATGTTGAGGGAATAACAATATAATATTTTAGAGGGAAAAAAAATTATACTTGAAAATTATTAAATTTGAAAAAAAAAATGTATTGAAATGGAAAATGTTTCCAAATTATACTTGAAATTTGGAAGAATGTTGGCAAACAATGTATCAGATACAAATGCTCCAACCTAATATCAATACAAACACTCAAAATTAATATCAACAATATTTCAAGGCAGAGAAATAGCATCCCAGACCTCCTGTAAAGTGCACGGAGTTCCATTGTAAACATATTGGACTTTGGATCCTTCTCAGCTGGAACCTATAAGCAAGTTAGAAACACATTTTTATCCTCCCATAGTAGAATTTTTTGTATGGAAAATATACACCTAAAGTCAGAAAATAAGTTCTAAACTAGTTAATCTCACGTGTCTCTAAAAACACAAACCATAAATAATACTTTAGTCAAAAAACAAGAAATAATACCTGATAGCATCTAGGATTTGCAGGACTTGGAGCAGGTACACTCTTTGTTGCCAAACAGTCATCTGGAAGATGACCTGCTCGCCTACATTTCCAGCTGTATGAATAAAGGAATTGTGTTGATTGCATGGCAAATAAAGACATCATGACAACTGCAGAAAGCTACAGAAGTGCATAGAAGAAACTACAAATTGTTAAAGCTTGCAAATAAGAGAATGATTTTAATTAGAAAAATTGAGAGGTAAAGAAGGCAATGTTGCCAAAATCCTGAATGGCTATTAACGGGCAAGGATCCGAAAACAATAATAGGGAAAACTTGGAAGAATAAAACGTCGAAGTGGGGGAAATCTTCTTATTCATAAACAACAATCACAAAATCTTGTTCTAAAATAGGGAAAATATTAGGATAGTTAAACCCCATGGACTACTACGCAACAAACTGATTAGAACCTTCTTGTCATTTTCAACCTGAAGTATTTCCCAATATAATCAGTACAGAAATAAGATCAATGCTCAAATATCTAATAAAAATTTGTACATGGAGATTCTATTATATCCATAAAGCAATATGAAATGGAAGGATCATAATTAAATAATTTAAACATAGTAAACACTGTAGCCAGGTCAGTATGGAAAGGTAGTGCTCCAGCTGCATGTGAATGTAGATGGCAGTAAAATGCAGACTAACAAGTTGGAATACTTGTAAATATGGGTCATGAAGATTGACTAGAAATTAATACAGCTGATTCCTGAAAAGGGATGGAACATGATGATGCACCATGGAAACACCAATTGTATAAAAATAGGAATATGTCGCTAACCTATGTGATAAGTATAAAGATGTTTATGACAAAGTTAGCCATCGATTTGAGCCAATATTAATAGTTTGGAGGTTGTTTTAGAACCAAACAAAATGATGCAATTACACGCCGCCAAAAAGGACATAAATTATTTTATTTTCTTCTTAATAAGTAACTTAGTACACATACCATTCATATGTAGTCAAACTGCTTCCTTTCTTCGTCCATCTATGTTTTGCAATGTCCCAGGTTTCTGCTTCTAACTCTGGTAGTTGCAATGCACCCTTAGGTCTTGTTATGGAGATAAATGAGGTTCTAGCTTCTTTAGCTTTCTGCTAAAATTAAAAGAAACCAAAAAGGTATGAATGAATCCCTGATTGTCAAATCTTATCAGCTCATAATTTGCTCACTTTGCAGAAATTGCCAGTATGCAACTTTTGTGCTTTTCTTTCTCAACTAGATATAGCAGTTACAGTTAAAAGACTGAAGACAAATTGCTGATTCTATGCAAAAAAATGACTTTCTTTGATAAAAATGATATTCAAAAGTAGTTTGAAATGAACCTCGGCATGTTCTTTCAGATGAAGCCCCAGTAACTCTGACTTACACTCCATGCTGCAGACATCTTCATCCGTCTGAAGGAAAAAATATCAAAAACAAAAAATTCGCAAGAAAAAGTCGCTTGTGCTTATAAACTTTCACTTGGAAGTTTGAAAGAAATGGAAATACAAAGGAAGAGGAGGTGCTTTCCTATTAATAGTTCACCTCATCACAAACGTATTCCCGTATCTGCCACACACAATACAAACAGGCTCCTCAGGTGCTGGAAAGCGTTGATCAGCTCTCTTTGCACATATCCCACTCGCTCCAGCCAACACTGTAAATTAATCCATTTTATGTATTCTGCTTCATCCTTACCAACAAAAGTGTTTCTTTTTCTTTTGAATGTAGTCTACTCAATGTAATGAAACCTCTATTACCAATTAAATTTTCAAAAGACTACCAAAAACATCTACTAATCATAGTAGAAAATAGATTTTCCATGTCTCAGGGGCAGTGTTATAGGGGACGAATTTTGAGGACACCTGGACTTCAGAACCAGCACCAGGGCAGAGTAAATAGGGACCACAGGGAAGGAGCGGCAGATAGAAACCCATAAAATCTACTAATCATAGTAGAAACCAAAGATGTTCCATGTCACAGGGGCAGTGTTATAGGGGGCGAGTTTTGAGAACACCTGGAGTTTAGAACCATCACTGAAGCAGGGTAAATAGGGACCACAGCGAAGGGGCAGCAGATAGAAACCCATAAGACATATATGATATAAACCATGATATGTCAAAGATCCAACACTAGAAATAGCCAATACAAATGTCAAATATTCATATATTTCGTAAAATCAAATGAAAATGTTATACAAACATCATATTAGACAATTGTTGTATTAGGTGAATCGTTGATTTTCTCAATAATAGACATAGGAATATATTGACACATTGTGATTGCACTGATGTTACAGTGTGCACCAAACAATTCCAAGCTACCCCTTCCCATCGTTCAATTTGCTGTAAAATATTTTTTAACCAGTCTGATGTCCTTTTTATTAATAAGTCTCACATATAAAACTTTTTCAGTAGTATGAATGATGAGAACATCTTATAAGAAATTCCTCCTCACAAATATCTCCACAAAGTGTAAATTTGACCTTGTATTAGGGAATAAGAGATAAAATATGCGGAATAATCCCTTACAGAATCACAACAATAGAAACTAATATGCAGAAAATATTACAGATCTCAAATAAAAGTGCGAATAAATAACACAACACAGAGAGACAAGATTTAACGTGGTTCACCCAATTTGGGCTACGTCCACCAAGAATCACTTGCTCATATTTTATTACAAGCCTCCACTCTCTCAATACAATACCTAGATCCGTTTGGAGCTATGCTCAACAAACTCTACAGAATTCACACCCGAATTCAAAGCACATCTGCAATACATTTGTTTGTCTATCTATCATATGCATAAGACCATATAAATAGACAATTGCTTAAGCAATTTGATACAAAACCATGGGTATCAAAACAATGGGAAAAAACGTGGTATCAAAACAATGGATACCGAAAACCATGGGCCCAAAAACAGCCCATAACGGTTACCCATTACCCATGGGTTAATAAACCACCCATGAAAATTTGCTTCGGGGGCTTCACCCCCCCAAACCCCCTTGACCCGCTCACCGACGAGCGGGACCGCCGTAAAAATACCCAAGTGTAACACATAGAAGGTGTACCACACTCTAACATGAAAATAGGCTCCACAAACATAACACCTTGTACACCTAGCTTAGTACATTTAAGAATTTTACTTTACACGTACAGCCAATAACCGCACCTCAATTAAACTAAATAAGATGTCCTTTGAACATGTATGGTTTACAACTGCATCTCAATTAAAGTGAATGAGGTGTCCATGCATATGTACAGTTTACGAACTGCATCTCAGTTAAACTGAATGAGGTGTCTATGCATGCTCAGTTCAAGAGCAAGTCGCATCTGCTTAACCTCATCACTATAAATCTATTTATTACACATCAATAAAGATTGTGCATCAATAAAGAGTGTGCATCAACAAGTTTGGTGTCTATCACTTATACTCTTTGCTATCATATTTTTGTCAAGTATGGCTTCTCAATCACTTTCTGCAGTTTGTGAGGCTATATCAATCAATCATAGCAAGTTAGGATAAAATTCATTAAATTCACTAGCGAAAAGATTCTCGGAAAATAAAAATCAATTCATCCACTATATCCAAATCCAAAAGACAACTAGGCATCATTGTAGGAGACAAAGAAGCCCACGGACTCCCTACAAAGGGAAAATTTAGGGACATCTTTAGATTGTCACCTTAGTAGGGATGCATTGCATGAAAGGCATGACATCCCCAAACGAACCAAGACAAATGCTCGCATTGAAGGAACGTGAAAGAAAGTATTTACATATCAATTTTTGCATAACCCTTCTTCAGTCTCTTGGAAGCAATTGCCGATGACCAGTTGCTTTATAGCCTTATTAGTGGTAGCATGGTAGCCATATTCATAAAAATCAAAATACAAGTAGTTCAAAATAACGTGAAGTACATTCAAGCTAAAAATTTAGGAAAGAGCAAGAGAAAAACAATAGATTTTTTTGAAGTATATATGCCAAAAGATGTAGTCTATAAATAAAAGCCTTCTATTTACGTTTTAACCAGCAAAATCATGCTATCCTTCTATTTATGTTTTCAACCTAGAAAATCAGTGTTCTCAAATGTAAACGCATTTGTACAGCTTTAAACATCTTGAGGCATGGCTTTAGGGTTTTAAAAAGGAGTATTTTAATATGACAAACATAAACTCATACAAATATCTTGAATGTATTTATTTGAAAAATATATACATCTGAAAAACACCAGTAGATATCAATTTCGAACTCTCTATTTTGATTTGTCATGTAGTTTCACTACATTGACTAACAAACCCATCACTTTCTACACAAACTTTCTGTTGAATGGTGATAGGTAGCCTCAATGTAGCTACACCACAATGTCAGGCTCAAAAAATCTTTCCAAAAAAAAAAGGAGAGGGTCCAAACTCCACCACATACCCAAGATATCATGATTTTTTCATCGCCTTCTCTAAGTAAAAGAATTGCCCTATGACAGTCAAATGGACATCAAATTCAATACTTGCTGGCATTTTTTAAAAGAATGGTTGAAACCAATACGATTACAATTTATGTAGTTATGGCTCACACCATGTTGAAGCACCATATGCCAAAAGACAACAATATGTATTGCCTTCAAATGAAGTGCAAAAGGTATGTTACAATGTACATAGATGAGGGTATATATAGCTACAACAAGAGCTGTCCCCTTTTCTTATTGGGCCCAGTAAAGGTGGCACATCTACTAAAAGTGGCAAATTAATAAATAACATTGATTAGATGTTTATCTTTATTTATTCTAAGCCTAGATATAATTGCAAACATCAGAAAACGCACCTTGCGCATAAGGCCATCTCAAAAATACATCAGAAACATCAAATACAAAACACAAAAACACTATAAATTCTCACAAATCCCATAAAAATAATAAAAACACTTAAAACAAATAAAAACTCATTAAATATCATGATAATCCTTTTAAAACAATAAAATATGACTAAAACAAGATAAAACAAAAGAAATCATAAATTATTAATTAATCATACAAATAGTAAAGCAAATCTAAAAATAACACAATGCCTTAAAGCATGCAAGCATCCACCTCCATCAAGAAAATCTATAAAGCAAGACTTTTTGTCTATTATTACCTCTCCAAGACTTTTGATTATAATTTGCATCTATATGCTCACAAGTTTTTAAATTACAATGTTGAATTTACAAGAAACAAGTGCAGATCCACAGCAATCCAAAATTGCAAAATTTTGTATAGGTCAGAATTACTTAGGTGATTGGCTGGCAATTCAAATGCAATTTTGTTGTTGTCAAATCAGATCACATACAAGCATCCACAATCAGTCTTGCAACATTGCTTGGGTCTCCAAAGGCCCCGAATTAGGTACATCAGCTATTTTGTGATTCATTTATCATATCTTGCCATTTGCTTTTATCATATCAATTATTTTATCAACCTTGAAAAGGCTAGGGATCTGACTAAGGCAGATCCCTTAACCACCTAAAAGACTAATCCATTTTTGAGTTTGTGCTGTGCAAATTCAAAAAAGAGATTGCTTGTCTATTCAAAAGAACTTGATATTGTGTCCCATAACACTTAACAATGGTTTGTTAAAACCCATTTATTTGTGGTTCAATTACATTAGAGTTTAGTTTGATTTCTAATCTTCTCACGCTTGCATGTGAGCTCTAGCCATTGTATACAATAATAAACTAGCTATAAAAGCTAACTAAGTTAATAATTAGGTGCATACTGCATAGAGTATGTTGCGCCAACATTTTTATTGACAACCCACACCTTTACACTCCCCACCAACCCCTTGCCTGCCATTTTAGATTACGCATATCGGCATAAAAATGTGAAAAAATAATTCCTCGAGTCTGCTTTTGCTCCTATGGATGGTAGTGACATCAGTATAAAAATATGTTAGAAAACAGTTTTTCTTTCAAATCTCAACAAATCATATTTCATATTTTTTAGGCAAATTTCCATTTCTAGAATTTTTCGATTCATGTTTTAAGCTCATTGATCAGATTTTGGTTAAAAATCGTCAGATTTAGGCTGTGAATGGTATCAGAGCTATTCAGCTCGATTCAGTACAATAAGATCAACGTTAGTGAGAAAGGCCTAGCAAGGGTATTTTTTCCAGCAAAGTGAAGATTCTATTAACCCTCATTGATCAATATTCAAGCTTATGCGAAACTTTGAATAGAGGATACAATGAAGGCAAATGTTTGAGCTTTATAAAGAAGATCAAACGAAGTACTTACTGGAACTTGAAGAAATTGCTGTGGAGGCTATGACCAAGGATGGAAATAATTCAGTGCATAAAGTTTGTCAACAAAGAGGCAGACCTGAGTGACAATCTTTATGAAATGGAGGTTGTTTAAGATTAAAAGCTTGCATCAAAGAAGGGGCAGAACCTGTTCATAGCCATCAAGAGTGCTTTACTCCCGTCAAGGAGAATATTGTGAATGAAAAAGACCACTGCCAGAAAATGGTAACAATTAGAAGTCTAGCCTCACAAGCAAGCGTATCTCAGAACACAAGATTAGTACAAACATTTTGAAGAATCGACATTTCAAGACAGTCTTTATGACCCATGATCAGGATGAATTACTTGAACATGAATCGAAAAGATACCACAATAAACAGCATGCAAATAGAAATGGGTTCAACCAGTACCTTACCAAAGAAAAATGATGCTCAGAAGAACAGCAATATGAATTTCAAATGTTAGAAGTATTGAAATTGAGGTGAATATAGAATAGGATATGCAGCAATCAGTGATGACAATAATCACAATGATAAAACAACAAATGTTTCAATTCCCACGCAGATAAAGGAGAAGTGATAGTGAATGGTGAAATGTCAAAAATAAAATACTGACACATTGCAGGAAAAAGGAAGCATAAATGTACTGGACCGATAATATGAAATGACAGAAATGATTAAATACGAAAACAAAATGTGGACAACAGCATGCGCCTTGAGACTAGTTGCACGGATATGGAACAATGCAATACTTACAAAGTGATGCCAAAACAAAAATAAAAGGGTTAGATGGTGTCTATTTGGGTCTTAGCTTTCTGGAGAGCTGAAAAATTTGCACAATCATAGTAGGCTTTGATATGCAAACACAAAATGCAGGATATAGCTTTATATTTACATATATTTGGATATTATATTTATATATAATGTTTTATATGTAATGTATACGATGGGAAATAAGAATATAAAACATATAATTTTGATAATATGGACGTATAATATAAAAATATATCCTATAAAGAGGCCCCAAGTGTCTTGTGACCCCTCAAATTCCCATTGGAGAAAGTTAGATGCCACTTTCCAAGCAGGCCACACTCTTTTTAGTGCTGCTGAACTTGAAAGTGTAGAATCCTTTGCATTATCGCTAATCTCACATAGTTTAAAGATCCCTTATTGACGCAACCACGGTTAGGGGATCCAATAAGGACAACCTTAGATCATGCAGCCTAGGAACTCCAGACTTATAAATGACGCACACATACACCCCATATGCAGAATGGGAAGCAAAACAACTATCTTTATTGCTTTCAATGAGGAATTACAAAACACACACCAACATGATGTTTCAGCTTGTTTCAGATTTCAAAATATGCAGAGTTTCAACAGCTATGTTGTCAAGATACGGGTACGAGTACCTGTTCGGGTACACGGGTTTGATACACGGATACATCAATTTTAAAAAACCATTGGGTACGATACGTCTTGGATACGTCCATACATATATATTAAGAAATTAAAATATATATATATATATATATATATGTACATATACTCATTTTACTCATTTTTAGTCCATAAAAAACTGAAATAGTAATACAAAACTTGAATCAATGTTCAAAACATTCAATAGTAATACACTTAAGACTTTGCATTTTCATTGATCATGTGGCTGCCATACATATGATATAGTTATATGAATATCATGTCAACATGAATACGAACAAAACTTGAAATTTGAAAAATATACTAGGATCAATGTTCAAATTTTCAAAACATACAATATACTTAAGATTTTACATTTCATTGATCATGTGGCTGCCATACATATGATATAGGAATATCAAGTCAACTTTTTGAGGTGATTAGGGTGTAATATTTTATTCATTTTAATATTAGGGTTCAATTTTATGCATTGACTAAGTCAAAAAAAAATTATAAAAAAGTTTTAGTGCTTTAAATGACGTTTTGACGCAGATACGTGGGGATACCTCCCGGGTATGTCCAAACGTACCCATGGCATACCCTAGACGTATCCAAGGCGAACACGAACCCGTACCCTCACGTATCCGTACAGGATACATATCAGGCAGGGTTCGGGGTCTGGGCAAACCCCGGCAACATAGGTCAACAAAGCAATCCATTTATGGACATGATTCAATCATATAGTTCACACCTCAAATTTGCACTCTATAGAAAATCTCCACCTACAGTCCTCTAATGGTCACACTCTCTATAACTTCACCTTCCCTCTGGATAGAACTCCTTCCGAGAAAAAGTCAATTTTCTTACAAAGAATTGTTCTAATGGAAGAGTCACACTGGAAGCCAAGAGTTGCACAAAAGTCAAATCTCGCACAAAAGTTTAAGGATCGCATGGAAATCGCAACGACACACAAAAGTTGAAGAGTCGTGCAAAAGTGAAAGGTCATATAAGTTGAATAGTTGCATAGAAGTGAAAGGTCAAGCAAAAGTTGAACATCGCATGAAATTGAAAGGTCACACAAAAGTTGAAGAATTGTGCAAAAGTGAAAGCTCGTGCAAAAAGAGACATGCGTAAGTGAAAGATCACGTTAAAGTTGAAGACTTGCAAGAAGTGAAAGCTCATGCAAAATTTGAAGAGTTGTGCCAAAGTGAAACCTCATGCCAAAGTTGAAAACATGCAAGAATAAAATGACTCGCACAAATGTTCAATTCATGCAAGAATAGAAGCACAAATTTGCAAAACCAGTATCTTCCAAAAGCCATAACTTTTGCATATAAATTCAAAATGAGATGACACTTTCTTAAAAGTGCATAATTTTTTAAGGAGAATCCAAATATGCAATAATATTATATTTTTAATGTATACCCAATGATGTTTTTCTCTAACCCAAAACCATGCCAAAATTGTAAACCCACAACCCATGCCAATTTGCAAAACACTACTTAATCTACACGAACACAAACCTACTTGTTTTTAGTCGATGCAACATTGCTTACGAACCCAAATGCTCCTACATTGGACACCCAAGGTAAATAACTTTTCCATGAGCTCGCTCATGAATTCTTTAGAAATGCCACTTTCCGGGCTAAGCTGAAGAAAAAGAGAAATGACACCAACCCAAACCACAGAAAACTGAAATTTATAACAGCAAGCTACAACAGTCTAAAATCTTATGACAGCAAGAAGGAAAATTGCAAAATTCCATCACCAAAACCACTTTTACACCATCCAAAGCATGTAGGGAACAATAAAAATTATTTTGAGAAAGTACAAACCAAGAAATGAATTTTTAAAACCCTTGCTGAAGTATAATAAATAATTTTGTGACAGCAGAAAACCCACTTACAAAACTAACCAGAAATAATGATTCCTAGGCCCAAAGTTCAATCTATAAAGTGTAATCAGCCTTATAAATTAGGAACAATCCAAATATCAACAAAAAAAAGGAGTTTTGTGCCCTAGATACCACCAAAACCTTCCACCATGCAAGTCACCACCCTAGGAGATGGTTTACAATGGGCTGGAAATGGTGTGTTCCAAGGAAAATCTGAATGTAATCACCAAGTGTAACCTCCGTGTGAGATCACCAATGAAGGAATGAGGGGTTTTGTCCTCAAACCAAGTGCAAAAAGGGTTTTTGTCCTCAATTGCAAGAGAGAGGAAGCAGTTTTGTGCTCCAACTCCAAGAAAATGAATTCCAAAGGAAGCATATCCTTTTTCCATCCAAGTGACTCCTTTAAACAGCTAGAGTTGGCACCAAAACCCAAATAGAATCCTCCCAAAGAGGACCGACCTCTTTGGAGATGTAAGAGTTGCTTTTTCCCAACTGACCTAACTATAATTAGAAAATTACTTTAAAATAATGCAAAGCGTACAAAAGCAACTGAAAATTATGACATTAAACACTTCCCTTGCTTTTTCCCTTTAAGCCCACAGGAAGTGGAACAGGCCTAAGGTTTTCGGGATGAACTATGATGGAGAAGGGGACATTACACTCTCCATAAACTCTTTGATTGGCAACTTCAAATGGACTCATCCAAATTGCATCTTTGGCGGCTTTGCCTTTCCACTTTAACAAGTATTCTCTATACTCTTTTTCTCTTGTCTACTTATTGATTTGCTCATCCAATACTTTCTCAAGTTCTTTAGCCTTCTTAGGCAACTATTGCTTCTAATCAGCAATTGTAGAATTTGAATCCTCTCCTTAACCCATTTGTCCATCAAAGTGAGGGTACAAATCCACTACATTGGAGATAGATAATATATCCACCCCATCCAGTAGCTCTATCTCATATGCATTTGCTGAAAATTTTCTCAAAACCTTGCAAGGCCCAATTTTTTTCCATTTGAGCTTGTTGTATGTTCCTTTGGGGAACCTATTTTTATGCTAATGTGTCAAAACCAAGTCGCCAACTTGAAAATCCAACTCTCTCCTTGACTGATCAGCTCGTTACTTTTACTTCATACTACTTTCTTCCAATTTCTTCATCACTTCTCTATTCGCGTCATGCATACATGATACAAAATTCTATTCAAATAAAGTGCAACCATACATTACTTGAAATGGAGTCATTTTTGTACTTCTATTTATTGAGTTATTGTAAGAAAACTCGGTTTGTGCCAATATCATATCCCATTGTTTAGGTTTGTCTCCCACCAAGCATCTTTGTAAATTTTGGTTCACTACTTTTGTTTGTCCATCCATTTGAGGATGATATACTGAAATAAAGTCCAATCATGTACCCAATTTTCTGCATAGTATTCTCTAAAAGTACCCATCAAACCTTGTATCTCTATCTGACACTATGCTCCTTGGTAAGCCATGCAATCTTACCTTGAAGAACAAATTTGCAACATGTGTGGCATCACTTGTCTTCTTACAAGCTATGAAGTGTGCCATCTTAGAAAATTTATCCACAATTAAAAAAATAGAATCACTAGTTCCTTGAGTTCTTGGCAGCCCAAAAAAAAAATCCATGCTCATCTCCTCTCACGTGGCCTCTCCAAAATCGGTAAAGGCTGATATAAACCTGTATTCTGACTTTTCCTTTAGCATGTTGGCAAACTCTACATCCTTGCACAAACTTCTTCACATCGACACTTATTATCAATCAATAGTACCTCCCATTCAGTTGTGCTAGTGTTTTATCAACACCAAAATGACCTGCAAGGCCTCCAATGCGCTTCCTCTCTTATCAAGTTCTCCCTCATGGAACTTTGAGGTATGCACAACCGTTGTGTCACATCCATTTTCGCTCTACATAAAGATATTAAAATAGTGCACTGCAGTTGGTTAAATTGTGTTATAAAGAGTGAAATGATATGGTGATAATTTGTGATAGCAGTAGTTTAGAGGTCATGATTATTTATGTGCTTCAACTATTTGTTTGTTAAACATAACTAACTACCCACTTGGCGAAATGAGGTGGATGCAGAAACAAGTTCTTCACCCTCATTGGTGCGAAGGAAACGATGAGGGAGGGCATCATAAGAGAGGAGGTAGTAGATGGAGTGTGGACAACCGAAAACAGATAAAGGTAAAAGAGAATCAACACATACGGGTATGGATAGAGGTAATTACATGTGTTGTACTACAATGTAGCTTTATTTCTTAATATATGTACCCCTATCATATCTCATGATTTTTGTCTCTTTTGATGGGTATGTTGTTCCGTTGCAATTGTCGGAGCGCAAGTTGTGACGTTTGCAATCTGGATTACACCGCATGGTGTGAGCCATTAGTATAATCCTAATAGCACACAACGCCACTTGCAATGGGAGCATAACGTATGTTTTTGTCATACGTCATGATTCGGTATTGGTCATATCATGTTGCAAGTATTCAATCTTATATTGCCTTTTAATAATTATGTCGGGAGTTTTAAGCTCGTGACGACACGACTTATGCATTATGAATTGCACAAGCATTACACCACGCATAATTCTCCTTTTTATGAGGGTAAATTTAATCCATAGAAGTTTTTACGGTTATTTGAAAATTCTAATGCTTAAAATAATTTTAAATACAAAGGTCAAAGGCCTTGACCTTGGTCAAATCTTACCTAGATTCTATATTTTAAAAGTGGTTAATCTTGTGGTCAATTCGTGGTTAACAAAGAATAGCTTTGTGTGTTCGAAGAAACCTTTGGGCAGTTTACATAGGTGGCAAATATGTTAAGTGGGGCTCTTAAGAGCTACCCTCTAAATGTCCATCATAATCACTATGCAAATAAAAACTTCATGGAAAATATTATGAGGTATATTGACAAGTTCAAATCCTCACTTATTTGTAGTTATCACGAGTTAGATGTGGGAAGGTTTTTGTAAAATCCATGCAAATAAACACTCGAATCTTTCATAGTTGCTCGACCGTAGAAGGGGCATTTAAACACTTGGCAAACCCTAAAATTGGGTGGAGTATTCATTGAACTTCAGTCTTAAAGATCTGAGTTGGGAGAAAAGGGCGGAGAGGAAATTTTCTTGGGTTGGATGTCATGCATGATTAACAGATATTGGATTGCTCAGTCAATGAACTATTTGAGGGAGTTATATGGGGAAATAATGATTATTATGGCGGTTTTTGTTGGGAGTAGGAAGCTGAGCTATCTCCAGCTCGCTTGTCGTATATGGAGATTCCTTTATTTTTTTGGTATCATTATTTTGGCTTGAAGTTTTCAGGGATGCAGGAGAAGGAGAAGGACAAAGCTAGAGGGAACGATTTGGTGGACTTGTTAATTGCTACTATTGTTTTCACACACAGATGCGTTGTTATTCACCCTTTCTTTATTCATCGCAGCTGTCATGCATTCATTTCTGTAAACATCTTTGACTGTTGAATGGATATTTTATGGGTGTGCTGTTGTAGTGTAAATTTGAGTTTTCATTGTGTGTTGAAATATATTGCAATAGAAAAATAACCATTTCAAGGGTGATTGAATAAAGTTTACACTTTAGAAATTCAGGTGTTTTTCCCACCACTGCCATAACTCCATTCTAGCTATCTGTCAGATCAATGTCTATAGTTAATATTTAGGTGTTGTTGTATTCTCCCTTTCGTCTCTACATAGATTTCCTAAATCTGTTATTTTACTTTTCGACATTATGGCTTTTATATGAAATGTTTTGGTTTTTATATGAAAAGAGATATTGTATCTGGTAGAGAAATATGTTTGTGCCCTTTGGATGCTAAGATTTTCTTTATCTGATATCTGGCACTTGCAAGTTGAGACACTAAAACTTTTATTAATGAAAATTATGGTTTCAACTGGAACCCCGCTTGGGAAAGGGTGTTAGGAATATGTGGACTGGTTCTATAGCTGTGACTATATGTGTTTAGTATTGCAAGTCTTAGGAGGGCATACATTTAAATGTACCTGCTTGTCATGTACATATAGATCTATGCACATATATATGTGATTTTGTAACCATGTGTGGCAGCAGTTTTGTGGCTGCACGTCTTAGGAATGGACATATATTTACATGTACCTGCTTGTAACTTACATACAGATCTATGCACATATATGTATGATTTTATAACCATGTACGGGAGCAGTTTTGTGGCTGCAAATCTTAGGAATACTTGTAACTCCCTGAAACAAGATTGGTGTGGGATTCAAACTGTGTAAAATATAGCTTAGTGAGAACTTAAATTCTGATTTAAAATATCTGGTGAAAATAGAACAGCTCAGTTAAACAAATCACTGGTACTCTTTAAATAAAGTGCTTGAATAAATATTATATTGATAATGTCCAGCAGTTGGAGGGGGAATAAGAAAATAGGGATATAACTTACTTCTGCGGCGTGATTAATATTGATTCTTGCTTGTAATTGTTTGGGTGTTGAATAAATTCTTTTACATTACTGTATTGCTTCAACATAAGGAAAGGAGCTGGGATTAACTATTGCGGAAAATGAGCAGGCAGTTTTGGGAAGGGAAGGAAGAGGGCATGTCTGATTTAAAAAGGAATTGTAGACTGAAATTATTATTAAAAGGGCCGCAGTCGTCTGAATTATTTGTGTTATGGCCACTTGTAACTTCCTTGGAATAAATTGCTTTGTACCTTCTAAACTTAATTACAAGCTACCTAATCCAACGGGTAGTGGTGTAACGGTTCTTGGGTCTCCTAGTAATTGGGAGGTCCAAGGTTCAAATCTCGGCTCCATGTTAAGGCGGCCTACTACCGACGGTTTGGATACCCTGTTGATAGGGCACCACAATAATGTGGTTTAATCCGTGGGCTAGCCGAGAGCTTAAAACTTCCATCCTTAGATGGTTCCACAGCCAGTGTGGGCTGGTGATGCCACAATGAGCTAGGGCCCTCTCCCTAGGTAATCTAATCAAAAAAAAAAATTACAAGCTGCCTAGATGGTTCATGATTGGGTTATAAATGTTGATAGAATGTAGACACATAGAAGGAAACATGATACCGCTCTTCATGAGGCCTTCTACATGTCCGGATTTACTTGGTGATTTTTTAGGGCTTACGTCGTGTTTGAGAAAGTTATGTGTGATCTAAGGACCTAGCCTCCTGTGTCAGTGCAAACCTTGAGGTATTGAGTTTTGCAACTTAGAACGCTTTGGCCAAAGTAATGTAGTGTTGTATGCATTGTCTAATCACATACTCTTAGATATATGTGTAGTCGGAAAAATCATTAGAAGGTGGGATACATTGGATTCTTGTGATTTGATTTACATGTATTGGGGGTAGTATATTTTACACATGGTTCTCTTTATTATTTCTTTGTTTGAGGTTGAATGCCTCTATCTGCTCCCATTGTAGAAGGGTAGAGCCACCACCCAGTTGGGAAGGTGAAGGGAATCCTTCGTGGTCTGTGGTTGGAGGGAAAGCACTTCGATGATGTTGTCCCTCTTCTACAGCTGCACTATATAGAGATGGATACACGGAGGCTTCAGATTATGTCAAGTATTGCTATTACTGTTATTGGGCAGGCATGTTGCCCTCATTCTGTATTTGGTCGTGATTATGACTGTTTTATGTACTTTACTTGGTTGTAATTCTGTTGTACTTCATCATTTATTGATGGTATCACAACCAGATGTTGACCAACATTATGCGGAAAACAGAAACAATGTGGTTGTTGCTTCTTTTATATAAATACAAGTGGAAATAATTATTTGTATCATTGTTAGAGCTTGTAAGAACCTTAATATTCTGCTCTTATTGTGGTTAAAGAAATTTTAGAGCTGCAGATCAGCAAGCACCATCTTCTCTTGCAAACCTAATTATTATAATTGAAATATGTATTAGCTGGATTTTTTTAAGTAGATTAGGCTTCTGTACAGCATGTACAAATCTGCCTATTACCGTTTTCTACTTTTTATGAGTGATTATTAAATTTAACCTCATAACATGTCGTGATATTGTTAATAACAAAAAAATATGTTTCTAATCTAACCTTTATTTTAATTGAAGAAGTTTGTTACACGTTGTCCTTTTAACAATAAGCCATCTTGCAGCCATGGAGTTCTATCCATGCTGGTTGGATTCATGCACGCTGCCCATGCATCTCTAAAATCCAAATCTTCCTCATACAACTCCTTCATTGAGTCAAATCCAACGACTTCTACTCTCATCTCATTTATCACAAGAACTCTCCTACTCAAAGCATCTGCAACCTTATTTGATTGACCACTCCTATGCTTCAAAACAAAATAATAGCTTTGAAGAAACTCAACCCACTTCATGTGATGTTGATTCAACTTATCTTGGTTGTTTATAAACTGCAGTGCTTGGAGATCTGTGTACACGAACTCTCTAAGCAACAAATAATGCCTCCACCTCTTGAGAGCTTGTATCATAGCATAAAATTTTGATCCCAAACTAAATACATACACGTTGCTTCATTCAACTTCTCACTAAAATAAGCAATGGGCTTACCTTCTTGGCTCAAAATCACTCACGTGGCTATCCCACTAGCATCACAATCAGCTTGAAACAGTGTTAAAATCCATAGGTGGCAATCAATATGGCATATCTTTGGAGACAATATTAGCATATTCATTAAACAAATCACTTAATTCTTGTGGAAATTCACACACTCCATTCACTATCCCAACCTCCAGGGATTTGGGAATGAAAACCAAACACATTCTCTCCTTCTTGACTTCCTTCAAAAAGTGCTTAGTAGAAATCATACAAACTTTAGGATTGTTGTCCACCTCTTCTCCTCTATCCTTTAATGGGCTCAATATGAGCCTTCTACCATCCTTCTCAATTTTGGAAGTGTTTTCTCTCCCATCATGCACAGCCTTCCTATCATATTGCCATGGTCCACCCAACAACAGATGACATTTATCCATGGGCATTATGTTACACATCACTTCATCCTTGTAAGATCCAGTTTAAAAATTTACTTTACATTGCTCATTTTACTACCACTGATGTCCCTTAAGCAACCAAGACACCTTGTATGGATTGGGATGCACTAATCTTTTCAGCCCAAGCTTTCCTACCATCTCATCAAAAATTAAATTATTCATGCTACCACTATCTACAACAACCTTACAACACTACCTCCTGCTTTGCATATACCCCGAAAAAGATTCCTTCTTTGCACCGGCTCATCCGCTTCCTTGGCTGGTTTTAAAATAACTCTTCAGCATAAGAGCTTCACCACGCTCCGGTTCCTCCACATGTGTTAGTAATCAACACTCTCCTCATCCGCAAGAGCAATATGATTGTTTGCTTCAACTCTTTTGCTGCTGTTCTAAAATGCTTTAGGACATTCAAATGCTCTATGTCTAGCATATTCTCCACATTCAAAGCACTTACCCATGAATCCTCTACCTTTTCCTCTACCAAAGTATTCTCTTCCTCTAGAAGAATACCCTCTTCCTCTTTGTGTCTAATTCTGACTTTGCAAATTGCTAGCCTCTTCTCCATGAGTAGCCTATCCTCTATCACTGCTGATTTGTCCTCTTTCTCTTGAGAACCTTCCTCTATCTCTAGAGGTTTTTTGTTGCTTTCTAGCCAAATTTTCTTCTCCCTTTAATGCACATTGATAGGCCTCTTCCAACGACTTCAATGGAAACATTTCAATTTCATCTTGAATTGAAAGATGGAATTCATTGACAAACCTTGAGGTCTTCTCTTGATCAACTTCGGCATGACTAGCTCTAACCGTGAGTTTATATAACTCCTATGTCTCATTTTACTCATTTTTTAGTCCATAAGAAATACAAAACTTGAAAAATATAGTACGATCAATGTTCAAAACATTCAATATACTTAAGATTTTACATTTTCTATGATATATAAATATTATATTCCTTTGTGTTTCATCCATTTCCTTTGAGATTAATTTGTGTTGCGATGGTGGCCATAAAAGATGTATATAGGGAGCTCCTAAAGGACCTATTTAATTAGGTTGACTCTAACCTGCCAATGATAACTAAAGAGGTCAGTCCAATGGTTGGTTCTTGCATTCATATTATCCAAAATCACCTTCTAATCCTCCTTAAGGATGCAGGAAGGAGTCAATGTTGTGCCTTAATAGTTTCTAGGAAAGGATGCTCTTTGAAACTTTAAGCTATGCAATTTGCAGTTCCAAATTTTTCTATTAGTATTGAAGATCACCTGAGATTTGATCTCATAAATAACTTGTACGGAGGCTCAGATATATGTCCAAATTTCTATGAATAGCTTCTTTCCTTGGCCAATTGCGATGATCCCAAATAATTACCTCAAACGTTCTTGATATCCTTTGAATATTTTCTCTTCAATAAACTAGAGGGATTTTAAACAATCTCCAGGTTTCCTTGTGGTTGCCATGCCCTCCTAGTCTAGTCCTCAATAAAATTGAAGTTTGTTTGAGTCAAAATAAAATAAAATAAAATAAATTTAGAGCCCCCACTACAAAGCTTCCCAACAAGATCTGATACGTCCCGAGTACGTGCTAAATTAAGGCGCCACGGATACGTCCAAAATGTACCTTGGCGTAAAGGATCGTATTGGTAATACCCAGGATGTATCATACCTCACCTGTATATCCCTATGTATCCGGGGTACGTGAGGGTGGGGGCAACCACGTAACATAGCTCCTTAGAGTAACATAGTATAATTCTTTTGTGTAGTCTTTCACATTCATCTCCTTCTACCTCAAATTTTGTAGCTTCTTGAATAAACTCGAACTTCATAACCTCAATGTTCAATAGAACATGCCTCTTATTTTATAACTGGATTATGTCCTAAGTTTTGGTCTTCGTTTTCCCTCAAGCAATATCTCAAGTGCACATGATCCCATCACAAGGATGCATGGTCTTTCAACTAGCAGGTTTGGTGAATTTCACCTATATTTGAATCCTCTATGGACTCATAATCAAATTATTTTTTGTAGCTCTTTTGATCCACTTCCATAAGATTCTCAAGGCTGGGATAGCTTCCACCATAGCTTGGGGTGTCCTTATTTGGTCTTGCTTCAAAGCTAATCTTGCAATATCTCTCAGAATTTTTTCCTCTCCAGCATCTCATGCCTCTTTTCTTGAATCTCGATTTCCTTCAACGTCACTTTCATCAACAGTTGTTGCTCCTTTCCTTTGTACATTCTCCATTGCATCTAATCTCACTTGGCTTCTTCCAAACATCACTACCAGGTCTACAATTCTAGGTGCTTTGGTAACATTCCTCTTTCTCCCAAAGAGGTACTCCTATGTGTGCCATATTCTCACAACCTGCTTCTTCTTCACAACTTACAATTGACTCAACTTAGAGGCCTCATGTAGAATCAACCTAACTAAATAAATCTTTCTCTAAAATTGCGGTTGATTTTACAGTAATGATTAGAGGGTCCAATAAAGGACAACCTTACAGCATATAGCCTGGGTACATAACACTCATAAATAACAAACACATAGGGCTTTTCATAAGTGATAACATCCAATGTTCTTGCCCAAATTTGGACCTTGTATGATTTAGTGAAGAGACATGAAAGTAGGTCAATTGAACAGTTACAAGTGGTTTACTCATTCCACAAATCAGATCAAACTTAAGACCAACTGATATGAGAAGGGTTGTTCACTTCTTTTGGTTCTGCAAGGCCAAAGGGAGAGATCCTCGCGATTCTAACACAAGATGTAGTCAATACACAGAGATAGAATAGGTCCATAAAGGGATCTGTCTGCAAACATACCCTCCATGACTAAGCACCCAATTAAGTGTCACTTGTGACATAATCACACATTGCTAGAAATACACAGACACAAAATTACTTTAATGCAGAAATATACAAATATCCATAACTTGTATATCTTTTGTAATTATGTTTGATCAAATACAGAGCAAATCCAAGCAAGTATGAAGCCAAAGTTATAGCAAGGAGACCTCTAAAGTTCTGCAGAATAAAATGGAGATCTCAGAAGGGGAAATACAACAAACTTTGATAAAAGAGGGGGGTTGATCATTCCAATGGCTTCAACCAGTGCCTTGTCAAATTGGGCTGCTACAAAGCTTTGATGAAGGGGTTGAGAAATAACATAGAATTGCACCAATTTACATAATTGTTACAAACTCCCCATGATTCAAACAACTATTAAACCACATACACTAAAATTTAATGAATTATCAAACTGTTATAACTCAGAATTTAAAATATAGCATTTGACATGTTAACAAGTGAAAATGAATCCAGAACACCACAAGAATTTTATATATCGATGTTTTCAGTGATTACACATCAAACGTTGACACCAAATGACCAAATGGAAATCCTAATAATCAAAGTGAATACACTTCAAAATCTAATGATAGCTTCCGTCGAAATCCACTATCTCATTTGTGACTCAGTCAAACATTACAAGCTACTCTCCCAAACCAGAATTTCAATATCCTTGCATTGATCACAATTATTCTGATCCTAAAGTCACCTAAAACTTGCTAAAATGAATTGTTACAGGACTAAGCAAACTAAAGGGACAAAAATGGTCAAGCTCAAGATTGAAAGATCATTGATAAAGCCAACACTTCATCCATTTATACAATTTGTGAGAACTTTCTAAAATTGGAGAGGAGAGAATGGAGGTGAATTTGGAATGAAGAGAACCAATCAAACAGGCTAGAATTTTAATGGCATGGATTGCTACAAGATGCATTTGCCATCCTATGCATCAAATTCATTTCACCACTTTATGGGTTTTTTTAAATTTTCATGGCAATTTGAGAAGATCCAAGGGTCCCAATTCACCTCAATGTGAAGCAAGAGAAACTGAGAGGCCCCACACTTTGCAAAAAGAGAAATATGGAAGAGGAGGAACAACTGACAAAAAGGCATCACAAATCTGTCATGAACTACTCTTAATCACAGAAAAGTTTTCCCTTGAGATTACAACCATTGCAAAGCTCTTGAAAGACAACTTTCCAGTTTCTGTATCAACCATTCGCAAAACAAAGCTTGCAAACAAAAGTTATGAGCAGAAATACCAGAGATGTTCACAGTCTGCTCCATTAAATTAGTGTAAAAGATTAGCTTTTGCTAAAATGGTCTCTTTGTAATTTTCTCATTAGTCCATGTTCGCATTTAACAGGCCATGTGGCATGTTGTGGTTGGCTATTTTCTCAAGGCTCCTCCATTCTCTACCATCCTTCTTTGTTTTCTCCTACCCAACACCCGAGCTTATGAACGTGTGCCACATGTCGCATTTTGACTAGGTTGTTGCTAACCAATGATTGGGCTACATGGCCTAATCTCCAACCTTGCCTTCAACGATTGTGTCCACCGAGCACCCGTGATTGGTCCACATGGCCCAATACAAGTCCCTATTTCCCGGGCTTACAAGCGTCTCAATTTATCTCGTAGACTTCTAATTGTTGGAGCTTTAATTCACCTAACTTTCTGTCTAACTTGTTTCCTTTGATTTCATCTAGGTAACCAAGAGCCCATGAGTGGTCCACGTGACATCCTGTGATTAGTTTACTGTTGACCCGTGATTTGGCCACGTGGCCCAATCACGTGCCTCCATTTCTCAGGCTCATTCACACATTTTTTCAACTGTCCTCTTATCCCAATCACTTTGGGAAATAGGCCACATTTTTACCTCTGATTTATTTTATTTAGTGCTTTCCTTTTAGACCTTCTTCACTGATGCCTTAGTTGATTTAAACATTCAACTTTGCTTCCAATTCACTGACTGTTAGCATATGCAAAGAGAAGAAAGAATACAGAGAGGCAAACTGCACTGTTGGAATGACACAGGCAGAGGTTTATTTATATGTGAAGAGGTGGTTGAACAGTTACAAACCGAACAACTACATAACTGTTTTACATGCTATATAAAGTGTTATATTTTAACACCCCCTCTTAATGACTAAACCGGAAACAAGACAAAGTTTGTCCCGAAATTTTACAAATTTCCTAAAGCCCATATGTTTAGTCATTACATCTACAGATTGTGCCATAGGTTGTACTTCAAAATCAGCAGTCCATGACTGTGTTGCGGTTGTCGAATGAAGAAGAACCGCAAAACAAAAATCTGGTCCCATGAACAAAAGATATGGCAAGTGGTCCACTTGGTTCTCTATTACGTGATTCATTGACCAATGATGAATCACCAATGGCTGAGAGTGTCAGCCCCATCTCCAGAGTGCTGAAATCAGAACCTTGGAGAAGTGGATTGAAAAATCTGTTCCAGGCTTGTGTAGCCTGCTGGAGTCTGTACAAAGACTCAATTATCCTGCAATCGAAGTCACCTCGATCACGTCCTTGCACCACCATGTAGTGCTCATCCAACTTTTTCAAGAAGAGAAATGTGACCATCTGTGCAGTAGGAGTTAGAACCAACTCCGCAATAGTAGGAGAAATAACCATCTCCGTCTCAGCAGTGGTCTCCGTCTCAACAGGAGAAATAACCATCTCCATCACAACAGTGGTAGGAGTGAGAACCAACTCCTCCGTCTTATCTATTTGCTCATCTATCCCCTCTCGTTGGGAAAGATCCTTCACAACACAATGAGCAAACTGTCATGCTCTATTGTCCTTCGAGCAAGGACCTCTGAGTGAGTGGTTGGGCATGCCATCTCACCATGCATCGTCAGTGCATTTGGAATAGTGGAGTCTCCGTCCACAACAAATTGTTCTTCAGAATGAGGAAATCCATCCTCCCAAGGCATGTCCGCCTCCCGTACACCTGGTATAGTGGATACTCCCTCCACAATAGGTGCATGTAGGTTGACTTGTATCCAAGTCAACAAATTTGTGAGGAATGGCTTCCTCCCAAGGCATTGCAGCCTCCTACACATCCTGAATGGTGGAGTTGTCCTCCACACGTGCATTCATGTTGATCGCAGCCGGATCAACAAGCCGATACTGACCACCTTCCCCAATACCAAGGGCAATTATCCGTCTCTGTTTCACATCAGAGACAACACACTTCTTTCCACAAAATCCACAGAAATATTGGGATTTTCAGTCAATTGATGAATAGATAGAAGATTCTTTTGTAAAGAAGGTACATATCTAACATTCCATACCAACAATTTATGAGCATTATTCAATACAATGCATATATCTCCTATCCCTTCTACTGCAAGTGATTCTCCATCAGCTAGTACTACTGATTCAAAACATATATTTGCAGTAAATGAAACATACCAGTCCCTACGACATGAAAAGTGTGCAGATGCACCAGAGTCAATGATCCAACAACTGGTACCACTGTCATTCGAGCATGATGTCGTAAGACAATAAAGAGCATGCCCGTCATCCGAATCCCGTTCTTCTGCAACTGCTGCCACATGTTCCTCATTACATGGCTTTTTGTTCTGCTTCGAAAGATCATACATCCGCTTCCGGCAATCCTTCTTGAGGTGCCCAACCTTGTGACAGTAATAACATGTGACTTGATACCGAGTGGAAGACTCACCAAATTGACGTTTCCACTTTCCCTTTGACTAAGTGACAAGAGCACTCTCTGAATGGTCACAATTAGATTCTGCCTGAAGTTGTCTCCGCTCCTTTTGCAACAGTAGAACTCACCTTGTCAAACGTGAGTGTTTGACTTTCAGCCATTAAATGGAGTGCCTCCACAAATGACTCATACGAAGAAGGTAAGTTGTTCAAAACCAGAGCCACCATATCATCGTCGTCCACCTTTTTGTTGATGGAAGATAACTGGTCTCGAGGTCTTTCATCCGAAGTAGGTGCTCAGACAACGATCCACCTTCTTGTAACTTTACGGAAAAGAGCATATTTTTCAGGTATAAAACCCGACTCTTTTCTGATGTCTGATATTTATCCTTCGACTAGCCCACAACGTGCTTGCCACAGTGGCATTCCGCACTTCCGGTATCATATCATCCGACACCGACAACTTGAGAAGCAATAACGCTTCCTTATGACGTTTGTCATAATCCTCGAAGTTCGTCACTGGTCGACTTTCATCACCCTTGATTATTTTATCACAATCACGAAACTCACGACCGTTAAAATCTTATGGCTCCATACATTAAAATTAGTGCCCGTTAATTTTTGTGTCTCCGGCAAAGTCAAGTGTGATATATTTGCCATTTTATTATTCCAAAATAACGGAAAATAATAAAATAATAGTTTTGCCCACACTCAATAAAATAATACTTATTCCACCAAGTATTACTTATTCCAATAAGTAATATTAAAAATATTAAAATTAATTATGCAAAGGTGAATAGCTTTGTTGAAAAAATAATATTATTTCACCGACCTTCTTTCAAACGACTCTGCCTTAAAGTTTTTCTGCCACGATTTTGCCTGCAACTAGGATGATTTTCAAGGTACACGACTTCATGGTTTTCTCTCGTTTGCCCAAACTTCAAATACGGATTTTCGATTTTTCTCCGTGCTCACGAACTGGCCACGATTTTCTTCTTATTCGACTGTTCACACGACTTTATGCCCTTGGGGTTTCATCCACGATTTTGCAGGTGCCCACGATTTTTCTGGTGCTGGCCACGACTTCAGCAAACTTCAACGTAGTATTTTGTGTTTCTCTCTCCCCACGCAGGCTCAGAAACACTTCACGTTTGTTCACGTTTTTGTTCCTTTCTGCGACTCACATTTTCCTCTTTCGCTACGAAGGCCACGATTTCGTTGTTTGCAAAAACGCGATTTGTGTTTTGCTTCACATTTTTCCTTTGACGTTTTTCTTCCAATGGACGTGTGCCCTCGTTTTCCCTCGTTTTCCTTTGCTCCACAACTCTGCCCTCGTATTTGCCTGCGACCACGACTCTTCTTTGCACTGGATGGAATAACTTCAGTTTGTGCCCTACCAGGGCTTCCCCAAACTTCCAGTTCGTGCCTGTTGACAAGGCTTCCTCGAACTGCGAACCTTCGTTGCTCTGATACCAATGTTGGAACATGCAAAGAGAAGAAAGATTTAGAGAGAGAGAGCAAACTGCACTGTTCGAATGACACAGGCAGAGGTTTATTTATATGTGAAGAGGTGGTTGAACAGTTACAAACCGAACAACTACATAACTGTGAAGAACAGCGACAAAGAGACATTAAAATAGCAAACGACCACGTCTAGAGTATCTCCATGCCATCAAACCTTCAGACCTGATTGCATGACCACAAAGAACTTTGATTTTCTTGAAATTTTGATCCTAAGGCCCCAAAATGTAGGACATTTTTTTTGGGTGCCAACAGAGCCCTTACACAAAATGGGAAGCAAGACAACTATCTTTATTATGTAATTATTTTTGGGATTCAACTGCGTTGTTTTGCTCCACAGGCCAACTTGACATTGACCCACAGATTGCTTTCAGTATTTAAGGGAGTTTTGTCTATGGGTCACTTTCAAAAATCATAGTGCTCGATTGCATTGGATGCTGGAAATCCAGAATGGACAGTGAAAAAAGAAGGGTAACGCCAAATCCCTTCTTGTTTTTGTGCTATTATTGTTACATCTGAATGGTCCACTTGCTGGCAGCTGTGTTGCTGTCTTGTTGTTGTTTTTTCACTACTTTGAAGCAGCTGTTCTGTTTTTGCTGATTTTTGGCTGTTTTTTGTTGTTGGGCACAAGGGTTAAATTTTGCTTTTGCACTGTTGTATAAGGGTTAGTCCCTTTCAGAAACTATTTGCCAATAATAAAAAAACTGCGTTGTTTTGCCCAAGAACCCTTCTTGGCTTAAGTACACTTAACTATGGAGTTTCCCTCAAACAAGGGTGAAGCACCGGACAAACCCCATGGCTTAAGTACACTTAACTATGGATCTTCAAACCCGCTATCTTGCTAGTTTGCTCTTAACAAGGAATTACAAAACACAAACCAACAACATGTTTTTCAGATTTCACAATATGCAGAGTTACAACAATATTCCATTTATGGACATGATTCAATCCTACAATTCACACCTCAGATCTGCACTCTATAACAAATCACTACATATAGCACTCTAATGGTCGCACTCTCAGAACTCACCTTCCCCTCTAGATCGAACCTCTGCCAAGAAAAAGTCAGTTTTCTTATAAAGAACCATTTCAATCGAAGAGACGTGTGGAACTCAAGAGTCATGGGGAAGTGAAAGTTGGAATAAAATTTGAAGTGTCACACAGAAGACGAAAGGAATCACAGAAGTTGAAGAGTCGCACGGAAGTGAAAGGTCACGCAGATGTTGAAGAGTCGTGCAAAAGTTAAAAGGACTCACAAAAGTTGAAGAGTCACGTGGAAGTGTAAGGCCATGCAAAAGTTGAAGAGTTGCACAGAATTGAAAAGTTGCACAAAAGTTCAATAGTCACATGGAAGTGAAAGGTCGTGCAAAAGTTGAATACTTGTGCAGAAGTGAAAGCTCATGCAAGTTGAAGAGTCACGAAATGAACGGTCGCACAAAACTTGAACTCACACAAGAATAGAGCGATTCAGGCAAGAATGGAAACGCAAACTTGTTAAATCCATATCTTCCAAAAGCCATAACGTTTTCATACAAACTAAAAATGAGATGTCACCTTTGAAAAGTGTATAATTTTTTGAGGAGAATCCAAATATGCAATAATATTGTACTTTTAATGTATTCCCAATGATATTATTTCCTCCACCCCAAAACCCATGCCAAACTGCAAACACACAACCCATGCCAACCTACAAACACACTGCTTAATGTAGACGAACAAAAACCTTCTTGTTTGTTGTAGATGCAAGATTGCTCGTGAACCCAAATGTTCCTACATCACTTAGACAATGAATATATTGGGAAGCTTGGATCTAGTGATATAATCATTGAAATAACTGAGGTTTTCTGGAATAAGATTGGCCAAAAACAGGCTCTTTCTTTGAGAAATCTGTGCAATGTCAACACACAATTGATGAGATTTAAATCAGGCCCACAATGTGAATAGAGCAGATAAACCACCTTTCCAGACTTGTGTAGACCCTAGATACCTGAAAATTATCTTTTGAAAGGGACAAAGACCTATTTGGAGAGATTGGAAATGTAGTAACAGAAAGGCCTTCTACAGCTATATGACAAAAGCGCTTTACGACTTAGTGAAGAACAAGGTTAAGCTCTCCCACATTTGAACAACAGGTAGAGGGTGGGGTGTCCTAAAATGAATTGGCAGCAGAAGTCCCAATCTATCAGGAAATCACACTCTTCCTTCATGCATAAAGTTTTAGGGTGCTTAATGCTCCACCAAGGAGACACGGTCAAGACATGCCTGCAAAAAGTTAGCTTTATCACTTATTCGAGCAGACTATGTTGTAAATGTGAAACAGCTGATTGTGTCTTTTGGAAGTGTGAATCCGCCAAGACTTTTTTATCATGGTTTCAAGCTGAATTAAATTATTTATTCGTTGCCCTGCATTCTTGGAGAGAACTTATTAAAATGGAGTTGACTTTACTGATCAAAGTTAAATTCAAGAGTTTCTGTAAAGAGGATAAACCATTTTCTTTTGGGGCATTGATATATCTGCCTCTTGGTCAATATAGAAAAACAGAACAGTCCTGCATTAGCTGCACGGTTCTCTCAAAAGATAATGTCTTGGTCAGATTTTCTAGAAATGGTTTGTAGAGGAAAGCAACCTGTGTAGACATGCTTTACTTGCTAAAAAATAGAAACTGAAAATGTAAACATATAAGCCAACAGCAAATCATTCAATGACAATATTATGCCAAGGATATTTATTATAGTATATATTCTACTCCATAGAGAAAAACAAACTAAATACTTCTTACTTGGTAAGGCAATCCCTTCCGTTGCTTCTTGTATTTCTGCACTTTTCTCAAGTACAAGTTCATCGTCCAAATTTTCATAGGATGTATACAGTCCTGACAAACTTGGTGCCAAGTTGTTGCAAAGCACCTCCATCTTACTATGTTTTGTCTTTTCTGCAAAGAGAACACAATATGACCTTGCATCATTAAAAATAAAAGAAAGCTCCTCATTTCTGTTCAGTATCTGAAGTGTCAAGATAGTTAAATACCATTTACTTCATCTTCAAGAAGGCTTCGCAAACAATCTTGGTGAATCCATAGGATTATGTAATATGCAAATCTACATTAATTATAATGAGAACTTGACCAGAAATCATAGTAGGTTATTGTAAGTCTAAACAGAATGAAAAAACCTTCCTTGTAGGTCATCAGGCAGATATCCACATGTCAAACAGGTCAAAGTTACATAATCAACAATGATCAAACAATAAGCAAGTAAATGTGCAAACAATCACAAGAAATGTACAATTTATCAGATCTTACCCTCAATCTTCTCATAAGGATCAAATCCCAAACTCGATGCTGCCTGCCAACAGAAGTTAGAATTAAAGAATGAGCTTAACATAAGAAATACATGTATTGCTGTTGCTAGAGTAGCATGGTAGCATTTGGTATGAATCTAGAACAGTTTGCTACAGACGGAAAAATAATTTAGTGACCATACATTTGGATTAGTATCCTCCAACAGTTGAGAAGCTCCATTTTCTCTCCTACAAAAGGTAAAAAAATGGCTCAGAGAGAGTAGACTAGACATCAAAAATGAAAATTTCATCTTAGAATAGTAATATGATTTATTTCACCCAATTACCAACTTCCATTTTTGTCAATTATTTGTTACATTTTTGTTGTTCGAGAAGCATTTAAAATCAAATAGTCTGTGAGTTAAATCAAAAGAGTTCAAATTATCTAAGTTTTTGTTGTTCGAAAAGCATTTAAAGTCAAATTGTTTGTGTGTTAAATCAAAACTCAAAAGAAATCAAATTATGTAAGTATTACACTTTTGTTGTACATAATTCATTTCTTGCAGACCTTTTTCAATTATGGAAAATGATAGACAGACAGAGTGTTCATGTGATGCAGGGCACAAATATTCTAAGTCTAAAAATTATTAATTACTTTTTAAAAATTCATGAACATCTGAGGTTTCAATTTAGGAAGAATGCAGCTTATGTAAGATCAATTTAATTCCTGCTAATGTGCTCCCATTTTCCTCTTCTTGTGAACTATATCAATCCAAGTATTGTTGGCCAATGACACTTCATGGCTAGGATTTTATCCTAAGTCTGAATAGTCATCTTTGTCACACTGTTTGGATAGATCTGGGCTCCGTGGATCTAACGACTCTCCTGATCTGTGATTCTAGGCATCTGCTTAACTCTGGTTGCCCTTGTGGGAAATGTTGTGAATAGAAAATTGTTGACCCTATCAGTTGACCATGCACGAAAACTGTTTCTGATTTTTTAACCATCAAGGCCTGCACAAACTTCCAAAATAAAATGATCATTTTGATTTTCCTCGCAGTACCTCAACTAACATCCACGATGAATGATCTTCCATCTATAGAAAATAAATTGGTATTGTTAGGTTCTCCTGTAGACTACAATGTAAGCTACGCAGAGTAGTAAATCCTCTATAAAGGAACAATAATTAGAGGTCTAAGCTTCCCTGGGGACTAACCATGAGAGGGGAGACATCTCACAAATCCATTACCATCTGTAATGGTGAGCACTGAGGCTAACAGGCACTTGACATCCCTAAAGTTGAGATAGGCTCAAACAGGAAGGACAAAAATTGGCGTTAATCACACTACGAAAAGGTAAATTTGATTTCCTGCAGATGAGCCTACAAGACCAAGTTCATACCCAATGATCAAGTTGCGGAGCACAAAGTTCAAATAGATGGTAAGGGTTTCTCACAAAAGGAACATATAGGTTATACTAAGCCTTTTACTTTTGTTGGTAAGATGGATACTGCTAAGATTGTTCTTGTCATTTCCACTCAACAAAAATTGGAAATAAATCAAAAGGATGTTAACAGTCCATATCTTAATGATAATCTACAGGAGAAAATTTATATGCAACAGCCACTTAGTTCCATGAAGACTGGCCAGCAATACCTTGTTTGTAGATTGAATAAATCTCTGTATGGCTTGAAGCATGCTCCCATGACTTATGAATAATTTAATGAGCATTAATGATGGTTTTTCAAGTAGACATTCTGCCCTAACCTGTAAATTAGACATGTTAGAGGAGAGCTCTGGATTAAAGTCCTTGATCGTTATAGACATCAACACTAGCATGACTCGTGATACAAAATGAAGTGTAAGAAAACTCATTTAACATGTTAACTTGGGTTTGCTGCATTACTTTTTTAGTATAAAAGTTCGGCGAATCTGGTACAATATATCTTTCCCAAAACAAGTAAATTTTAGATGCCAGTACCCATTCCAAGTTGGAGCTAGGTTATCTACAAATTGTTTTCTTAAAAGGTTAAGGATACTTTCTTACAGACAATTCACGATAAACTTTCTGTAACCGACCCATAATATGTTGTCGAATACTAATGGAAAAGCCGCTAAGCATATTTTCAAAGACATTAAAGACACTTATCAGCTTGGCATGTATTACACTTTTGGTGGTGTACCCAATTATGATAATATATTGAGCAAGCATCACCTAAATACGATGGTGCTAACTTCTTCAATAAGGGACACATCTGATTGACTTGAGTCCAGGTGCCATTGCTTGGATAAAGTAAGAGGCAGCCAACCATTGCACTGTTGAATATAGAGGTAAAATTCAAAGGTGTAATGGAAAAGATTCGCCTAACATTCTATATTTGTTGAATATTTTCAATCCCTTAAAATTTTCACAGCTCGGGCAAAATTCTTCCCTGATACCCTAAAAACAAAGCCGAAAAACATACCTGCATTTTGCTTTGTACCGTTCATGGTCTGGTATTTCGTCTGTTACGTATTTTAAATATTCAGCCTCCAATTTATTTTCTGAAGATTTTTTTCCACTTCTTTTGCGTTTCTGACTAACATTTTCTGCAGTGTTTGTTTCTTTGTTTTCGTGGTCGTTTGATTGTGCGGGAACATTACCGGTTACAAGGTTGTATGCTGTAGAAATAACGACTTAGGGTTTGAATCTGAAGACATGAAATTTCAAAAAAAAAAAAAACAGAAAAAAGTGATGTCTGAATTGAAATAATCAGAGACGAGAGGAAAGCACCTTCTAAATTATCAAGGGCTGAAGTGAGGTTGAAGTCTTTGAAGTAAGAATGGGCTGGATTTTTGTACAAATTGCTCTTGTTTGTCATCTTTTTCGAAAGATCGAACTTCTCTGTGCTTTTTTCAGTTACTTGGAGGGGTGATCTGGAGAGTCAGGCCATGACTTAACCTGAGCCAGCTGTTTGGTTGGTCCTTCAGGCCGGTAATTATTATTATTCGATTGGAAAGCATATGATAGTAATTCAGACGCTGAGATGGCGAAGTCGAGTTAGAAATTTAAGAACTATAAATTATTTCAATTCATTAGAGTAGAGTCCCTTTACTTAAGTGGACAAATTTCCATGCCCGGAGGATTGACTTGATTTCTTTAAATTATTTAGTGAAAATTAAATAAATGATGCATTCGCCCAATACAATAAACCTTTAATTCACAAGCAATGCGCATGCCGAAAGGGATCATGTTTTCCCAGGAATGAGGAGTGGAGGATGCCTAGAAGGCCGAGAACTTGAAAGTAATAACTATGTTGTTGGAAAATGATAAAGGAGAATCGGAATTAATTGCTCTGGAAAGGGGGCATATGGGTGAGAAAAGAATTTGAGAGAATGCAATAGTCTTGAAAATGATTGAAATTAGATTGATGTGTTTACATTTTTGGCATGGAACGGAAAAACAAGGGACCGAGAAAAAAATGGGAGGAAGACATATGTAGATTGTTGCTCCACATATCAAAACAATCTTCAATAATGTAAATCAAAGATGGAAAACCAATTATGTGCATAAGGAAAGGCAAAATGAAATTTGTAAACCTTGTTAAATAATGATAGTAAGGCATGGATATCCATATCACTCGCTATGCTAGATGGGATTGAAATAGTTGTGAAAGCATTGAAAGAGGCAAGAGAAGTGTTCAAGTGCAAACGTAAATGAAATAAATTGGCATGGAAGAATAAAGAAATCACAATGAAGTAGTTTATTGTAGAAAAACATAGTGGAGAACATTGTATTAGTTGAAAGTGGAATGGAGATCGAATTATGTGGATACAATTTGATTGCAAGATAGGATTTCAAGTATGGAGGGTCTATTTTTAAGTGTATCAAAGAAGAATGATGATTCCCTAGATGGAGCATCGACATCCACCTAGTTTTGTGCTCAAGATTCAACACGTTGCAATTTTCTCTACCCTTTATCTAATGAAATGAAGGTGTTGATCAAAGAACAAGGGGTGATGTTTGAAAATATGTGTTATGTTTCTATCTTCAAATACGTGGACGTCTATTAAAATCTTTCATTTCATTTCATTTACTTAAGTGGAAAACATATGTATGGCTAATTTCAACTCCAATAAATGTATCGAGAACATGTTTCGTGTTTAGGAATGAGGAGTCATGTTTTTTGTTGAGGCTATTGTGAATGAACAAGAAACAAAAGGGGGCATATCTAGTTCACAAATATGTTAGGGGAGGTGAAATTTGAAACCTTGATGAAGGATATATTTTGTTGATGATTGAAATAGTTGTGAAAGCATTAATGGCATGTTCTTGTTTATTTATAAGGTCTTCCTTTTAGTTAAAAGTGGAATGGAGATATGTGACTTGATAAAATAGGATTTACTCTTGATGATTCCCGAGGAGCATCGACATAAGCATTTCTTCAGCTAGTGTAAGGCAATGCAAATCCTTTGGCTAGTGACCAGGGTCTATGTTATTTCACTTTGAGAACTAATGGCCACTACACTCAATGTAAAATCTAGTTCACCTATGCTTGTTTTATTTGTAAGGTCTTCTCTTTGTAAATAGGATTTACTCTTTGACAAGCATTTGAAGGCATTCATAACATGTCATGTTGTTGCTGGCTAGTGGTAGAGGGTCTATGTTCTTTCATAGTATATATATTCTTTTTCAAAAGTTCCTATGGAATTTAAATTCATAACATGTAGATGCAATATTCAAAAGTTTCATGGTAGATGCAAGTTTGGTTGGTAGACAGGGAAGGCTTTAAGGAATATCTTGCAATTGGAAGCAAGAAGGATGCAAGTGTGATATGCAGAGAATGAGTAGAAAATAAGAAGAACAAAAGGCATGATAAGCCAAAGGTTCATGCCAGGCATAAAAGATTAGGGAATATATTTTTGAAATGTCTTACTTTATTCCAAATTCAAGCTCCTCGTAGGCCACCGATGAACCGCAATGACCCACACAACATAACTAATAGTTTCATATGCACAAGAGGATCTAAAAGCCAAATGATAAAGATAAAATACCTAAATGTATTAATGTCGGGATTTCCTTTGTCATGATAGCCAAAGGGACTGATGCACTTCTCAAAAAGAAGGAAAGTGGATAGAATGGCATCTCCATGGTTTACTAAGGGTTAGTTATTTCCAATGTAACTATGACACTTTAATATTCTAAATGTGATGGGGTGGTTTAGTTTTATAATTAGTATATTTTTGACAAGTGAGAAGTTCGGAAGATATTTTAACATATATCTAAAAGGTTTGATTAAATTGTTTTGCATATCGATGAGGAAATAAGTGTAGAATCATTTTGGGGAAAATGTGATATGATGAAATAAGTTTTAATACAAGTCCATTTAATTGAAAATAGTATGGAGCTTAAGAATAAATTTGTAGTTTTTTTCAGCCATGGTGCTCCACCTAGTCAATGCAACATTAACTTGTTCTTTAATTACATTCAACTCCACTAAATGTGTATGGTAAACATGTCGATAAGTTTTTTTGATAGATCGTTTTTGGTGGCAATTTTCTGTGTTAAAAGGTTTTGTGGTGTGTGAACTTATCATGTCAATAATCTGCAAATGAATATCATTAATGCAAATCAAGAGTTGAATCCCAATTAATTATCATTGTTGATTAAAAAACCTTGACTCGTAGCAGAGAAATAGTAAGCTACCTATACAAAATGAAGGCAAAACGCATGTTGCTAATCCGAAAACCTACAACTTAAAATATACAAACCCCTAAGTACAAAAATAATCGCAACGGTTTTCAAGAAAAATAACATACATATAATTCAAAAATATATTGAGTTTGTCTATAGTCTTTTTTTTCAAGTTTTGTAATTTTTTTAATTTTATATTATTGCGCTTCAATGCTCATGTGAGGAGTCGAGGAGCTCGATGGTGTTGCGGCCAAAGGAGGCAACAATGCCACTAAGTGTATGGCTATGTGTGTTTGCTCCACACTACTCGTCATTCGATGAAGGCAACAACAAAATGATCCCGCATAAGTGGCGAGAGTGCAGACGCAAGTCCAAACTTTAAATGTTTATAATTGAAAACTTAAAAATTAGTTATTAAAGTAAAGCTAATTTCCATATTCACTTTGTACTCATATATAAAAAAATAAAAAGCATTTTCTATCCAACTATAATGATTTTATGTGCCATAGACATTCGTAATATCTTCACATAAAGAACCAATTGAATATGCCAAGAATGAGAGAACATGTAGCATGTACATGATAGAAAATCACCTTAATGTGAATGTGATATGAAATCATCAATTACAATTATTGCAGGGGTAAATTAAGTCTAGATGAAGCTTTAAGGATTCTCAAAATAAAATGCCTTAACAAGGTGCAATCTCTTCGACAATCATATTTTAATTTTTAGAAAACATCACCATCATGTTAAACTATTGAAACTTTCACTAAATACAAGCCAATGGGTGTCACAATAGTCCACTACATAAAATTATTCTTTTAATTCACTTGAAAATTGTAAAGTTGCAACCCCAAAACAGGCAAAGGAAATAAATATAATTTTTGAATAGAAACAAGTTTATACAGATCTACATACATATCCTTCCCATGAGTAACAAAACAAAAAAAAGAGATCGTCAATTATCCATATCCTTGTATGTAGATTTAACCAGTAAAGGGAAAACATACTTGACTCCAAATGTTAGGTTGGAGCGACCAAATCGCGTAACCCCGTGCGCTCCCGCAGATCTAGAGAGCAACGAGACTAGGTTTTAGCAACACAAGGAACAACCAAAATAACATTTAGTTCAAAAGAGAAAAAACAACCAAACAATATTGATACTTTATATATATAACGAACAACGTCCAACAGTTGCACCTTTCCATTCGGGTAAGGCCAAGGCCACCGTAGAATGAAAACACAAATCTAGACAAGACGTCACTAAGTAACGAAGGTAGTAGCTCCCATTACGACCGTCGCTCCTCCCACCACCACCGCAACTCCGCCCCACCACCATCGATACTCCTCCAAAGAGCATAACTATGATACATATTTTTAAAAAAACATATTACACATGTTTTAGAAGATGGGGACAATATGTATCAACACATAAAAAGGACGGATGAATATGACTCAATAGAGTAAGCATATGAAAACTAAATTGTACTATTGGAACTACCCTTATATTAATAAATAGAATAGAGTTACATTAACGGGGGTGACCGAGAGAACTCATTGTCCCCTAATATGCCATGTGGACTATGAAAACGCCCAAAGGGAAACTAGAAAGCACAAGAACTACAAAATTTTCAATCATAAATCAAAATTTTAAAAAACAAGGTTGTTTAAAAGTTGGTGGTTGTGCTTATTTTCAATCATAAATCAAATTTTGCAATGCACGTATTTAGCGTACCTAGGCTGCTCCCATTGCACTTACTAGTTACTTGGAGACACATTATCGCTCGTCCACTTGGCAATTGAGGATGGGTACATGTGGAATAAATTCAAAATTTATTAAAATTATTTTTGGTGGGGAGCCATCACATAGAGCCTCTAGTTTCTCTTCTCCACCGTTGTAGAGTATTCTTTTTTTTGACTGATAAGAATATTTTTTGCAACACACAACCCACTCACTCCCCTGTAGAAAATTGTGAGTTATCCATGCTCGTGCTCTCGGTCCCACAAACTATTATGTGTCTGATACACATTATTAAAATCAGTCTTTCATTCATTCCTTATTGCATGGAAGTCGAGCGAAAAGGGAAAATAATAACAATACCTGAAAGCATTTAAATTTGAGGGAGAAGCTCCTCGATGAGAAAATCATGAAATGGAGTAGGGAACAAATGTGCGGAGGGCAACAGGGAAATATCCAGATTAAGCATTTGGCCGCTTTCTCTCCTGTAACTGATAATCAAAGTTGAAATGGAAGCGTTGCTCATTTCCTCTTCTGATTCCAGACTCTTACTCTTGTCCATTTCCTGCATCCACCCAAATTGTATTGCACAATCTGATCTTCACTTTTATGTACACTGTTGGTACTATTACTTGCACCAACCATGAGACACCACATCAACAATTTCTAGAGTTATCCGAACCTCAAGAAACATGTATAAGTGTCAAATTCCGGCAACATTTTCCGGCCAAACCTTTCCGGCTACCCACTTTGCTCTTTTACATGAACAATACCCTACAAAAACTTACACATCAAGAGCATGTGGGCATACATATGATAATAGGTAACAATACAAACAAAATTATAAACTATACAATATGTCATATTTGTTTTTACTTGCAACAAACAAATTATAATAACCTTTATTGTGTGTGTGAAATGTATGTTAATTGTAAAAAAAATTGACAATGACAAAAAACATTAGATTTTAGTTCTTAATTTGCCTATCACATATTCCTTTATATAAATTTAAATTTAGTTATTAAGATTACAAAATGAGTCATTTTGAGTTAAATTAAATGAAAATAAATAACAATTATAAAATAATAATAATTTGATATATAGTTGAATTAAATTATCTAAAAATGAGGTCATTTTGAATTAAATTAGATGAAAATAAATAAAAAATATAAAATAATAATATTTTGATAGGTAGGCGAAACACCGACGTGTGGTAGGAGCAGTGTAAGCCATTATTGAAGACATTAATAAGATCGCCTTTGCTAATATGGCCCGCTCGAGTGCGTAGTGGGCGGGAGGAAAAAGAAAGCAAAATAATTGCATGCTACATGTGGCGCTTGTTTATCGGTTCTGTCGCCGTGTCCACCCTCTCGCCATAACTCATTTGAAACTGCACCTTTGTGTATGCGTAGTGGGCGAATAAAAGCTTGTCGATAGGATATACGTGCGACTCTGTAGCATCGAAACTCATGTCGGACACGGTGTCTTTGGTGCGATATTTAGAGGAGTAATTGCATTTATTCTGAGTCGGTCATTCTTGTGTACTGTTGTCCTCCTCTTACAGTACATTGACTATATCTCTCTATAAATACACCCCTGCTCTTTTAAATTTACATCTGCACCATCTCCCGCTTGATTGTTATCGCGGCGCTTACAGACACCCTCTCACCTCATATACGCCACGGTTCGGAGATATAACGAGGTTTGCAAGTATTGTTACTTTCTTATGCCAACTTCTTAGGATCGATTTTTAGCGGCATTTCTTTCTTTCTCTGTATTTACTGACTGATAAAATGTAAAGACACTTTAGCTTGTTTTAATACTAATGTTAGAAATTGAAAGTGAAAACAATTATACAAGCAAAAGAAGGAAATATAATGTTCACCTCCACCCGGCCCAGTCATTAGGATTCCTCGCATCTTTAGGATTTATGTCCTCTGGACCTCTTCCATATAGTTAGCTCTTGGCCTTTTCTTTGTCTGCGGTAAAATGTTTGAAGTCGATTTACTAAATCTAAGCTATAAAGAGCTAAAGTTGCATAAAGTTTTTAGTTTTTACCATAGAATTCGGGCTTTGTGAGGTACTTGGTTATGTCCAGGATAGATACGATAGAATAAGCAATAGAAGCGATTTACTAGCAAATTGAGGGAAGACGAGTAAATATAGCGAAAAGCGTAAGCGCCAGCGAGAATATGTCTTGAGAACATAAGATATTAGATAAGAATAGGAAAAGGTAAGGAGAACATAAGATATTAGATAAGGATAGGAAAAGGGAAGGAATGTCATATGTACATGTTATTTGATAAAATCAAAGCTATGGGTAGGAAAGGGCGTTTTCGAAATAATAAAATAAATATTTTGTATTTCACGATTCTATTTCATAGTTAGTCAATACCCAAAATTAAATAGAGCAATTTCATGTTGTATTCAAGTACACTTTCCTCTGTATCTTTAATTGTTTGGATGGACGAAATCTTTGAAAGGTTGACGATATGTACATCAAATACAAAAACTAACCACGGATCGATTTGCATTGATTCTCTTTCAATCAATATACTAACTGACTAGATATGGCGAGAATCTTTTAGGAGAAATGAATAATGATAATCGATAGTATGAATGGAGCCCAGCGTGTCATTACGAGAAAAACTAAAAGTTTAATGACTACTGAGGCAATATGCGAGAAGTTTAGATCATATTGCCACGTTCCTTGAAGCAAATAAATTACTCGAATGCATAGGGGGCTATCCGCCATTAGATGTGTTGAATGGTAAGCTTTATCAGTGAAGCCAACATCAAGGCAACAGCTCCAATCGCTTCAAATTGCAAGAATAGAAAGAAATAACAGGTACTGAGCAATAAAATTTGAAAAGCAACTTATAATCACATTGAACCGCTCTCAGAAATGTTTCTAGATGATCGGTATAAAGAGCTTAAATTATTACAGAACTACCAAATTTGTGGTTTTTTTATCTCAATTTGGTTGAAAAACTCATGTCTTTGATCTGGATTCTCAATGTTATTAACGTATCAGTGGTAAATGGTATAAATATGAGGCGACTTTTAATTTATAAATGCGGATTTGAGCTTGGTGAAACTTGAACTTGGTTTGGGAATGCTTCTAGCTGATCAGTATTAAACAAAATAAATTTGATCAAAGATTTGATGTCCGGATGTGAAATGGAGCTTGTACTGAAATATGCAGTTGCAGAGTTGATTAATTATTTACACAGATGTCATAGCGAATCTTGTGTATGGAAAAGCCACTTTAGCTGCCCATCTATGTGATTATACTGTTTAGTCGAACAATTATTGCATGGAATTGAACCTATTTAATTTTTTGTTTCGATTTTTTATTGTTTTTGGTAATTGTTGGGACCTCGATTACATTGTAATAGAAATAGATGCTCCGTGATTGGGATTAGCATGTTATCTTAAGAAATGTCTATGGATACATCTTATAAATAAGCACATAATAATCATGAAATAGTTTCGCTTTGTAAGTGGACATGAATTTGTTTAATCATCTCGGGTAGAGTAATTGTATTGGAATATGTTTTGTTGATAGTTCAAAGGCTCTTAATCATTAGTGATAATCTTTATGTAAGCTCTGCTTTGAAAACTACTGATGAGCATATCGACATTTCCATAGTTGCATCTGAGAAATTATGGATGAAATATATGATATATGATTTATGGATGTAGTTGCGATTTCGGTTTAGTGAGCGAATGTATTTTGCGATGTATATATATTTCTGTACTTGTCAGTAGAAGCTAAATTTATACTAACAAAGTTGGTTGCTTTTTCCGGTATTATGGCCACTCCAAGTGGAAGCCCATCCATTATCACAATATCAGATGATACCTCTGGTGCCATTGTCGGAGCCCTCGATTGGCTGGTAAGCGAATGGGACACCACGGTCATATCGACCCAAGCGACCACCAGGTAAGCTCAATACAAAGTGTCCGATACGCTTGCGACTTACATCCCATACTTTGGCTACCTCTGTTGCAGCTACATGCTCGACCATTTCTGGTAGAATATCAGAGTCCCTCATCCCATCAGCAATGATTCTCGATAGTGATTTAACCGCTGTCTTAGACATGATGCACAAGGTAGATGCAACGTACCTTAGGCTTGACGCATTGTACACTTTCCTTCGTTCGCTCAGCTACGACCAGTACTACTCTGGCGGCGAGGAACACTCCATTAGAGCTGCATTCAAAGCTTATCTTGCATCCCTTTAATTTAAGTCCCTACCTCACCCCTACTACGACTTTGCACTGCTCATACATATGCCCACATCTTTCATCCTACCCCACAGTAACCTCTTTTTGAAGGCCTAACTTGATAAACCTATACTTGCATAAATATGGTGTACATGTTCCATTTTGAAACCGTCGTCAAAAGTTTTGTATAATTCCAATTACGATATATAAAATAGAGTTGTTGTACATATGTTTCGTACTTTACTTAAAGAATGAGCGTATAAACTATTGTGTAATATAAACATCTTCCCTTCTGTACATATCTTTATGTGCTTATTCTCTAAAAAAACACTTTACGTGGGCCATAACTTGGTTTCCCCACTTTATGGTTTAGCGCATGCTCCCTCGTACTTAACATTACCCCATTTGCTAATTCATTTCCATTTTATTTTATTGTTTAGGAACCACCGACATCGCGATGAACTCCATTGCCCCAACGTTGTTCCTCCCAGTGGCCAGTACACTGCCAGACATCCCTTACAGATACTTTGTTGCATTTGCCTCGTGAAGGCCGCCACACACCTTTGCGCATGCGACTCACGCCCGATTAAATCGTTAAATCCTTACCAAAGCGTTTGGACTATTGAAGCGGGGTCATCGAAAAAGGCAACCTAAACAACTTCTGACACGGAAAAACGCACGGGCGGGTTTTCGGCTTGACATTATCGACAAAAGCAACTCGGATATAGTGGTGACTTCTTTCGACCTAGTTGCGACTTCTTACTACTGACCAAATCTGACTAGGTAAAACATACACAATCGAAGGCACCTTGCGGCTGCGAAAAAAGATTACAACAACTCCTGACTCCTTGGGACATCATCCTAGACTTGGACTCCTCTGTAAAGCTTAGTCTGAACCGGTCAGTAAACATACATGATATCTTTTCCGCTTCAAAACAATAGCGAAATCAACTCCACCCCGCGAATCCACCATTGACCTCTTAGCTATTGCCTTTATCCATTACCGCCCCCTCATTTATCGGGAAAAGTGATAGTACTTTCAGACCTGAAACGCTTGCGGTCGTCTTAAGTGATAACTCGGCACTATGTATTGAGGCAACGTTATGGGGCGCTTTTAGTGACAATGAGGGCAAACTTCTAAGTGAATTATGTGCTACACAGACATCAATCCGACCAGTTCTAGCAATTAAGAGAGCAAAAACTACAACTTTCAAAGGAACAACATTGGCCACAGGGCCTAATACACAAATCTTCATAGATCCTGATATACCTGAGGCTCATGCACTGCGTGCATGGTTTACTTCGCTCGCCTCTACAACTGCATACCCTTCAGTGAGTATTGGAAAATTTGAGAAAACCGATATTGCAGGCATCAAATCCTCCTCGCAACTAGGTAAACCGCTCACCTTCTCCACCGCAGCAACAATTATACACATTAATATGTCCTCCTTCAGCTATCCAGCATGCACATCAATTGTTAACAACCAGCAATGCAAGAAAAAACTTGATCTAACTGCAAACTCCTCTTGGTATTGCCAAAAATGCAAGCACGACGTCTCTCATTGTGACTACAAATATGCATTACACTTCATCATTGAGGATGGCACATCAATGACATGGGTAAGCTTGCTTTTGATGAGGTTCTTTACATCAATCATGGGTATATCGCACAAGAGCTGACTTCTTGCACCACACACGACAAGTTTTGGCACATTGTTAAGCCAATTCTGTTCCACCGCTACATGTTCACAATATCCGCGAAGCTAGAGGTCTACAGGTCAGAAGAGAAAGCCCAGTGCACTGTTGTCGCTGCAGTTAAGGACACGACTTCCAGCATGCAGGAATCCCCACTAGATGCATTCCTCGCAACACCTTAACTATGTATTGATCAAAAAGATCCTACACTACCTCAGAAAACATATTATACTGTACCCACACAATATGCGCAACTTACCAATACATACTTACCATACCACCTACTCCACATATAGGTTTTTGCATTCATAAGTTATATAACCTTTAATATTAACGCATGTTGTGCTCAAGTTTTCCTATATTTATACACCACTCTGTGTTCTTAATATGTCTTTATAATACACATATTCGGGTGCAATCAAAGTCACTTTATACTAGCAATGCAAATACTGTCAACATACATTGTTACACTTCACTCCAAACAAACAAAAGAACTTTTCTTTTTTGCTCGCATTAACTACGTTCTATACCTAATTACTGTTACCTTTTTAACTCATTTTTTGTAGGCCTAACACGGACTGAGAAAAATGCAAAGGCTCGGTTGAGGTATGCAGCCAACAAAAACAACCTCAATGAGCAACGCCGCCATATAGCTTGCATGAAACGACAAAAGCTGAACACAAAGGCACCAGTCTATATAGCCAACCATGCCCGACACAACTCGAAGATCACACACCAAATACGCATTCACTCCAAGATACACAACGCCAATTCCGCGAAAGAATAGATCACCTCCCGCCTCGAACACATGTTCATGTTGTAATGAATTATATGTTGGGCTACGTCTGAGGTTTACTGAGGTGCCCACACATCACGGATGCATTGTTGAAAAGGATGATCGCCGCTTCTCAAGTTGGAATAACATGGACCCAGGCCCATGACCTAAGGTGTTATCTTCACTTACACAAGTTGAGGAAATGCTAATAGCGAGGTCGACCCAATATTGCAAGTGACTCATGTTGTAGGTGGCCAATACAAATATAGGGGCCACACCATATGCTTCCCCCAAGATGTTTCATCCATAACTAAACACTTGCCTCGGCGCGTCGAAGACTTGGACATCTTAATCATCCGAAGAATCGGAGCAACAAATAAAGCTTACGATTGCTTTGTAAGCAGATCTCGTGTTTTGGCTGCATTGCAATTCAAAATAGCTCATGACCCTTACTACAAGGATGTTGTCCTAGACCACCCTGCATTGCATTCCCTACCACATCACAGTACTGATATATCTACTTCCCTACCACACTTCATTCAACTATCACCGCAAGCAATCTTTGAAGCACGGCCCGAACGAGCTTCGCCCAAGCTCCCCACCAAATACCCACGAGCGACAGCCATCATCTTTTGTGTCCTCCCTCCCTCCAGCCACTTCAGAAGTTGACCAAATAACAAATTTCATCGAAGGCAGGAAAAAAACTCCGCTACAGTCAATTGAGTGGCCACACATTGGTTCAGCCCGGTCGTGAATACGACACTTTGAGGGTTTGCTTCTATCTATGGCTTTTCGACATTGTTCCCAGCGAGGGGGTTGCGTTGTTCCACCAAGCACACATCGAGAGGGTTCACATGCATGAATACGCACTACACCTACTACGTTACCATGATAATAGATTTGGAAGCCATCCGCGCTTTCGTTACTTCATTCTCAACATTATGTTGTGCCACAAAAGCCAATCAACATTTGTTGTTTTCACAAAAAAAATATAGGCGACAACTTGCCTACCACGGTTTCGATGTTACGCGCCAACAACTTGCACACTACTACGGATGCCCACATTGCGGAAGCAACTAATGCGCTTTGGGTCCCGACTGCGAGGAACTAAATCATTTTGGTGCTGCAATGCGAGACATGAACTCACGAGATATGATAACCCAACTAGAAAGCCCTACACTTTTCTTCACTTTAAGTGCAGAGATACTAAATGGCACTGATTTACACAAAGCGATGCACCGGGAACACCGACGCCACCCTCAACAACAAGCCGTGGTGGAGAAACATGAACTTGAACATGCGCCCCCATATCGTCTCTGCATACATGGAAAAAAGATTTACATATTTTGCGAGGAGGTGCTTGAAAAAAATGCATTGCAGCGACTCTTGAGTACGGGTGAGCTCACTTTACCACTTAGATTTTAATCTGATACCCGCTACCCCATTTACCAAGCTAGACCCTCTTTGTGCAAAATACAGTGCGAATGGCAACAGAGGCTCGGCTCATATCCACGGTTTATATGGCTTCCAAATGCACCAAACATGGAGGACCTAAAGCTGGGACAACCCGAGTGATCTTGATGCGGCGAAGACTTACTTGACCCGATTAGTAAGCGCATGGAATCCAAGGGCCACGAGAGTGGAGAACGTCGGATACATCGTTCGCGGGAAGATGACCCGTGCTTGTTAGACACATACGGGATACTTACAAACAACCCGATGGCGGTTTATGAGAACTTGTTGAACCGCGTGCACGCCACACAAAATGTCTTGAGGCAACGTGCTTGCGAGAAAAAAATGGGACACTTGATGTAGATATAAAGCCCCTTGGCCACTCCCGAGTATTCGAGCTTGGGCTTAGATGAAACCGGTAAAAAAAAGTACACCCCTGCATGATGATGCGGGTCAACATACACAACTCGGACATGCTAGCACTTATGGCGAGCCATGTCATTGCCCGACCCGTTGTGTCACGACATGCGGTCTTCTGATACATTGCAAAATATGCGGCGAGGCGAGAGAAGAAATCGAAAAGCTACCATCACATGCTAATAAGGATATCTAATGAAGTTAGCGTCGATCACCTGCCAAAGACGGCCTCTGACAAATTCCTCTCGAAACTATTGTCGGCCAGGGACATTGGTGCACAAGAAACATGCCACATGTTCAAAAAACTCCCCCTTTCAGGTTGTAGCAACATTTATTACCTATCCGTCGGTAGCGGGTATTGAAACGTGTCCTCCCAGGACCTAGGAAACACATTCCAATTCCCTTCATTCATAGATGCATACATTAAACGCCCTACACAATTAGAGAACACCTCCCTCTTTGAAGGCTGCTCGTTCTGGTCCTCTCTGACGAAAAGAAAGTTACTCATAGCTCTGAAGAAGAACCCCTGCTTTGTCGTCGCGTATTCCCCGATCTGGTGATGTCCCCACCCCGGATGCGATACACTATGAGGATTTACTTGGACAGAGCTTACTTTTATAAGCCCTTTCGGCATATCCAAGCAGGACATTGGCATCTCCACATCTGAAAATAACTAACCATTGGGAAAAAATGAAAAACTCTTACGCCCCTTTACATGTTAATAGAGCCACTACTCTGAAGAAAGCGCACATCGGGGCAAGTAAGCGGCGATGCGATGACTCGCATGAGGATCTAATCCATTGCATGCAACTATTTGAATGGGAGCATATATCACGCATGCACCCAACACTCAATCTGACAATTGATGATCTAGACATGATAGGCCTCGTGACTTTGACATTAACCACGATTGGAAGGTTCATTCAATCCTGCTTGCCCTTCTGAATAAGTGCACCTAAATTCATAGACATTGCCATTGCTTGAAAATTCACCACCGGTTGTTACTCCACCTACCCATTTAGACACTCTGCAGACTATCATCAAAACAACACCTTGCCTACTCAATTGTGCTTTCACATGCGACTCAACAAGGAGAACACCCACCATTGAAGATGATCATTCGAGGAACCGTTAGTACGGAAAATCATACCTCATCTGATGCATAAGAAATGGGCTTAAAAATATGGTTGGCAAATTAAAATCTTCCCTCCTTGTACTAGCCCCAGCGGTATTGCTGCATTGATATAAAATCATCTCTATACATTCTTCCCTCAGAATACCCATATCCGACATGAAACCTCTCGAAGGCCAAGCCCTAGCAATCTTCCAAGGCGTATGAGTCCCATACGTTATATACTCATAGATGAAATGAGCTTTATAGGTCCTCTGATATTTACACAACATCAACAAAAAGACTTCGTGAGGCATTCCCCAACATAGTAACCACGTTCGATGTAACTGCTCAATGATTTTGGTGGGAGACTTAGGCTCCCCTCCGGTCGATGATGTACCATTATATGTAGGCAACAAAGTAGGAAGCTCCCTTTGGCATGCTTTTGATACCGTGATCACCTTGGACACAAACTTTAGGCAACAAGGATTAAACTCGACACAACTTGAATTCAGAGAAATGTTGACCAACATCAAAAACGCAGAAGCAACCGTTAAGGATTGGTCTCTTCTCATGTCACGTACCAAGTCGTGCATGTCTACCTCAGAGCAATCCATGTTCATGGTGAGAAGCACCTATTTGCAACAAAGGACCTAGCAAACAAGCCTGATAAACAAATGCTAAAATCCTTACACGTACGATTGCAGTGAGCATCGCGAGAAAAAGCAAACATAACTCGACTCGGACATCAGCGACACTCAACTAGACCGGTAGTTTTCCTATGCATGGGACAAGAGGTCATGTTGACATCTAACTTATGGGTTAGCTCGGGATTGGTTAATGGTGCACTCGGGCAAGTGACAAATATCGTGTACTGACCCGAAACACAACCACCGGACTTGCCATCCTTTGTTGTTGTCGACTTCAAACACTACGAGGGCCCCATGGGACATACTCAACCCAACACACTTGCCCTACCTCCTGTCACACGTGGAAATCGTCGCCAAATCCCACTAAAAATGTCTTGGGGCCTTACCATCCACAAATCACGGGCCTAACCCTTGTGAGGCCACGGTAGACATCGGAGCGTTGGCCGTCGAGGACTAACATTCACGACATGTCGAGTTCGTGCCATCATGATCTACAAATCCAACCAGCTTTTTACGTTTGAGCGCTACGCACGAATGAGATATACCAGAACGTAAAACCACGCAGGAGGAGGAGAAAGACTTTTCACACATCATTGTCACACGGCGTCTGATGCATGGAAATACTCCTTCCCCATCATGCGCACAAAACAATACCCCGATCTAGGATCCATTGGTGAACTCCAACGATAAATCGAGTTAAGAGTTGTACACATATATACATAAACACCACTTGTAATGCAATACAAACACAAACCACCTTCACTTTGTACCCATACTATATTGCATACACAAATCTCATTCCCTATCCGTACGTAACTTGCAACTCATTTGCAATGAAATTCATTCACAAATCTTATAATATATTTATATAAGATATGCCAAGACTTATAAGATAGGAGACGCTTTGAAGGCGGGAATGCAAGTGCACATATATTGAAAGTGGATTTCAGCCAACATCTTCATGACTAATAACATATCTTCCATTATGCAAAATGACCTTGCACATGAAGTTTTTGATAAAATTCCTAAACAAAATTTGATTTCCTAGTATGCGCTAATGAAAACATTTGCTCAAAGTGGGCATAAATATGAGGTTATGGAACTCCACATATACCCTAGTTGGCATTATTGTAACAACACACTCGTGCCTTACAAATCTAGAATGTGGAAAATAGGTACATTGTGAATTTATTGCACATGGATTTGAGTTTAATGTTACTTCTAAATGTGCCCTTGTACATGTGTTAAATGTGGGTATTTGTACATGCATGGAAGGTGTTTGACAAAATTGTTGATATAAAGCATGTTTTATGGACTGGGATAATTGCGAGAGTGGGTTATACTTTGAATGGACGTGTTGATAATGCATGGAAGTTTTTTTGTCAAACTCCTAAACTCAATACATTAACATGGACTATGAATATTGTGGGATATTTACAAATCGATGATGGAGAATGTGGCATGGAAGAATAATAAGACTATGGATATTATATCATTATGATCAAGACTTCATATTTATATTTAGGAAAATATAAGCCTAAAAATCCATTATCGGTGGTTACCCACTCCCAATTCTAGCATTATTGATAAGACGCCATAGTTAAAAAACCATTATTACGAGATATATGGGCAATGGTGTAAAATTATAAATAGGAAGGATCACATTATAGCATGAATAACAGATTTTAGGAGAAGTTTCAACAAACTTAATTGGTTGAAACTGAAAGTAAGCTCACACAAAACTTGAGAGTCAAGACAAAAATGTGAGTGGCATTAGAAGCTTGCAAATGTGAGTAGCATTAGAAGCTTGCATGAAGCATAAACACCCACAACCCAATCCTAGAGTTACCATACAATTTTTCATGTAGATTCATCCCCATATGTTATCTCTAATAAAATCTTTGTGAATGGTTTGAAATACTACTTAACGAAGGTATGCATTTATTGATTGATTGATAACAAAAAAATGAGTTAAAATCCAAAATCCTTTGAAATCTTTTGCACATGATTCATTTACTCACCAAACCTTAAATATTTATTGTAGTTGTAAATAAAAAATATATATTCAATTAAAAATTACAATTTGAATGTTGAACAATGTATAAAATATTTTTAAATGTGTACGACACTGGTAAATTAGTAGAAGACTAAAAATCTAGAAGTGACAAGACTTGATTCACAAATTTGACTTGATTTTCAGAGGACTTGATTCAGAAATTGACTTGATTTTCTTTACGGAAACACGTCAGAAAAATGGGAAACCACTCCTTATCTTCTCAAGATAATATTGGCTTTAAATGTATTGATCAGAACTCTGTCTTGGCTTGTGAGGTTCTTGCGAGATCGCACGTTTTTACAAAGACTGCCCATCTCCCTTTATCTGCCTTGAAGGATCAGGTGTCTTTATTACGTTTTTATGGATATCTTTAGCAAGAAAATCCCGTTCTAGTAAATTTGTAAAATTTTCAATGGTGTATGTCATTTCCCTCTAGCCTCATCGTGTTACGGTATTTAAGATATTGGTGATCTCCCTTTACAAATTTACATCCCAAAATAACAAATTTATTGGCTCTCGAGGACATTCTTCTTATAAGAGACTTTAATGTTGAATTAGTTGCATGCAACATACATACCATGACTTGTATACAGATCCATTGATGAATTGGGTAGTTGAATATCAGGTGATGTTTTACGTCGAACTTCATCAAACATAACATTCACTTCTTATGGAAAACACTTGGTTACTTAGGAGATTTTCATGGTTTAGCCATCTTGAATGTTATTGGTCCTTTTCCGCACTCCAATGGTCTTACATGCTTCCCTTATCTCAAAAAACTCTTTTGTGTGTGGATTACATTCTTGCTAACAAGCTTTTTTAATAAAAATACAAGGTTCTCAAGTTTCCTCCACACACACCCCCCCCCCCCCCCCCACACTTCCCATCTTATTTTATCTTCTTAAAAATATCTTATTATTGCTTTGAGCAGTGTACAAACTTCTTTAAAACTTCTCATAGTTCTCAAGTTCTCAATTTATTGGTCCTTTTCCACATTCTAGTGGTCCTACATACTTACATTATCCTAACGACTCTTTTATTGTGGATTACATTTTTGTTAACAAGTCTTTTTAAATAAAAAATACAACGCTCTCAAGTTTCCTCCACACCTCCCCACTAACCGTCCTATTTTATCTTTTTAGGCCCCACTTGGTTTCTCTCTTGCCTATTTGTCTTAATCACCTTATCAAACTACCATCATCCATATTGACCACCAACTCAATGAGCAATACACAAACTTCTTTCAACAAGGCTCCTCTCGCTTATTGATACCAATTTGCTTCACCCAAGTCATTTTGCCTTCTACCCTAAACACTCTCCTTTATTCCATCCACACTTTCCGCACTCCTAACAATGGCCATCATATTTGTAATGTTTGGTATGATTATGAATGTCAAAATATTCATAGCCTAAGGGAGAGGAGCCAATGATTGTGCATTGACCAATAATGGTGAGTGCAAAATACTATTACTTGTTTAAATTAAATTGAGTACATGTCATTTCATACCAAAACTTGAAGTAAAAAAGTCAATAGAACAAGTCACATCGACAAATTAACTAATCAAATGTTGACACCTGGTGACATCTAATACGTAACTTCGAGTAATGGGACACCTTAAATTTATGTATTTAAAACTACATCATTTAAATTCTTTAAAAAATACTTTCCACATAAGTTAAATGCTTTGAAAAGAAAATTGGTAGATAAAAATTTCATAATCTATTAAAGGGTATTTTTTAATTTTTAATTTTAATTTTATGGTGTTTAGGTCATTGTATGCACAACTTAACTTAGGGTTCATAGTCATTGGCTCCTCTCCTCTAATGAAACATTTTATACCCAATAGGCATTTCCAAATTGGATTGTGGGTGGTTGCCTCTAATATGGCTCAAGTAATCGATGGTTGGTTTTCAATGGTTGTTGATGGACGGTGGAATCTCGGCGATTGTAGATTTGTCTACTCATTATTATATGCTCATATTTGCTCTTGTAGTCACAAAATCATGCACTTTAGGCATTATTTAGCCCGATCTTATACTAATATTTAGAGGGTTCTCAAGTGAAAAAAGTACTAATTAATCCCACCTTTTGGCCATTTTATTTTTACCTTTTATTTCATCATTCTCGCGTATTTTCCTATGCATGCCCACCTATTTTGTAATTGTCTCATCATTTTAGCCTAAATCGAGGTGCCCAAGCGCCTGGTCCCACCTGGGGCGCCCCGATCCATGTTCTACTTTCCCACCTCTTTTTGGGCCTCTTCTAGCCGTTTTTCATCCTTATCTTTTCCTAGTCGGCCATGTTGGGGTTAATTACAAAATTAGAGCAAGAGAACCCTATAAATACAAAGTTATGAGACCATAATGAGGGTCCTAGTGTCACATACTACTATCACTCCATCTAGAGTTGCATCCATTGCATCACTTGCATCCACATAGTGCCATGCATCAAGGCTAGGTGATCTACATCAACACACACAACATAGGGGAGGGATTATATTCTATTTCATGCACACATGCTATTACATTTCCTATAGTTATTATTGCTCGATACTTCACAAAGTGCGACTAGCATAAGAGCACCTAGGGCACGACATGCACACACACACACGTAACTACATTTGGGTTTGAAATGTAGTGCAATGCTCATATTAGTAAGCCCAATATTGTGGTAGTTGAGGTCAATCCGACCCATTCATTTTACATCTTTTATTTTTAGGGTTTTTATACTTCTTTGTCTTTTGCAGTTCATTCCTTCATCTTGCATTACCTCATATACCCTACGTAGATTCATATCTAGTGTGATAGACAAAAAGTATTTCGGAGTATCTTACGACACTGCCGAGATCAGATTCTGAGCTTTTACAAAGACCAAGGTGCCTATTCTCAGAAACCAGGGCCCCCAATACCTTCCCTGCTACTGCCATGACTACTTATATCTCCTGATTTGACCTTTACGGACCTCTCGAGTGATCGTTCATGCTCCCGAAATTCACATCCAAACCTACGGTAACTCCGTGACAACTTTCGCCAATCAACTAAGTCCTTTCTTTTTACATCTTTGCATACTTAGGGTTTTATTTCATTTGATATAATTATTTAAAATCATTTCCATATTGTTTTAGCATAGTTTACAACATTTTAGTCCTCCTATATTAGATTAACTATTATTATACTTTCCCATAGTTTAGTTTAATTTTAGTTAATCATTTTGGTGAACCCGACATCTCATCATGGGTAAGCGTAATAGGAAATGTACTTCTCCTAAGTCTCCAATTACTTTGCAATTTGATAGTCATGGCCACACTTTTGTTGACACTCCTACTAATCCTTCTGGTTATAGACCTTGCCCTTTGTTCATTCAACTTCCATCTTCTGATATGGATCCTAGAGCTATCGATGTTGTTATTTCGCTTATCTGTGCACTATCGATCCTGCTATTTTAGCACAACTCATAGCGGAAGTATAAGATCTTCCTCCTAATCCCATAGTCACACCTACTACCATTCGTGAACCATAAGATCATTCCTACTCGTTTGTTCCTTCTCCAGTATTATGCATAGCTGATTCTACTGATACCATAGTGGTCCTTACTTCTCCATCTTCTACAATTGAATCTTAATCTCTTGAAGCTCCACATGACTTAGTTCCTATTGTTTGTATGATTGATACGGTCCCTCCTGATTCGTCACTTACTCCTGATGATACTAACACTATGGTACTATATACAAAGCCTACTCCACACTACCCTCTTGCCTTACCGCTCTCTACACCACCTCCCCTTATAGACAAGTGCCACTTGAGGGTGTCATTCAGGTGATTGACACAAGATCTCCCTCTTCGCTACTAATATTATCTGTTATTACTCCATATCGAAACCTTTACAATCCATGGATGTTGTTCCATCATACATGCCAACATCACCCTCTTTAGTGTGTTCACCATTCACTGCGCACTCTCTTCATGAATAATTCTTATTGGGAGCACATACCACTCGACACTTCATGCATGGCCACTGTATGTTCACATGATGGTCTCTCGGCTTGGTTTTAACTTTGTAGACCTCCATCCTCCTTTATGTGATCCACATTTGTATCATGGCTCATTATTCTTCTTCACATTGCGTGTCTTCCATCTTGTAGTTCATCTTGCACATTATCATACCACTTCTCTTACTTACTCTTAGTCGGTCCATGGTTAGATTATATCGAGGCACTCTAGATCCTGATCACATTGATATAGCATTTCCCATGCCATTTGGCATTGTGCGCATTTGTAGCAGTTCCTTTCTTTGCTATTCACCCAACTTCACTATTTGGTATGCTCAGGGATGTCCTTTACCTCCCTTTATGGATGAACAATACACCATGGTCATGTATATCTTACGCACTCATGGTTATTTGGATGACCTACCACATACCACTACTTATCAAGTTTCTGCGTTGTTCCATACAATTTTGACAATAATGTTGATGACCTTTTAGATGATCTTACTTCTCCTTTATCTCCTTGCAGAACACCAATCTGTCACCGCCTCAAATATGCCCTATATCCACCCATTTAGTTGATGACTTCCACCTTCGCAGTCATCCATCTAATACACACCTATTGGATTCCATACACGCGTTGCAAAACTCAGTGTCAGTCCATGGAAGCCACGATTACATCTCTCATTGTTGAAGTCGAGCAACTTAAGGCTGCTTCTCGATCTCATGTTGGTACTCATGATCCACCTCATATGCCATCTACATCCATTGCATGCCCTCTCGTTGACCCTCCAAGTACACCATTTCCTCCACCTCTCATCTTTCACTCTAATGCTACAACACAAGACATTTTCATTCAACTTCTTAATCGTCAAATGATTACTCTACCGCCTACTCATCACTATCCTCCTTCTTGACTAGTACACTACCACGATCATCCATATTGCCACTATCATCAAATGCACAGACATCATACCAATGTTTGTCATGCTTTGTCACGTATAATTACAAATCTCGAACAACTAGGAATTCTCTCCTTTGATGTGCAACCATCTCCTAGTCACCATCAAGTTCGTTCTTCATGCGTAAGTCTCAAGTCAGTACCACTTAAGTACCTTCTCGCCGACAACCTCTCGTGCATCATTCATTGTCTCCCCATGAAACTCAATGCTACCGCATGTTCCTACATCTGGCTCTTCCTCATTCATTCATTCTTCCCACACATATAGATTTTGTTCACCGGCACCGCATTTATCTACTATATTACCACTATTAGATTGTGGCCCTCTACTTACACTATCTCAGGCCTCAGTTGAGGGACCTTCGTCCTTCACCCTCATTGGTTAATTGTTCTTTCATACATGTTTGGGGGTATGGCATCTCACCCCCATCCTAACATCCGCACATCATCATTCATCGCCCTTATTTCCTATAAGCATATCATATCATGCATCATAGCACCATCATTACCCGATGACACACTCTTGTGCTTCGGTTCAAACTTGAATGTTGAGGGATTACCACTACACTAAACCCCACACACCACACTTTGGGTATTATACATTGCATTTCATTATACATTGTGTGCCATACACCATTCATTCTACATTTATTTCTACATTATGCTAGTCCTCATCTACGCATTACATCTATGCCGATACCTACACACCTCGTCACATTGTACACTACACATTTTCATATCATACATTTTCTACATTACACTAGTCATCATTACCTATGAGTCTAGTTTTACATTTCATTTTTGCATTCTACATTTTACTAGTCCTTACCCTACACACCATATACATTATTAGGCTATCCATGCATAACCTATACATAGTATTGTCATACATTGTGCATTCCCATATACATTCTACATACTACACTAGATTACATTACATATGGGTCTAGTTTTACATTATATCATTACATATTTCATTTCTATCTACACCTATTATCACACTTTCCACATTACACATCCTATATTGCATTGTCCACACCACGCATTTACCAAACCTACTTATCACATTGTTGTTTGTTCCCACTACCACCTATACTACGTTGTCTTCTACGCGTTGTGCTCACCACCCTATGAAAAACTTTAGTTCCTCGGTCCATAATCGACTGCCAAGGGTTTATAAATCAAATGGACCTTACACTCATTACACATTTCCTATTTTCATGTGACATTTTCAGCGTTAGTGACATACACCTTAGGTTAAATTATCACCTATACTATCATCTTGTAGTGGTATACACCTTAGGTTACATCACCACTCCCTTATTATTCATCTCATCGTGACATACACTTTAAGCTAAATCGTCACCCATCTATCATTTTGTAGTGGTATACACCTTAGGTTACATCACCACTCCCTCATTTCACCATGTAGTGATATACGCTTAGTGTTAAATCATCACTCATTCTTCCATCATCCAGTGATATACGCTTAATGTGAAATCATCACTCATTCTTTCATCATCTAATGATATACGCTTAGGGCTAAATCATCACTCATCCATTCAACAAGTCGTGATATACACTTCGGCTATAGGGTTCATGCACATCTCTCCACATGTCGCATTTCATCACCATTACATATACACATTTATCACAGCATGCCAGACACAACATACACTACTCGATCATTTCCCGATGACGCACTCTCGTTTATGATCCATTCTTTCTTTGTTGAGGGGGAAAACAAAATGAACCTCATTACATATACTTCCATCCACTCGGGGGGCATGCTTTGCCCTTTTATTCCATCTTGCATTCCATTCCACTCATCCACAACATACTTGTATTGTCTTGGGGGCATTTACTCTTGTTTACTAGTGTTTTGCATGATCACTTTACTACACATGTTAGACTGCTTTCTTATATGTCATTATCTATATCATACACACATGCGTGTTCACGCCTTTGTTTAGTGTGATTGCAGATACAAGACTCTATACGTGGCATGGATGCTCGCCTTCTACCCTTCCTATACTAGTCATTGGGGGCATCCACATTCATCTTATCCAAGTGCTATTGTTTCATTTTGTACTTAGCATCTTATATTACTTTAGCTCATACACGTTTTGACATATTGGTTATCGCTCTAACATGCTAACAGGTGTTCCATGTGCAACACTTGTTTTGCAGGATTATACGTCTCCATGACTCTTTATTTATTTCTACTTATTTGCCATTGTTTGTCATTATATGTGGGCTTTGCCATTTGCTTGTGTGCACACTTTTTTGTTGTTTGTGGCCATGACGACCTTGCGTGTCTTGCGACATCATGAGTGATGTCCCATGTTTGCAACCCACTTTGTGTGGTCTACTTGTTTTCTTGCATGTTTACACTACTTTGTTTGGTAGTTTCTTTATTTTTACATACTTTACACTTGTCTTATTACATGCATGTGTTTTCGGACTAACACTTGTTTGGCTAGCCATCCTCTTTTATGCGTGCCTTAGTTTCTACCAAGTGCTTTCCATTTCCCCCTGTAGGCGAGGTCTACATGTCATGTCAAAGTGTGGTAGGTCCTCTTTTGGGGCCACATTCTCCTTTCAATGAACGTCGTATGCACCCCCAAAGAGGGGGCATCATTGAGGGTTTTACATACTAACACAACGTATTTACACCGGTTCAATATAGTGCACTTTCCGCCCTTGGCATTGTGGGTTTACATACAACAAGAGAGTTCAGACCAGTCTACGAACTCCATACACAACGGCCTCTACAGGACATTGTGTCCTTTGACATTTCTACAGAGTAATTACAGACTTGGAGGTTACAGTGGGTGTGCCTCCCTACACTACTTCGTCTAGTGACATCGGATCGCCCAAAAAAAGGATGTTACGATATCTCTTCTCACATTTTAGCGAAGTGGTTAAAGGCTAGAGGACACAAAGCATTTCCTCCCTTTACTTCTTCAACCAAGGTGGCGTGAGATCACCCAAAAAACTCACGATAGTACATGATATCCTTCTACACCCTTTTCTCGACATGGATCAGGTGCACATGTTCCATTTACACTTTTATTTTCGCATATTTTACATTTGCATACTTTACACATTTCTATACACATGCGTATTTTACACAACATTTTTACATACATACATATTTTACTACTTGATCGTTTTCTCCTTGCAGGTCCGACTGTATGAGAAACAAATAATCAAATTGGGGGCAACAACAACACACCGCGACGACACTTGCCTTTACTAACCATGTAGGTATAGTACACACCGCAACAACTACACACACATTTCACCCTAGGTTCACTCTCATCACTTTTTATGCGTATTTTTCATCTTTAGAATCCACACTCCTCCACTTTTTATTTTTGTCATTCCACACTTGAGTCTAGTCCATTGGCATGTCTTCTACTACACTCTATAGGGACATCAGTACGCATTCCTATCTACTTTATGTTCTTCGAGAGTTCTTCTCGCCAACATAAAGTTGGGGCAAAATGTAGTCACAAAATCATGCACTTTAGACATTATTTAGCCCGGTCTTATACTAATATTTAGAGGGTTCTCAAGTGAAGAAAGTACTAATTAATCCCACCTTTTGGCCATCTTATTTTTAGTTTTTATTTCATCATATTTTCCTATGCATGCCCACCTTTTTCTTCCTTATCTTTTTCCTAGTCGGCCATGTTGGGGTTAATTACAAAATTAGAGCAAGAGAACCCTATAAATACAAAGTTATGAGACCATAATGAGGGTCCTAGTGTCATTTACTACTATCACTCCATCTAGAGTTGCATCCATTGCATCACTTGCATCCACATAACACCATGCATCAAGGCTAAGAGATCTACATCAACACATGTCACACACACATAGGGGATGGATTCTATTCTATTTTATGCACACATGCTATAACATTTCCTATAGTTATTATTGCTCGCTACTTCACAAAGTGCGACTGCCACAAGAGCACTTAGGACACGACATGCACACACACCATAACTACATTTGGGTCCGAAATGTAGTGCAACGATTATATTAGTAAGCCCATTGTTGTGGCAGCTGAGGTTAGTCCGACCCATTCATTTGCATCTTTTATTTTTAGGGTTTTATACTTCTTTGTCTTTTGCAGGTCATTCCTTCATCTTGCATAATCTCGATACCCGACGTAGCATGGTTGTGATCCAAGTGTGACAGACAGAATTATTTCAAAGTATCTTGCGACATTATCGAGATCGTGATTCTGAGCTTTTACAGAGACTAGGGCGCCCTGAGCGCCCCGATATCTTCTGGGCACCGCAACCTGCTTATATCTTCTAGAACTAACCTTTGTGGGACCTTTGAGTGATCGTTCTTGCTCTCAAAATTCACAACTAGACTGCGACATCTTTTGTCAATCAACTAAGTCCTTTCCTTTTACATCTTTGCATAGTTAGGGTTTTATTTCATTTGATATAATTATTTAAAATCATTTCCATATTGTTTTAACATAGTTTACAATGTTTTAGTCCTCCTATATTAGATTAAATATTATTATACTTTCCCATAGTTTAGTTTAATTTTAGTTAATCACCTCTATGATCCAATTAAGTGTTCTCCTTTAATGCAACCATGCCACATATTCTCTGCTATACATATTTCTTTAGGTGGTTCCTCATGTCTATATCCTTCTCTTGATTACCATACAAATTTATTGTTGTCTATTTTTTGATCCATTGCTCTTGTGTATTTACCATATCCTAGCATCGAATGCATCCATTCTCTTCTCGAGGTGGCACATTTATTTCTCGCAGGCATGGGGATTAATCCACCTTGAAAAGGGCACATAATCCTCTATATAAATAATCCCTAAGAGGGAGAAGAGTTTATGTGTGATGTCCATGAAATTGGTGGCCTTTGAGGTGTTGGCTCGAAATAATGCTTGCCCAACAACATGCGGGTGATGTTGTTGTGCATGGAGAAGGCAACGAGCACCTAGTGGAGGTTAAAGATGGGTTAGAGGAGAGGGGGTGGTGGAGCATGGAGTGCACCATGCAAGTGGCCTCTTCCCACCGGCCGACGAGGAAGGAGTCAAGCCACCAAGGGGCGAGGAGATGCTCCATGCGGACACAACACATGTGCTTCCACTCGGGCCCCACTAGAGTGAAGGTCACGTCACGTCTACTATAGGCTAGATATTTTATTTTTCCAATCGACTCTTGGAGTATGTGTGGGACTTTAACACAAATTTTAAATTTTTAGAGAAATGTCAAAGATCCTTGCTTTTTCAATAGATGGGACATTCGGAAGATGCTAGTTTAAAAGTTTTTGAGGATCACAACTTTGTGACCTTTAATGTATTTTCTTTGTTAGTTATAAAATGTGATTACCCGGTGTGGTTGTCATCAAAAGGGAGCTAAAAATAATTTCTCGTACTCAAGAACATTATAAAGCAAATCCTTAAATTTTGAAAAATTCAAATGTGTCATTATATTATATTAGGTGCATTTGTTAAGTTTCATGGCCAAAAAGTTGAAGGTTAATATTCATTAGAAACAACAAATCAACCTCCTTTAAAATTATTCTTATGCAATTAAGGGAGAAAAATAATAAAAATGGCTCAAAGTATTATCAACAACTTCCATGAAAAATTAATGCTCAACATACAATCAAGCAAATTTAGTACTCAACAAACATGTTCTTAAATAGGACAATATATTATTAATATGTTATTTTGTAACCACACTTATATACTTTTTTTGACAATATTGGAGCTATAAAAGGTACCATGTGTTAGACTTGTAATGATAAAAGAAATGGTTAGGATTTATTTCTAGTTTGCGAAGATAATCCAATGCATGTGGTGTCCTATAGTGTGAGTTTTTTTAAATAGGCGAGTAAATCACATTTTATTCAATTATTTTCGTGTTCTACCACAAAATGTGTTTCTTTCATTTCTTTTATTACTCTACTCCAAATTGTATTTCTTTCATTTATTCTCTTGATCTAATATGCTTATTTGTTGTATGTTGATTGTTCACAAATTTTATATCCCCTACATTTATATTGAAGGGTTACACATGAATGAAGTATATTAAATACGAGCCCAAAAATACATAATTTCAATCTCTATTATTGTAGATAAAATTATATGCAAATGATTTGAATTATGTTCATGATTCGTGAACCTCAATAATCTATTACACCACCAATTGTCAACTTAGTGGAAGCAAAGATGTAAAGCGCTCTCTCTGAAGACGATCAACTGCAGGACACTAAAACCCTAGCACCGCCATGACACATAGCTCCAAAGAATGGAAAAAGTATCCCAAACACATCTTAAATCGAAGGAAAATAAAGGCACCAATGCCACTGATTTTTGCAGAAAATAGACCCACCATCGCCATTGAATGGAAGAAAGAAAAAAGGAAAGTTATCAATCAGAGCACACATTAAACCACAAATTTGTACTTTCATCGGGACACAGGGGCAGCGATCTCCAGAAGCCTTTCTGTAAATTGTATGCAACCACTTTTCTAATCCTCCTCGCAGGGCCGAATTAAGGTTTCTGAGCGCCCTAGGCAGTACTCGGAGCGTGCGCCCCCTCCCACCCGGGACCTACGACCCACCTGTATATGAATTTTTTTAAAACAATTATAGACTTAGTATAACTCTTGACACATTTTATTAAATCTATAAAGGTTTTTTTCTTGCCTTTGCCATAGCAAAACTTTCAATGACATCATCATAATTTATTGTTGTAGCAATGTCGCGTTCAATTGTCAAAATAGAAAGGCTATTCAATCTAGTTTCACCCATTGTTGACCTTAAATTGCTTTTTACTCTTGTTAGAGTTGAAAATGCTCTCTCAGAACTACAATTTCCAACAGGAATGCAAAGAAACATTCGTATTGCAACATCTAAATTTGGGAACGTGGTGTCTAGTCCACTTTTTCTTAAATATTTTGACATTGATGATATACTTGTCAAGTTTTCACGTCTTGCTAATGCCTGGAAATGGATGCATTCAATGTCAAGGGAGGTTTCCAAGTCTGTGTTATATGTTTTTACTAAAGAATTAGAGCATTTCGATATTGTCTCATTATCGAGATCTTTTAGATTGTTCAAAAATCCAAACCTATCATTTAACACACTATATGCTTCATTTCTTCTTGATAATTCCCTTATTAAGTTATCTATAATAACATAGAATACCTCCACCCTCATACGATCCCTTCCTATTTGTGGAATTTCGACATCTCTCGTTTCATCAAAGTGAACTTTTCTTTTTCTTTTTCTTTTATTATCTATTTCGTACTCTTCTTTTCCACTAATGATCTTAGCATGTTGCTCATATGTATCAAATTCTCTCTAATATTTTGAATATAATCTATCAATGAATTATACTGAGTCACAACCATGGTTAAGTCAATGTCTACCTTTTGTAGATATTTGCTCGTTGCATCCATTCTTTCAAGAATACTATGCCAAATACAACACATCACACAAGTTTCTAACTTGTCTAGTTTTTCGTGAATACACTTTGCTTCATGTCGCGTGGTAGTTGTTTGATTTTTGTCTTGTGCTATATTTAGGAAAACATCTTGAATTTTACTATATCCCAAGAAAAGTGCTTTAACTGCATCAGCTCTAGCTGACCATCTTGTTTCAGAAAGAGATTTTACAACGGGACAAATTCCATCCAAAAAATTTAATAAAATTTCCCACCGATAAGTTGAGGCACTTAGGAAAGTGTAAATAAGTTGAAGTACTGAAAAAAAATCTATAGTTGTTGTACAACATTCTGCAGCTAAAGATCCAACAAGATTTAAGGAATGCCCTGAACAAGGTACAAACTCAGCCATACAGTTGTGATTTTTAATCCTAGTTTGTAGACCTGTGTATTTTCCAGACATGTTACTTGCATTATCATATGCTTGCCCCCGACAATCTTTGATATTAATGTCATAGTCATCTAGTGTTGTAAGTACAAAGCTTCTAAATCACATGATTTGTGTCCAACCGAAGGAATGTATTTTAAAAATCGTTCAACTGGAATTCCTTCTTGAGAAACATACCTTACCACAAATGCTAACTGGTCAGTGTGAGATACATCAGGTGTTGAGTCAACAATAATTGAAAAATATTTTGCGTTGTGGAGTTCTTCAACTATTTTGTTTATAACTTTTTGTGCCATAAGGTCAATAAATTCATTACATGTTGTCGTAGATAAATAAGATGGAACTCCTTTTCCTCCATTTCCATATTGTGAAATGTGATTTTCCAAAAATGGGTCAAACTCTGCAATAAGTTCTAAACACCCTAAAAAATTTCCATTTCTAGAAGATCCTAATAAATTGTCACCACCACGAAAGGCAATACCTCTAGTAGCAAGGAATTTCACAGTTGCAATAATACGCTTTAAAACATTCCTCCAATACTCTACTTCATTTTGGTATTGACTTGCAAGTGTAGAATCAACTCTTCCCAAAACATTACTTCGATTGATGAAATTAAGAATTGAAGTCCTATGATCAGGGGAATCCTCATGCTCTCTTAAACTAGCCGATGCATTTTTCCAATCATTAAATCCAATTTTGGAAAATGTGGTTGATTTTGCTTGAAAAAGGCGACAAGGAATGCAATAAACAACTCCTTTTGACTCTGAGTAAAGCAACCATTCTCTTAATTTTCGTTCATTGTTTAAAAGTTTCCGTTGAAACAAATCTTTAGAAACATATCTAAAACAATCTGAGTATTGGCATTTTGAATTTGAAAAATCAACATTCATATCTTGTTTTGGCGTATTTAAAATTATATATTCTATTGTATTGTTGTCTATTACCCATTTTGCAAGATCAGGATCAACAATGAAATGTTCATTAACGATGGGTTGAACAATAGTATTTTCATTGTTCTCCTTCTGTTGTGTGTTCTCCTTCTCTTGTGTGTTTTCATTTCCTATTGACTTTGATTGTGTATTTTTGTCACTAACCGAACAATAATTCTCATTTTCATTAAAAACTACATTTGACTTTAAATTTTCGTTTGATGCACTTAAAAATATATTTATTTTAGGTATCTTTTTCAAAAGGTTTTTTTCCTCCTCAATTTTTTGTTTAGCTTTTTTTCGAAATTGAGCACCACTTAATTTTTTAGTTTTATCCATTTGAACTAAACAATTATCAAGTTACAATAACTACCCGAATACTTGTTGTCGTTGATAATGATGCTATAAATTATAATCAATACTATTCCAAAAATGAAATAATATAAATACAATCAATTACATAATAAGAATAATTAAAAATTTAAATCAAAATGTAATGATATAATTGATGCAATTGAGAACCAAATTAATGCAACATCAAATGTACGATGCTAGAGCAGTTAGGGTTTGATCACTTAGCTTTATGTTCTTCCCCCAAGACGAATGATGATCTACCGATCCAGTGTTGAACTTGATTTAAAAGGAACTTTAGGCTTTGGAATTTGGAGAAAGATCTGATGCAAGCGCCTATTGAATTTTGCAATCTTCCTCCCACCGTCGAGTGGTGGCCAGGCAGTCCGGACCAACTGAAGTCTGAAATTTTAATATGGTAATACCTGATAAATTTTAGTTCCCGAATCCCTTCAGGCTTCACAATTCATGTGCTCAATGTTCACAGTTCAACGTCGCAGAGAAGCTCAATTTCCACAGTCCACTGTCCACAACTTACAACTTACAAGTAGATTAAGATATATAATTTTCCTTTCCGAATCCCAATACAGAAAGGCAAAGCATACAATCGCGATCAGTGCCTCGGCCCTCAGCGTGTGCAGTGCATTTGATTCTTGAAAAGAAATAGATTCTCGAATCTCATTCAACTTTCAAGGTAACCGTAAGTTGTACTTGTAGTCTTGTAACAGTGGACTGTCTTAGACTCTTAGCCTTAGTCTATCACTCTGTGTAACTGTGTTGAGTGCCAGTGGGACTGTAGTCTCTGTCTAGACTCTACTATCTGTGGACAGACTACAGTGGCCCATGGACGGTGGGAGTCTGCCTCAGAGCCTCTGGAGATTAGATACAGCCACAGGCATATAGCCTGCCGACTTGGGAGTGGCCCATGGGACTCGGAAGATTAAGATATTGTATACGAGAGTAACAGAAACTATAGTACTAGTCTGTGAACAGTGAATGATATTGATGAATCGTGATCACTATCACCGCTATACCGATAATGTCTACAACCTGGGCCGAGACTAAGTGGGAGTGGCCCGTGGGCCCTGGGGACTGAGCGGCGGGGTCGGGTTTGAGACTTGAGTGGCACTGGCCCGTGCGGTTGGGGAGATCCAAGAAGTTAAGAACTCAGTTAACTGTTACAACTTACTCACTCAGCACTGACAGTGACTCAGAAGTCTGAAGTAACAAGTTGCATTGCAATGTGGGCCGTGGCATGTATGATGTAGTCTTGTTTTGTAGATAAGAGTGCTTGATCAAAGCAGGCTGCAGCGTAGTCTGTAGTTGAGTTCGTTGGAGCCTGCAGGAGACTGGAGAAGTCAGAAGTGAAGAAAAGTAGACTGAAGTCTCATGTCTGAGGAGAGCCACGCTGCTGCCCGCACGGAGGAGTGCGAGACTGTCACTGAAGTCTGAGTCCAACACTGTCCAAGGGCAAGCCGCAAGTGCCAAGTTTTTATATTAATCATTGTTTCAAATTACACTGTAGTCTCATACGCTAAAAGTTGAATTTGAAAGTATAAACAATGATTGAAATTTGAGATTCCATCATTCCTCGGACCCCGTTTACGGTTTAATAGCAATTGTTTTGGTAAAATTTCAAAGCCGACTGCCTAGGCCCTTGAGTCGCCGACCTGCCGGACCTCGAATTTGGAATTTTTTTGAAAATTTGGCGCCCTTTGTTTTGTCCGCCCTAGGCAACTGCCTAGGTTGCCTAGGGCAAGACACGCCCTCTCCTCGAAGATATATAATCTGCACCTCCCACGTAGTCAAACCATCCCTTCCCTCTTCTCCCCTCTTTAAAATAACTTTCTTCAAATTCCTTCAACACAGGTGGAGGTATCTTTCTAATCCTCTTCCACTTCCAAAATTCAGGCTTCGCCTTCTCAACAATCTGCACTGCCACACAATAATGCTTCTACATCTATTCTCTTGGCCATCAATTTCCACTACGCCACAATAAATAGAGAATCTCTACTCAACAAGGTGGGTTTCTCCAATACCCTTTCCATTTATAGGCATTGACACAAAATTGGGACAAGTATAATCTTGATGTTGAAAATCAAGACCCCGTGTTGTTGTGCGGCGCGACGTCATGATGCGTAAGAAGAAACCACTGCGAGAAAACCATATTTACACTGCTTTCCGAACAAATATGTGAATACATCTCTGCAAATGATTTGCGCCGATCTTCCACGACTTCTCGCGAAATCATAGGTTTGAATGGTAATATTATTCTTTAAATTATTGGTACACACCCCACCGCTATCGCCATTGCAACTCTCTGGGTCTCTGTGCCGTTGCCCCGCCAATTTCCCGCGGTCTACGTGTCACAATGCATTTGGCCGGATGTTGGAAATGCCCACCAATGGAGGAAGTTCAAAAGTAGATTGCATGAGCGGATTGCAAACTAGGAGCCTTGTAGACGGGGCTTCGTACTAAAACTAGCCTTGCACTGTAGCTAATCCTAAAATCATCTATCAAAGAGGAAGAGGGAGAGGGAGAGGGAATTATTTTGTTCCAGATACCTGACAATGTGCAAAACCTGTACACATTGTTGTTGAATGTATTGTGCAGAAGCAACTGTGGATAGCGGTTGCGTGCTTGAATCCAGTGAGTTAAGAATGTGGAACCAGACAACAAATCCTTCCATTCCTTGCATAGCCGCTGCAAAACAGTAAAACTGTCCTTCAATGGCAGCCATATCAGAATCTCTTTTACCATACATTCAGACAATGATTTCCCAAATCACTTCCCCGTCCATTTTCAGCTGTAACCAAGAATCACCAAATACACACAAAACCATTTTGAAGTTTACGCGCTTGTAATGAAATTGTATTTTTGGAAAAGCTATTTTTAGAAACGTTGTACATGAATAATCTATGTTTAATTTAATTTAATTTAATTTAGATATTAATGTCCACAGAAGGCCAAGAATGGCCTATGGGATAGAAAAATACAAACCAAGAACCAAAACATAAAGGGAGTGTCAAACATCTCCAGAAACAAAAATAAGGAAACAACAAATCAACCGCTAGAAGGTTGCAGATCTTGAAACCAATAGAAAGTGCGTTGTCTAACACATCTAGACCAGGTTGTCTGCATATGAGATCTCTTAAGATTCCTGAAATCAGTAATGTGGAAGTAAGAACTAATATTTATGTACTCATTTGTATTTGAGGATTGCAATTTGAGTGTTCTTTCCCGAATTTGAAGTATTTCACGAATAAATAAAGCTAAGCATTTTTGATCTTCATATCGAATGAGACTCCTTAAAGATCCATTGGAATCTCTGAAAAGACAATGATATCTCCCACGGATTTCATAATAGATGGGACACTTGAATATAAAATGCTCTTCACTTTCAGGTTCTAGAAAACACAATTGACAAATCCGCTCATGTTGTGGAAGGCTATGATCAGATTCCATCCAAAGAGGGTGAGAGCAAATGTGAAATTGAGCTAAAGGGATCCTTAGGCATGAAGGCAAAACATCTTCATGTATTCAGGAATTTTGTTTTGATCTTCATGGAAGCAAGAATAAAATTGAAAATAGTGAAGAAGCTTTGGTTTCAAAGGCTCTTTTGGAGAAAACCATGTAACTTTCAAATAAGACTTAGTGAGCTCCTCTCGTATACCCTTGTTAACTTCATGTTTAGTGAGTTGAGGAGCATTAATAGAAAACCCAAGAGGAGGGAGTCTACCAATATCAATATTCACTTCACGAAGGAGAGTAGTAATCAATGCAACAATGTAATAAATAATCTAGTTTTATTGAATGTAGAATCGCATGAATAACCATGAATCCATCTATGATCTACTCCCTTTGAAAAGTTTATCATGTTTGGAGAAAAGAGGTTTAGAAGGGTGTTTTTACAAGATCAAATATAATATTGGTTATTTTTTAAAAAGAAATTGGTATATAGAGGATTCAGAGTTTAGGCCAACAACTTCAAGCTGCAAAATTTTAATATAAAGCATGTTCCTTTTAATTTATAATAGACCCTCTTTATACAACGTAGATACTTGTGTTTAAGTCAACAATATGAAATTGTAAAGTTCTAACACAAGTCCCTTATAACCTCTACAATGGTTCACACTATGCCTTTTCCATAAAATTTGGATACTTATGGAGAGTTGAATTTACGATTCAAAGTCCATAAGATGGAGATCCAAGCCTTAATGAACCAACATCAAAAGCCTTAATTTGTAAAGATAATGGTTTTGAAGTTTAAGAAAGAAGGTTTTGAATGAACCAACATCAAAAACCTTAACTTGTATATGATTTTATAAAGATACGTGGGGCTGCATCAATGACAATCATTCCATCTCTAACAACTGGAGTTGTCTGGTCGATCATGACATTTTTGCTTTCTTTTCCAATGAGGGTTTGTTTTTATGATTTTGAATCTTCGTGTGTGAAATCGGATGGGTTTTTTTGTTTCTGTTTGACACCAAGGTAGGCCACTTTGATTAGTGGTTTTTACAAAGATTGTTTGAGGGATTATTAGTACCTTCCGCAACACAACTATTATTTTCACCTCACACTATTAATTTGCATGAGAATGTGTGAAATACATTTACCTAATGTATTAAATGTATTTACAGGGAATGTTGAGTCATTGTGTGTCTCCCTGGTTTCTTGCATACAATCTTCTATGGCTGGTGGTGCCTGAACAGTAGAAGAGGAGAACGAGAGAGGTGTTTTTAATGTGCTTGCATTTGCAAGGTCGAGGGCGGTGGATGTGGTAGGCGGACTGTACTCATGCAGGGTTTCCTCTCTGCCTTCTTCTGTTCATTTTTATTGATCATGGTTTTTTTCCTGTAGATAAATGGATGTCTTTATTTCATGCTTTGTGTTTGATGCTCTGAGAGAAGTGCGGACTTTTTGTATTTGTTTTTCCCAGCTCCAACTAATTGATGCATATCCCCCACTACAAAATTTATTCTCTGAACTTCCATGTCCTAATAAGTGCATGTTAGCAGTTGATCCTAGACCCATGACCCCCAGTTCAATATCAAAACCTTTTGGCTTTCTAGGTTCTTTTTGTGTTTGTTGGTGAAAGAGACTAGAGTTATGCAACTCCACAATGGCATGTTTTTAGACCAAATGTTGTCAATATAATGCTATAGTAAGAAGTTAACATTATTTATATCCAACTCAACTTGTGGAGGGAATATTTGTAAAACAATGTTTGTTTATCAACTATATTAATTTGATAAAATTGGCATTTACATCATGCATGTACCCTTTACACACATGCACACACACATTCAGAGTTCATGTTTTCTCATTCCCTTGTGATCTATTCATAGCATATAATATTGTGCACGTCTTTTGGTATACATGTGTAGTTAGTATATGATCCGAGTTTTAGTTTTCTCTGTAGGAACCCCCATCAAGAAACAAGTTTGAAACCATTTCTTATTCCTTTCAAGTTTTCAAGTAAAGACAGAGGCAATATCTTTCTAAAAACATAGTTTGCTTAATCACGTAAAATGACTATAATTTCAAGGCTCCTATATATTTTTTGTAGCCTTAATACTATATAAAAATTGGCATCTACATTATACATCTCCCACTCTATTACGCCCTTGAGTATCTTATTGTACATAGGTTGTGAAATTTGGTGCACTGGGTGTTGTTTTTTTATGTGATTGGTATAGCCAAAAGATTTGTGGATTTGAGCAAAGAGGTCATTGTGTGTGTCTCGCATCTCGATGAAGACATTTTTTCGAATGTTGATGTAAATATATTCCTTGTTCAAAACCACATATTTGAGCATAAACGAAATTGATCCTTACAACCCCTACTCTAACGACTTTTTGTAGTAAAATCACACAATCGAGGTAGGCAATTGTGGGTTTTAAATAGATGGGAATTTTTATTTTAAATTTTTAGGTGTTATGAACAATTTTGCATACAGCTTAATATAGAACAAGATTATTAATTGAGGAACTAATATATACTAAGATACAATTAAGAATATGTTCAAAGCATTGAAAACATCCTTCAAATATTATGCACAAGCGTCTTAGTTGACGTTAGGTAAATAATGGAAATATTATCTATTTTATGATTGGGTTTTATGATTTTGTCGTGTCTTGGGGTTAGATTTATTGAATGGAAACTTTATTCTTGTGTGCGGGGTAGCCTTCTTTGACGATGACTACAATGTTTGGGAAGATGTCGTGCATTGAGAGACTCTTGATTAACAAATACATGTGAAGTTCCATGCATGGACTTCTAAGTAACATAAATACATATAGGTGAAGAAAAACTCCCGTATTTGGTTATGCAATTGTTTGTAGCTCACATTTGATCATAGAATTTATCATAATTGTTTACAATTTCTTGTCTAGACTTACTTTAGATTACTAATGTTGTCAACAATCTTATTGTTTGTCAATTAGATTTCATACAACATAGATAACATGAATGACAATTATAAAACAATTGTACAACTAAGATATGTAGCAATATCCCAAGGAATATATAAGCATGAATGAAAAAGGCCTTGACAGGTCGGGAAACCAAAATTGTAAACATAGGTCCATAAATTCAATAAGAAGTCATGTGCTTGGCCGAAAGACATTTCCAAATCGGCTCATAGTTTTCCTCTTGTAGATCTCCTTTATAAGCGAGAGTGAGATCGTATATTATGTTCTCTTCCCCAACATTATGTAATTACCTTGGCCTTGTAGATAATTGCTTCCCCTTCTCCTCTTTTGCCATCCACCCATACCATGATCCAAAAATCCTGCATGGAGGAAGCCAAGTGGGCACTCATATTTTCCATCCACCTACACCGCCAACCGCTCAAGACCGCATGCATGTAGGAAACTATGTGAACACACAATGGCACACCAATAACCCATCCATATATATTTGATCACAAATGACATAAAATACCTAAGTACATGTCAAATTGTAAGGGACAAAAAAGCTTTAAAAAAGGTAGTCATATATGTGTCGGGAAGCAAGGAGTTCGGGAAATGAGGGAATAATATTACACCAATTACCCATGACAGAATAAAACATTTACATGGAAGGTACTAATATTTGAAAAAACATTAACACAAACATTAGCTAAATTGTATTGTGAATCCCTTCGAAAATGTATTCACCGCATTTATTGAATCAAATTCTCTCTCGTGTATGAGATTCTTAAAAATTTATTAACGTGCTCTAAAAATTGAACTGCAAAATACCGCTTTGTTTTCCAAATTCGTAGGTTTACATGATACACATGGGAAGGTCACAGGTTTGGATACTTGTCTTTTATGCATGAGATATTGTATCTATAATCTTCATTACAAAAAATAAGCACAACAATTGATGAGGCTGAATATGTCTCAAAATGTACGATAAATGATCTTATTTTACTCTCCTTTTTATCAAGATTGATTGCATTTTGTGACTTTTGTTTGATCTAATATAAATTAGGATGTAATTGTCCATCTTTTTGTTGATTGTAGTTCTAACGCTTTAAAAAATCAGTAATTCCTAACTAAGTGCTTGGAAATTCAGCTTTGTAATAAAACAAGTCACAATCAGATTGAAAGAACAAGTATGAAGCGAGTCAACATGTTTTTGGAAGCAATGGTTTCAATACAGCTTAGTTCCAAACTTCCAGACTTAGTTCCTGAACTCCATTACGCAGTTACAAGCTCTATCACTTAGTTCCAGAACTTTTGGACTTAGTTCCAGAACTCCATCACTTCGCCCAAACTTTCGACTTAGTTCGAACTCCCCGCATGTAGCTCCGGAACCCTCACAGTTAGATCTGGAACGATTTCCTTTAGTTCCGGAACTTCTCTAAAGTTCCGAACCGATGAGAATTTATTTATTCCAACAACATCCGGTGATTTAGCAATCAATTATCCTTTCAATCAGGAGCAGATTGGAAGATTTCTAATTCTTCATACTCGCAGATCTAGGGATAACTATCATACAACAAGACGCCTGACCATGGTCCAATTTAACACCTATTTTGGGCATGATTCGATTCTATCTCGAATCGGTAGGACAATTATGGTCAGTAAATACACCCGTGAAAGAAGTATATATATGTAGACTTGTAGATAGATTATATCTATATCTATATATATATATATATATATATATATATATATATATATATATATATAGATATATATATATATATATGTATACATAGATAAAGACATAGAGAGATAAAAAGAGACAATACATTTTTGTAATGCAGAACATTTTATCAATAAAATAGCCATTTTGTTTTGAGAGTATATTAAGTTGTCAAATCCTGTTTCAAGGTGGAGCAAGGGCCCACTCTTCCAAGAACCAGGATCTTCATTTTATTGGTATTTATATTTCCAGAGAAAATAGTATAGATCTATTAATTCTGTAAATGCTTTTGATTACTCAAGTTGAAATCTATTGTATACTTGTTCCTACAGGTGTTCTAGATTAGATTCTTCTTTCTTTGCAATCAAATTTCAGCATTCTCAAATTGTGTGTTTATTTCCAAAGCAAGTGTGTTTATTTCTGTAACGTGTGTTTACTTACAGCAATCTATTCCATTATGCAAATGTGTGTTTATTTCAACAATCTATTTCTGCAAAGAGTGTTTACTTCCAACAAGTTTTCATAGTTTGATTTCAATAAGGTTTTAGCTAAGGAATCCTCAAGACATTGAGAAAATCCCCCAGAAAATATAAAAAGAAACAAATACCTACAATCAATTACTAGATCACTAAGATTTCTTATTGCATATAGCTTCGGACACCACCCCTGGTTTGAATATGACATCAACAAAGAGTTGATTAAATGAAGGGAATAACAACACCCATCAACAATATTATCAATTCTAATTATGGGTATTCACTATTCTCTATGCTAATAACTTCAGCCCATGATTTATTCATTGAGGGAAAGATGTTTGAAGGTTCTATATTATGTTCATAGGGGAGCAAAGTGCAGTTTATATAATAAATGAAACATTCACAATGACTATGGTGCTAGAAAAAGTGGATTGAATAAATATTGTTTGATATCATCAAATGTTAATTGACAATCTTCGTACTATATAGTGTCTCCACCCCATCTTCTCACTAATATATAAGGTTGGCCTAGTTACTTTAATTGTGGAAATTACAAGATTTTTTTATTACATGTACACATATAAGCGTAAGAAGAGTGTCTCCACCCCATAATGCTCTTCCAAGAATCAATTTTCTTTCCCATAATAAATTTGAAAATTTATATTACCGTAAATTGCAGATTTTTGCCCCATACTTCATAGTGCAATCTTCATTAATAATGACCAAGACATATCTACATAAAATTATGGGGATAAATTTACTAAATTTTGGTTTAGGAATGAAAAACAAGGAACAAAAGATATTAACATGAATAATAGTGCTAGCCATAATCAAAATTGATATTGTTGTGCTTATATTTACTAATAAAGATTCTTTGACAGATATATGAAAATACATGGAAAACATATAAAAGGGATGAATCTGGTGTTGTCAATATCAATATTTTGTATACCATGACCTATTTGGCAATTGCAACTTGACATTATTGACTTATAAGTTTAGAGTGTATGCAACAATGTTGGAATCATTATGCAATATGTAATGGTACATGTTAAAAAAAATAGATGTATTGAATGTGATAAATTGGGAGGTATAGAGTACATTTGGTATATTCGAGAAAGTTGTTGCTTACACTAGAGACAAATACATCAATTGTTTAATGTTATAGTTCCATTTAGTTCATGGTATGCAAAATATCAATATTGACAATACTATTGTATATTTTATGTTTTGGTGCAATTATCATATTTGGATTAAAAATACATTGTCGAAGAGGTGTCAATCGTTGTTACCTTTACATTGACAACTATACATGACTCGAATTGACATAGTTTTGAAGGTCAGCCTCTCACATGATATAGTTTATTGCATTTGAGTCTTACAAAAGAAAATGTAGGTTTGTATTTCATTTCATGATTTACATTAGACATTATATACATGGGAAATAATATGTATATGCAAATAGAGCGTTCATTTACCTATGACATAAGTTTATGTGTTTCTTCCAATGTTATTTGTAGAGTCACGAATCTCTACTATGGAAATGTTTTCTTCGCATATTTTTACCTTTGTTAAGAGTATTGACAATAGAAATTATAAAAATACATGGAAAACACGAAAAGAGAGGATTTTTTTGTTGTGAATATCAATAATTTGTATACCGTGACATATTTACAAATTCAAAGATTAAGTTATTTACTTATAAGTTTATAGTCTACGAAACAATGTAAAAACTATTATACAAATGGTTAGGATATATGTTAAAAACATATGTATTAATGTGATGAATTGGGAGTTATAAATTAACATTCCTTTTAATTTGAAAAAGTTGGTGCTTAGACTACGACATGATAGGATAATTTCTTAATGTTACAATTTAAACTAGTTCGTAGTATGCACTATAATGTTACGTGATTTGTGCTCCTATTTTAGCCATTCAAACATACTCGATTGAATATTGTTTTCTTCCTCTTCTCTAATGGAAAAAACCTTAACGACGGGTTCTACTTTGTTGCATCAGAACCCTTGTTATTTATTCATTCAAGAAATAAATGGATCTTCTAGAGGTCTCGTGAGGAACAAAAATATACTTTTAGTGTTTTATGGTCAATACATGCCCATTTCTTTTAATCTAAATCCCGATCGTTCATTTTGGAAAATCCTCGATTTACACTTTATGAAGGGATCGTTACATTTTGTAGATTTACCTTTTTTATTGAGGATGCGTAGGTTTTTTTATTCGAGAAATTTTATTTTGAACTCGTGTCCAATTTGGGGTTTAGATAAATGATTTGATGTTGGTATGCACATAAATGCAACAATAGATTTGTAGTACCTATATAATTATGCCGAAAGACATTTTCCAAATGGGAAAGAGGCCTCCCGCAACTAACAATCGACAATGGGATCCACGGTAGAGGAGATCACATACGGCGTCGATGTACTTTCGCATGTGAACCGTCGATCATACATGAAGCCCTGATTAATAGTTGTTTATAACTATTCCATACAATTTATAATTATTACATACTTTTAAGTACTCCCCCAACGGACAAATTGGAATAATTTTTTATTGAAAATGCAAGTTGGAATTTTAAAATATGATATATTCTATACTTAAAGTTACCTATAAAACCATGAGTAATTGTTACAATATTAGATGTAAAGTGTAGTTTTTATAATATATTTTATGATTAATTCAATCATTACATTTCTATATAATTTGTTTTTATAAATATAATTTGCTTGCATTTTTTATTTCTTACAGGTAAAACATTATTTTATCTTATTTCACATAATAAGAAATGAAAGAACGAGTAAGCTTTGCTTACGTGTATTCACCAGTAACATGCTTCAAACGGAAATCTGCTTACGTGTATTCACCATAACGTGTATTAATTGTTCTCTTATTCAATTGTATGGTTAAATTTGTGTGAAGTTGTATCATTTTACCCTTACCAGGATATGGAGAAATCTGCGCTTATATTTTTTTAGTCAAATGGCTGATATATCATGCACACACCTTAATGACTCATTTCTCACACGGAAGTGCTTTGATCTTTGTTTTGAAAATAAGAAATCACTAATTGTTTTTGTGGAAACTCTTTTATTAGTGTTATCTTGATTGTCATATGTTAATTTCATGGTATATTGTATAGTCGATAGGCTTGTTACTCCAATTTAGAAGATGTATAAAGCATGTGTTGCACCATGCTAAATTCATTCAAAACATACAATTTCAGGAAGGGAAGCCCATTCATAATTTATGAGTTTTTATATAGGTGACTATGATGCCCAAATCTTGCCACTTTTTGTTAGTGAGATTGATTGCTCTACACCCAAAATATTCCTTGGCATCAGTCATATCTTGTACAAAGCTTCATCAATTAAGGAAAGTGTCAAATACTCACATTTTCTAGTCTATTTTTGTAGTCCTTCAAATAATAAATACTTTTGTTTTTTCAATTTACTTGAAAATACAACTCCTCCATGTTTTGCAAGCGGTTATTCCCTCTAGCAATTGTTCCTCCAATCTCTTTTAAAGCATATCAAAGTTTTTCAAGCACTTTTAGTTGGATTCGTTTATCCACCTTTGAACATATTTTTTCAAGACATTTTTGTTTTCCATTTTAAGATTTTGAGTCTCGAGTCTCTCGTCCCGTTGAAAATTAATAATTTCCTTTTAACGGAAAGTTAAAAATAAATAAAAAGTAAAAAAAATGTCCTATATGTATTTATCAATACGCTCTTTGGCATCATCTATCTCAACATGAAAAAAAAATGATATGAACAATGAGGCCATAAATTTGATACCTTTTGTGGTTTTGGTGATAATATCTTTGCAAAATTTAGAAATCAACATCTCATGCATTTTGTATATTTTGATTAAATGGGTTATACTTTGACAATATATATGATAGTGTAAAAGGTGTTGTTTATCCATTTACCAAGATGTAAACCTTAAGAGATACAAAGTCATAAGGGACGAGGTCGAGCTTGTGAGACAAGGGAATTTGTCGAATGGAAACCCTTCAATTGTTGGCAGCTATAAGCCTAAGAATTATAAGCACTTAACATGTACAAGCTTTAGATTCAACCTTATCCCATGAACTCATAGTCGGTCTTTTGTGTCACTAGTGTCGAAATTCAAATAAGAGATCATATATACACAACATACACACTATTATTCTGGATGGAAATTATAAGGGATAATCACATCTACATACTATCACTACCATCAAAGGGACTACATTTTTGGGCTGCATACACTACATAGAAAGGGGAAGTGTTGAATTCCATACCACACATTTTCATCTAATCTAGCTATAGCCCACTATCTTGGCATCATTGGCGCGAGGGAACCTAAGGACACTATTTCACACACAAGCACACAGAACTACATGGAGTCTGGAATGTAGTGCAACTCTTGAATAATAAGTTCACTCTTCGGGTGACCATCGAGGTTCAGTCCACTTCACATTTTACATATTTTATTCAGATTTGATGTGTTTGTGAGCTTTGTGCAGGTAGCTAGGGTTTGTTTTAGGTTACATGTGTGATCAAAACCCTAACAACAAAGGTAACATGACAAAGAAGAGATTAAAGTGACAATCTTCGACCCAAAAAGAAGCGATCCCAAGATTTCACACAAGTCACCAATGCCTAGAATCGACACCAACACCTGTGCCCTCTATCCTCCTCTTGGGGCACCCTTCCATCCCAATCAAGTGCAGAGAGTCTAACTTAACGAGCTTCTCGTGACATCATTCCATCTAGATCCAGATCTAGTATATACACATAGTTACCCAAATCTACATCAATCACACAAAAAAGCTAAGTCACCTATCTTTCCCATTTTCTTATAGTCTTGCATTACTTGAGTACTTAACATTTGTATTTTATCTATATTATTTTATACATTGTTAGTTACTCTAAATATTATATTTAATTCAAATTAAATTAAATCATTTGGTGAACCCACTCTTATTCAAACTCCTTTCCCTAGGATCCCAAAACCCTCATGGCTAAAAAGAGGTTCCCATCTCCCAAGCATGATATGACCTATACACATATGTAAACCTATTTTTCCAATGCCTCTGAAGAATTTGAATTTCATGACCTCATGCATAATCCCCAATATGATCCCATAATCCTCCAACAACTCCTTGACTTCCAAAACCCTTCATGTTGGTTTTGAAAACCCCCGATTTTACATAGTCTCCCCTGACCAAAATTTTTCTCATGTTCTCCCTCATCCACCATAGTCACTAATGTTGCTTCATCCTCTTCTCCTTCTCTTATAGAAAAATGATAATATTAATATAGATTCTTTGCATGATGAGGTTCTTTCTTGTGAAAACATAGATGCTAATAATTCTACTTTTGATAATGACAATGTAAATGTGCATAATGATGTTCCTACTTGTAGTCAAGATGAATGTAAATCTCTATCTCCTACTCTTCCTACTTCTAAATTGTTTCCAATGATTGCCATGATAAATATGATGTTAGTACTCCTACAAGTTCTTTATATGTTGATGATACTCTTGATGAAATCCTTGCTTGTGAAAATATGACTGATAGTGATTTTGATTATGCTTTTGATCATGAACATGTTAGTGATGATGTTGCTTCTATTAAGAAGTTGAAATGTGAATTTACTACTCCTCTTTCTTCTACTTCTGAAGTTATTTCCAATGTTTCCCATGATGATTCCACTTCTACCCCTAATGCACCTCTTATTGTGTCTCTGAGCCTACATCTAGCATCCCCATAGAGCCTCCATGTTCCTCTCCTCCTCTTACACCTCCTCCTCCTTCCACATCCACTCCTCCTTCTCAAGTTCCCATGATCACTCACAATGGAAAGATCCAACCCCTAAATGTGCCTCTCACTTCTCCAACCATTCCTTCACACGATATCCTATCCCTCATGCATGTTGTTGGTAATTTGCAATCTCAAGTTCATACCCTTACCCTCAAAAGTAAATCCTATTATGCTTCCATTGACAATAATTCCCTTCATGGAAATCCCATTCCTAAAAATATTCACAATTCCACTTTCCCCAAGGACTTCATCATGCCTACTTTCTCCTTTTTCATGGTACTGAAAATCCTTATTTACATCTCAAGCATTACCATTTAGCCATGGCTTGCTTATTCCAATGATCACTTGTTACTCAAAGCATTTCATCATAGCCTTGTTGATCATGCTCTCCAATGGTATACTCATTTTCCTTATGGATCCATTAGTACTTATTATGATATGGAGGATGCTTTTCTTAGACATTTTATTTCTAACAATGGTCCTAAAGTTACATATGAATGCTTTCCTTCTTTGCATCAAGGAAAGAATGAACCAATTTTAGATTACATTTTACACTTCAATTCTTGCATGCATCAATTATTATTTCAGCCTATTGATTTAGAAATGTAATTTATTTTTTTGTCGTGGCTTAATTCCTCCCTTAAAAGAAAAGCTATTATATGATACATGTGAATCATTTACTCTTTTGTGCTATAAATTTATTGATTTAGAAAAATACCTCATTGTGGATAATGTCTTAACACCTTCTTCTACTTCTTCTATTCTCCTCTATGCCTACTAAGTCTTCTCTCTCCCTCTATTGACCCTCCTACATGATCCCCATCTCTCTCCTCCATGTAAGCATCTTCCTTCCCCTCCACCACATCGACATTCACCTAAGTCTTCTTCATCTCCCACTCATGAACCATTGCACTTCTCACATAATGTAAACCACATGATGTCTTGTGAACCTTACTTGATAAGTGACTCATCCATCTACCTTCTAACCAACATCATCCACCTCACCACTTGCACCACCAACATGACCACCCTTTCTATAATTTTCACCACATCAATGGCCATCGTGATAATGATTGTTATGCTCTCCATGATCACCTACAACAATTAGAAGACAAAGGTGTCATTGCTTTCCACTCTCACTCTCATGAGCACTCTCTCTCTCTCTCTCTCTATCCACATAAGTGAGCTTCTACCACTTGTTCACTTGTCTCCTTCACCTCCTCCTAAGGTTATCATCTCACCCACCTCCTAAGGTCATTATCCATCCACGTCCTCCAGCTAATCCACCTATAGTTACATCCTCTCATCCCTCACACATTTCTACAACATCTCATTGGCTTCCTAAGCCTCTTGCTTCCACACTTCCTATCACCACACCTCCCATTATTGGCACCATTTCCTCTGACATCCAATTCGACACTTATCCTCACCCATGTTTGCTTCACATGTTCCCTCCATGCCTCACATGCCTCTTCATCTCTGGTAGATGACATCCATTTTCCATCTCATTACCCTATGACACACTCTCATGCTATGGTTCACACTTGACTGTTGAGGGCATACTACATCAATGAACCTCCCATTCATACTTCTCATGTTATGTGCTTCATGTCATATCTTTTCTAGCATCTACTCACACATGACAAACCCATTTCTCATGACGCACTCTTTTTTATGGTTCATTCTTGACTCTTTGAGGGGGCATTTATAAATGAACCTCATTCTCACACTAGGGGGAATCACTCTTCTTCCCCCCTTCATCTCATCACACATAATTATAAACATTATTTTACATCATATCATTATTAATTATCAACACATCATTATTATTTACTTTTATTTATCTACCACATTACATCACATACATACATTTCTACTTATTACATGTTATACCATACATTCCTATTCACACACATTCTTTATCTAGTCCATTACTTGGTTATTCTTTCCACATCATAACACATTTCAACCATCAACAATATATATCAAATCAACCATCCCAACAATGCCTATAGAATCTATCAAAAACATAAATAAAACAAAATAATCATATCATCATCATCATCATAAATATAATGCATCATATAACAAAATATATATATATATATATATATATATATATATATCCTCCAAAATCATAAGTTACAAAATACAATCATGGGGGCAAGCCCCCATGCATCAATACATCATATATAATACATCATCTATCATCCTCATTATCACTATCTATAATCGTGGGAGCTCTAGAACTAGAGGCTTCACCGCTCACTCTACGCCATCATCTCTCTCGCCTCTATACCTCTCTAGCTAACTACTCATAACATATAAGCTCCATCATCATCATGCTCTCTCTCATCATATCACCCTATGTAGCTCCACATATCATGTCATGCAAATATATCCTGAGCTAGGCCTCCTCTATCCTCCTCCTCCTGACCTCTCTCTCTCACTCTTCTCTACACAAGCCTCATCACACTCACTCAAAAAAATTGTGCACATCACCACTTTATATAGCACTAGCTCAAACAAATGGGCATGCTCACCCAATAATAACATCAACCCGCTCTCTAGCATACCTCCTCCCATGAGCACATCTGGGGGCACATTTCAAGTCAACATGCATATGGAGGTGTCCATAATCAACAACCAATAAGCATCACCTACAATCCCACAAAAACATTAGTTATTACACATATTTGCATTCATCAATTAATCAAAAAAATAATAAACAAATAACATACAACAAAAATAAATACTTACGCTCTCTCATCATTGCTACATCATCTATCATCGGGGGGTAGGTGCTTGTCCCTCTACTCCCTCCAACTCTACCCACCACCGCATCCACCACACTACCACTAATAAAAAAACACCCATCATGTGTCACCCACCACTGCTATATATGCATGTGTCACACCCACGTCATCATCCACTTATATAGGCTCTATGGTCGTCCGCCTCATCTCATCTGGACTGGATGCACTAGTTGTGCTCTCTGTCGGGCCCAACCTCGCCCTCAGTTGTCTCTCACCACTCTAGTAGATCGACACCATATATATGGCTCCAGGGGGCACATCCTGGGCCATGCCAAACTACCTCGATACTCACTCACCCTGAAAACAACTCAATCACCCCTGGGAAATGATCCTCTAACCACATAGTGTGTCATATGCATCACAACTCCACACCATCCTCTACCCATCCTCCATAGTCCTATATATACCTCCATATAATGGCCCCATGGCCCATCTGATCTATCATCGACCTATATGTGGTCATACCCATCCTCCTACTACTATGGTGCCCACCCACCTCACTTGCTGAATATCTCGGGTCGAGCCCAATCGGCCCGTGGCCCACTGAGTGGCCTCAATATAACAATATGCTCATATGCCCACATGTAACAAAGTAGTGGCTCCTAGCCCACCACCATGATCCTCCTGTGTAAATCTATACAAGTCCCTGTATAAAATGGGCCAATACACACCATGCCCAAGCATATCTAGTACCATGCTCCTCTATGTTGTGAAAAATATCATGCATCCTGTACAAAATCCCAACTCCACCACCCCCACTGCCACCGATGAAGAAAGCTATCACAACCAATATAAATTTCCACAATCATGGAACCCCGATCTCAAAATAACATCCAAACTAATATGTGTCTCAACTATACTCCATGTCCCTATAAAATACCATCATGTCTCCCTCATCTGACTACGGGCATCCAATATGGCCATGATCTATACTCTCTCTCCTACTATAGGCAACCACAGTATCCTATATACATCCTCTAGTGTCATCATCATCTCTCTCTATGAAAAACTAGAATGTACAAGTATCATACACACCATCTCTCACAAAAAGTAGTCAACATAGGCATATTATGGGGTATCTCCCCAATCTAGCAATGTGTCACATGACGACACATGTCCCAATATATCCCACTCAACATCTAACAACCCCAAAGTAAGCAATGTACTCAAGTGACACACACACAAACTCTCTGGAGTGTATGTCCCTCTACACAACACAAAAAAAACAAAAATTCTTACATTAGTTACACCATACATACTACAAAATCACTCATCATAACATAAAATTAATCAAAATACATGCATTTCACAAAAAATAATGCCAAAACCCTTGCCCTGGATGCTAGCGCCTAGGAGAGTCAGCACATCCAATCCGTAAGTAAGTCACTAGAGAGTGAACTAGGTGCTAGTGTCCCTGAAGGACATAAAAATACTCATGTCCATCCATCCCGGTTAAACAAAAACACCCAAAACTAAAAAAATTCAAATTTTACTAAAATTACTAAAAATAAATTTTGAACAAAAATTTCTAAAAATAATCATACATACCAGCTCCTCGGTCATCATCATCTCGTACAAGCCATGGTCACCCCACTCTCTCAAATCTCATCAAACTCTTGCTCTAACACATGACATTCTCGTAGCTCTAGAGCTCAAATCTCAAACACTCTCGGTACAAATGAAATTACCATTCACCTTTTCTATTACTATATATAGTAATTCCTATTTACCATATATATAGTTATTGTTTACAATCATTTTTACAACTAATACATATTACATAAGTTTTTCTCATATCTTGAGCCTCATAACTCCATTTTCTCTCTCCATTTTTCACATTGTCATATATCATAATATCTCTAACAGCACCATACCATACAAATTTCAACATCTCATATTCAAATCTGGCACATGTACTAATCAATATCTACTCATACTTTGACAATACTATCTCATACTATTTCTCATTTACTATTACACATCTTTATATGTCTTGCTTTTGGCTCAATGCTCATTTCTCCACCCTTCACCCTTTCACCCTTTCACCAAAGGGGGCATATAATCGAGATCATCTTATAATCCCTCTCAAGATACAAAACAATCAATCAACATTCCAAATACATTACTATCACAATTTTCTCTGATCTCATTTAAACAAAGGTACAATCATTCTATATACAATAATCAATACTTTCTACTATTTCAAATCTATTCCCCCAAATGACCTAATCTGGGGAAAAGCAAAAAAAACCTCTCCATGAGTAATCCTAAGTACATATTATTTCAAAATTTTTCTATCACTCAAAATCAAATCAATCAATCGATACAATAAGCACATTTACTTTACTATCTCTCCTAGATGACCTAACTTGGGAGCTTTACATTACATTACTTTTCACTTCCAGATGACCTAACTTGAAGCCATCCAACACTATTCAAATCGAACACCCATTACTATAGGAGTGGGGGAAATGAGATGTCATTTCCTTTCCTATACTACTCCTATATGGGTTCTTCAATCGGAACAAACAATTTTTCAATCATCAAACTAAATAAATTTGGTCTCTATCCATCTACAATGGTTGGACCTTTTTGGGGATGCGTCATGGATGGAGAGTAAAAACTACCTCTCTCCCCAACACTCTTCCTCTGGTGAAGGATGCCCAAATCCTCCCATTTTCAAACAAAATCAGGTTGGGAATTGATCACTCCCTACCTCTTCTATCACCTCGAATAACAATTCAAAATCCAAAGTCTCCAAATCATTTCAACTATTTCTCCAAGTGCTCCTTACAATGGTTTTCTATCTCCACTTACACCACATGGGTCAAAGCATTGATCCATGGTTCACCACGCTACAAGTTTCTACATTCTACATGCACTTTGCAACATGGCTTCTCTCAGACTCTATACAGTGTATGTTCCTTACTTCCTTTACACTACTTGAATTTCATTCAAATAACATAAAGGGGGGGAAATGTAGACACAAAATCACACACATATTACTATTTTACTATGTCATCAATATGTTGTTATATGCATGGATCTTAAGTAAGAAAAGTATTCACTAGTGACACTATCCTCTTGTCCATCCATACTCTTTTTGATTTATTTTATTGTGATCTCTCACATCTTGTCATTTATGTATCCACTTTATGTTAGTCACAGGGATCCATGTTTTCTCTCTTTTTCACATTTTCATCATTTATCCCAGGACACTAGCGCCCACTTTGGACACTAGCGCCTAGTGCACGCTATGTCCATTTTGGGCGCTCTTGTCCTTTTTCTTTTTTACACATTTTGACATTTTTGGTTGTCATTTTCTCCTTTTTTATCCTTATCCCATGTTCATAGTCAGACTTTTTGTGTCACTAGTGTCAAAATTCAAACAAGAGATCCATATATATACACAACATACACACTATTATTCTAGCTAGCAATTCTAAGGGGCAATCACATCTACATACTATCACTACCATCAAAGGGACTGCATTTTTGGGTTGCATACACTACATAGAAAGGGAAGTGTTGAATTCCATACCACACATTTGCATCTAATCTAGACATAACATGATATCTTGGCATGGCACATGCGCAAGGGAACCTAAGGACACTATTTCACACACAAGCACACAAAACTACATGGAGTCTGGAATGTAGTGCAAGTGCTCGGTAATAAGTTCACTCTTAAGATGATCACTTGAGGTCATTTCAACTTCACAAATTTCATATTTTCATTCAGATTTGATGTGTTTGTGAGCTTGTGCAAGTAGCTAGGGTTTGTTTTGTAGGTTACATGTGTGATCAAAACCTTAACAACGAAGGTAACATGACAAAGCAAAGATTAAAGTGACAGTCTTTTAGACCCAGGAAGCACTTGTATTGTCTTGTATTTTATGAGATTGTACATTCTTAGTTACTCTACAATTTGATTTAATCCAAATTAAATTAAACCACAATCATGTTCTTTTTAGTTATGAAAAAGTTGCTTATTTTATATAGATTTATACACAAGGTATATTGGTATATGTATTCATTGTATATTAGAAATTAACACACTAGTGCATGTGCTCTTATCGAATGAAGGGTTCCTCAATTAATGTTCATTCGCACATGGTTGGAAAGGAGACATCCATATGAGGTATTCATGAAATGTAGACATTGTTAACTAAAAGAGTGGTAGATGGACTATAGAAATGCCATTTTTAAATGTTGAAGTGTACCATTTACAACAAAATCTCATCATACTATTTTTCACTCTTTCAAGACTAACACACACACATTCACCATGGAACCATTTCACTTCTTCATCATCGCAGTCATCATCTTCATCAAAAGGAGGGGATGACAATGTAGCTATTAGTGTCAATTCATCAAGAGGAGATAATGATTCCTTAAACCAATGTGGATATGCACACACTAAAATCTCAGCCAAAGTTATCAGCCCATTGATTTTATGAAAAACAATTTTCCATTAATTTTTTTCCTAATTTACAACATTTGTCAAAATAATTATCACCAAAAAAAAGCGATGCATTTGAAGCACAAACATTGCTAACAAACCATTTTTCCTTTGAACTCATTTTGTCTCTTTTGTTGATTTACACCCACTTTTGGCTTGGAGGATAGGCTTGATGAAAATGATGTGATTTATGTTCTCTAGGTATAACACAACATATTATTTATTTTTTCTCTCAATTTTTCTAAATTTATTGTACTTGGTTGTGTACTAATTTATGTTCATAGCTTTTGAGAAAGAAGGTGTAGGATGAGTTAGATGCAATAGTAGGAAAGGGAAAATAGCTTCCATATCTAAAGGGGCAGTGAATGAGATTCTATGAATGCATCCAATTGGTCCCCTCTTATTGTGGACACCAATGTGGTTAAGTGTGACATACTCAAGCATATGAAAGCATCCTATCTACAGGAAATGGTGTAGGAGACTTTGAAAATATTTTGAGGGTGAGAAGAATGTGGATACCAAGGTCAATTCCCCGAGTCTTTCCCCCTTAGTAATGGGTCATCATGGTTCCTCGGCAGCTTATGAAGAGTTCAAATTTGGAACCATGTACGAGTTTTCATTGTGTTGCCTCCTTTGTTGGGTATGTGCATTGTGTGAATGATTATGCGTTCAAGTGGGAATTTTGGTGAGCCTATTCATAGCATCTTGTGGCTTTTGTTTAGGTCCTCCATTTGTCTTGTGACATAAAATTCATATGTTTTATGTGGAATTGTTAGAAAATATAATTGTTGTCAATATTCCTACATTTTATGTGCTAAAGAACCTTACCAATTAGTAGGGGATGGTGGTCTTGAGGTTCATGGGCTTGAACTACCACATATCCTCTATGTAGCCCAAATCTTGCACTATAATTATACCTTGCATAATACCATTGTAGATGCCGAGAATGCAAACTTTTTCCCTCTTACTTGAATAATAATGCAACGAAATGGGGTTTTCCATCATGTTCTCCTATAACAAGACATGCCTTCTCATTTCGAATTAAATCACAACAATTTAATTTTTCTTTTATTTTAAAATAAATCCACATAAGAACTTTTTGAATTTTAGATCGAGAAATTTTACAACACTAGACAAGAAGGTTAAAAAAGACATTTGCAAGCTTCCTTGTCTATAAGATTTCATATCTCATTTTTGGTTCCATTCATTTGTCCCTCTGCTTACACATTCTCCTTTATCAAATTCCACTAACAAATTTATTTCCTTCAAATTCAACCCTTCACACCACCTCCACTTCACTCTTGCATCGATCTCTTTCGGCGTTCACATTGCATTGCTTGCGTGCGATTGCTAGTTCTATACATATTTATAGATCATTAATATACATATTGGCATACAATTTGTAATTTTCACATGTATGGCGTGGGGGCACACTTTTCAACTTTTACATAAATCACACCCCTAATTTTTGGGAGTGACAGGTTTTCATTTTCTTATCCCTTTTAATTTTAATTCAACAATTTCATCACTAGATTAAAATGCAACTAATTGTTTGATTTGGAAAAGCATTTAGAGTAGGAATGATCCATATTAGCATTTCGAGTAGGGGTTTCAAATGTCTATTGTCAAAGAGTCTTGAAATATTTCTTTTTTAATTACATTTTTTTTCTTGTTATATTTTTGAGGTTCTTCGGAGGATTTTTGGGCTTCTTTTGGTACCATGAAATGTTGTAGGCTTTTTGTAGCAAGTTTTTTTATATAGTTTTCTTCACCGCCTTTCCAACACCAATCCTCTTCTTTACAAATCAATTCAACGAGTTAAGAGATATGACCCCAACAAGGATCACTAATAATAATAATAATAACAATAATACGATAGAATTCATATTTTACCACTTTTTCCAATTCAAATTCACCCTTGAAGTGGATTCATGTCATCTCCATATTGTTAGATATGTCGCACATCCCTACAAGTGGCACACCTATTTTGGGGACGCACTTGGTTGCTATTCTGGGCAGGCGATTGTGTTAAAGAAATAAAACGACACCTATATTTAGTGTAGTCTTTAAATTAACTTTGTAACTTGAGTCAAACTATGAGTATGTTTTAAAGTCTTATATTTAGGCTTTATCTTGCTTTCCAAGAAAGGTTAATTATAGATGCACTTTGGTTATAAAAATGCATACTCTCAATGTGAGACGTAAGGATCCAAATATTGAATAGTTTGGGCTCATAGATTTGAATATTGGTTATTATATTTACAAGATTTTTCAAATTAATACAAAAGTGACTTTTTACCGAGTTTTTTTACCAAAGAGGGTTTTCTAGGATACACACTTCATCAATATTTTTGGTATTCTTTTAGTTTAATTGAAATCTACTTCTTTCTAAATATATTGTTTAGTTTATGGCATGCATAGCTAAATGAAACCCAACATCTAGTGTCGAACCAAGGTTGCAAACTTGGTGGGGTTTTCTTTGATTTTCTTTAAATGATTTTCAGTTGCATATTTTGTTTTTTGGTAGAATCTCTTATGTTGCAACTAGTAACACAAGAATTAAAATTGACAAGTTTGATGGAAAAAACTTTGAGTTGTGAAAACTCAAGATGGAAGATCTTTTGACAGAGAGGGATAAGTAGATTGTTGTGACACAAAAGGCTCCTAGAAATTTGGCATAGGAAGAGTAGAAACGAACATGGTAGAAAGAAATATAGTAATATCAGGTTATATGTTTCTAACTCTATGTTATTGAATGTTTCTAGTGAGAAAACAATAAAAGAGTTATGGGACAAGCTAGGAACACAATAGCAGTCCAAGTCTTTGATGAACAAGATTTTTCTAAGGAAGACATTGTATTACTTACGGATGAACGATGATAACTTGGTTTTGTTATCCATATTTCGCCCTCGTGCCAAATATTGGATCGACCACAATCCCGCATAAGAGGAAACAAAATAAAAAAATGGGAATCAAAAAGGGCTTCAAAATTGGCTAGATATAAAGGTGTAAGCGGAGGATGCCAAGTGTCAGTATGGCATTGTTTCATGGGGTGAATAGAGAAAAGGTTTCTAAATGAATGCCAAACTACCGCGTGTCCTAGGGGAAAACAGACCATCGGGAAAAAGTTGGTTCTTTGCCCTTGTTATCTCAAAAGGGGTAAAAGTTGCAAATGGCCTGACAACTCCGCCCAAGGAAAAGTCGATCTCAGGGCCCGAGTCAAAGCCAAAGCGGGAATCGGAAGAAAGGGCAAAAGATAAATTACTGCACCCGTAGGCCCGAATTTTTTCCAATCTGCCTAAGACGTGTCCCATATCAAAAGGGGACCCATTCTTCAAGTTGTTTTCCCGCCTCCCTGTCTTTTACTGTACAAACTCCGAAGGGGCATATCTTTTGACTCGGGGCTCGAGATATTGCGAATCAGATGCCGTTGGAAAGATCTCGGCCTCACCCATACCCCTGGAGGTCTCGAAAAATTAATTTTGAGGAAGTTAGGTAAAGAAAATGGAGGAAACATCTTCGGGATTTTAAGGTAGGATCTTCTTGCCTCAACAACCAAATTAGATTTGATCTGTTTTGTCGTTTCCTCTTCCTTCAAGGCGCCAAACCAAGGATTGATGCAAAAAGATGGATTTGGGGAGAGATTTCATAAGAGGCATTAATAGTGGTGGTTGAACTTCGACCTATTTTTCCCGCTTCTCTCTCTTCTTCTTTCAGGTTGAATCTATAAATACGGGGCAGGGTTCATTGTAAAGGGTTGGACATTATTTGTTTTGCAGGCTCCCTTCTCCTCTTAGCAAAATGATTTGTGGGGTTCAGGCCTTCCATCAAAAATTTGCAATATGTTTCTGCCTCTTGGCTATTTTGTAATGGACTATATCAATCTACAAAGCAATAAAACAGTCTGTGATCGATTTTAAATCCTTTCTTGTCTCTTTTGCTTTTCATCTGGTCTCTCATTACATATCTGGCTATATGTGCTTGTTTATTGTATGCATTTTGTTGGTTTGTACCTATTAGAAAAATAAGTGTTCATCATTTATTTGGTGCATCACCTCGTAGTTTAGCTTTGTTTTAATTTCTGTAATTCTTCTATCCTTGTCTCCTTGGTAAAGTTTAGATTAGGATTAAGAATGGATCCTCTGCAAGTTTCTACGTATGCACTTAAACAGAGAGAATAAGGAACCAACCTTAGATCTAGAGAGCTTTCCCATTTTTCAAGGTCCCACACTGGGAAAGTTCAATGTTACTGCAATCACACCAAATGACTCGCCTTAGAAAAGCGGATCTGAAACTCATTTGGGGTGCTTTGTGATTTCGCATTAACAATTTTTGCATGTCCGGTGGGACTAAGAAGTCTCTATCTTATTACAATAGGGATTAATGTACACTTGTTGTGATTCTCGATTTTAAGAAGCCTTAAAATTGTACATCCGACAACTCAAAAGAAACAAATCCATTGGTTTCAGAAAGACAAGCTTGGGAGATTCATGAGAAAAATCCGGTCTAGAGCAAGGAAAGAAGGTGACCATCAAAAGAAAACAAGCTCGAGTTCTAGGCCATACCCCCGGTTCAATATCAAGCTAGACCCCGATGACGCTAGAATAGGCCACCACCTCGGACCGTAAACCAGAGCGTAACCAAGGACAACCCCAAGCAACTAGACCTTCAATCAATGATCCTAACGCAAATTCAATGTCAAGAGCATTGGTCGCAACACAGAACAATATGACACATGAATATGATTGGTGTTTTCCATGTAATTAGCCACACAACCAATCAACGTGCTTTAATGGTGCTCTAAATCAAGCCTTGATGGTGCAAACTAGTATGGTGCCACAAGAACTGTCCCAAGAGGAAGATTAGCAACAAGGATCTCAACAAGGTGGCCCCCCAAATGAGACTATGTTTGTCAACTGGCAGGCAAGACTTCTGTGGGATGAATCAGTTCCCTTCTCAAAGTGTAGTTGCCAATACACAGTCTAAAAAGAGAAGTATTGGAGAGGGCCGACCACTAAATTCAGGTGACCCTCAATCTTCCATCACTCCACAAGGTCTTGGTGTTCCAAGTACAACTCCAAACATACAGAACCAATCCAAGCCACCTCCCAAACCCAATCAAGCACCGGTTGTAACAACCCATGTGCAAGAAAGAAATGTGTCTGGGAAGGGGCAGCAAAAGGACAACACATTCAATATTATTTAGCAGATGAAAAGGACAAATGTGAACTTTTCACTATGGGAGTCATTGTCCATTCCAGGGCAAAGGGATCTGTTGCAGACTACCATGCAAAATTGGTCAAGTTCAAATCAACCCCCTAACCAACAAGAAAGAGTGCTTACCAATGCAGTTCATCCTGGAGGAACCATGGAGAACAACAAGGTAAAAACCTGAGACCTCCTCCCTTCTATGTCTCACTGATTATTGGGGACAAATTAGTGCATAATTGTATGATTGATTCTGGGGCCGTAGTTTTTGATGCCCAAACAAATAGCTGATTAGTTGGGTCTCCAATATGAGGTCCTCTCTAGAGGAGTATTCCAATTAGATGGGACAATAGTAACCATTGTGGGAATTATCAAGGATCTTAGTCTCACTCTACACGCTTGCCCTAATGTGACTGTTTTGCAAAACATGTCAATCATAGACCTACCACCACATTTTGCTTTGTGTCTGTCCAGAGACTTCACTGCCAAAATTGGAGGCTACCTATCTGCTAATTGGTCACATATGCTCTTTAGGACAAGGTATGGGGCGAAGGCCACAATCAGATATGAACCTATTGTTGATTATCATATTGAATCCTATGTGCCTAGCCCAATCAATGACAATCTGCCACTTTTTGATCAAGAAGACCTCCTAAACACTAATGAAACAGATATACCAAGTTGAGATCTATCCCGGACTTGACTTGACCCTAGATGAGTGGGCCGATAAAAACATGCTTTTGACCCCTATAAGGAGATGGAGGAATCTGAACTGGGTGTCTACTACCTACATGAAGAGAATCAGCCTCTTCCTAACCTAATCAAACCAGAATACAAGGATGACAATGAGGTATGGCAATTTTTCTTTGATGGCTCAAGGAGTAGACAAGGAGATGGAGGAGGAGCCATGATTGTGTCCCCCAGAGGTATGAGATATTATTCACTTTCGATTCTAGTTCACTTGCTCAAATAACACTTTGTTGAATATGAGGCTTTAGTCCAAGGTCTTCATTGGGAAAGGAAGGCGGGAATAAAGAACTTGCAATTATTCGGTGACAATGAACTAGTTGCCAATCAAGTCGAGAGGACTAAATGCTATAAAAAATGACACCTTTCAAGAACTACAAGAGTAGGGTATGGGATCTCATGGAGGATTTCAAGGCCTTCAGTATTGTGTCCATACCCAGGAAGGAGAATGAAGCTGCTGATAGACTTGCAGCAGTTGGAGCAACATTTGATGTGGTTGACAACATCAAGAGGGACAGAGAACAACCACATATCCATGTGGTTATGAGGCAAGCAGTGCCAGATAATAATACATGCTTTGATAGGTGTTTGAGAATGATCAACAGATCATTAAATTTTTACAAGAAGAAGATGAATTCTCAACTATAAACCAGAGTAGACTAGAGCAGCAGAAAGATGCGGAATCGATAGTACAAATGCATACAAACAAGCTTCCCAAAGTCTTAGTAACACTGGAATCTATTTTTAGTCCTAATGATCAGTTCCAAAAAGAGAAGGCTACCATGCAGATCAAAGGAGAAGATTCAGAGTCAATCCCAGTTGGAGAAGATAAAACACTTCAAATTGTGAAAGTGGCCACCAAACAAGAAAGGTATGAATTCATACAACTTTGCCAAGAATTCCCTGATGTGTTTGCTTGGAGTTATGAAGACCTAAGGGGGTTCAATCCAAAGCTAGCACAACACACAATAGAACTAGATCCAGTTGCTCAGCCCATCAGGCAGAAACAGAGACCGGTCAACCCACATATTGAGCCTCTGATGAAGAAGGAGTTGAACAAGTTGATAGAGGAAAGCATCATATTTCCAATTAAACACGCAAGTTGGGTTGTAAATCTAGTCCCCGTGAAAAGGAAAAATTGACAAATCAGGTTGTGTTGACTTTAGGGATTTAAATAGAGCCTCCCTCAAAGATCACTACCCACTCCCTTCAATGGAGCAGATCTTGCAAGTAGTGTCTGGATCAGAAAGTTTCTCCCTCCTAGATGGCTACTCAGGGTACAACCAGATCATGGTGAAAGAAGATGATCAATCAAGACAACTTTCACCACCAAATGGGGCACCTATGCCTACAGTAAATGTCATTCGGATTATCCAACGCTAGAGCCACTTTTTAGAGGCAATGGATATGGCATTTAAGGGGTGAATCAACAAAATAGTGTTGATCTATCTGGATGACATTACAATGTTTTCCAAAAATACAACAGATCATCTCTTCTACCTAAGGCAGGTGTTCCAACGATGCAAGAGTTTTGGGGTGTCACTGAACCCCAAAAATGCATATTCTTCTCCCATGAAGGTAAGCTTCTAGGCCATATTGTATTAAAGGAAGGATTGGCAATTTGACCCGAGAAAGAGTTCAAGCAATAAGAGCATTACCATTGCAAGTCAAAAGAAGGCTCTTCAAATCTTTTTAGGAAAAATCAGTTTTTTCCATAGGTTCATTCCAAACTTTGCTACCCTTGTTAAGCCAATAACATTGATGCTGAAGAAGAGCTTGACATTCGGATGGACAACTAAAGGAAAAGCAAGTTTGAGGCTATTAAACAAGCCATATCACAAGCCCCAACTCTTGTGAACCTGATTTTTCCAAAGATTTCATATTGTATGCCTTTGGTGGCGCGACACAATTTCAACAATCTTGGTGTAAAAGAACAAAGAAAGCTTCAACCAGAGTCCGGAAGATTATGAAGTGAGGTACTCCTTCATTGAGAAGCGAGTCCAGCAAAGAATAAGAGGATTGAAGAAGTTTAAGCATTTGGTTTCAAAAACAAAATCCAACTATTGGTCTCCCATGCGGGAGTTAAAGAATTCCTTCTCGGCGAGGACCCGAATGAGAAGCGTGCAGGGATGGATCACCCGTGTCATGCAATATGACATTGAGATCAAGGTCACCAAGTGGTATGTGGCAAATGGTTATGTGAACAACTAGCCTCGTGTCAACAAGATAAAGCAGACAGTGAAAAGGAGGTTGTTTTTTTTCTACAAAATGATCAAGAAGAAGGGAGAGATGATGTACCTGCTCCTTGTTGGACCCAAGATATGGTGCACTTCCTTCGAACAGGCTTGTGTCCTCATGCGATGAGTAAAGCAAAAAGAAGGCATTTCAGGCTACAGGCCATCCCATATGTTCTTTTGATGGTGTCTTGTTCAAGAGGGACATCAATGGCATTCTACCGAGATGCATTGGGGCAAATAAGGTAGAGAGATTACTACAAGAATTCCATGTTAAAGCAATTGGAGTCTTAGGAATTAATAATATCTAATGCGGAATAATTCCTTAGAATCACAATAATAAGAAGTATGAATAGAATTATAGAAATGAAAAATGCACAACACGAAGACAATATTTAACGTGGTTCACCCAATGTGGGCTACATCCACCAAGAACACTTGCTCAGATTTTATTACAAGCCAACAGTCTTCACAATTACAATAATCAGATCTTGTTTGGAGCTACGCTCAACAAACCCTCCCGAATTTGCACTTGAATTCACACACACTATTCACCTTCACAAAACACACTCATCTCAATCCTATTGTATGTCCATCTATTTATAAGTACATCAATAGGTAGCCGAAGAGGTGGTTTTACAAAACAATGGGTACCGAAAAAACCATGGGCCCAAAAACAGCCCATAACGGTTACCCATTACCCATGGGTTAATAAACCACCCATAAAAATTTGCTTCGGGGCTTCACCCCCGAACTCCTTGACCCGCTCACCGGCGAGTGGGACCACCGTAAAAATATCCGAGTGTAACACATGGAAGGTGTACCAAACTCTAACATGAAAACAAGCTCCACAAACATAACAATCTCCCACTTGGAGACTGATTTCCACTGAGCAAGCTTCTCAACCCTTCACTATCATCCGCGAAGGCCAACCAAAGCTGAACATAGCTTTAGTTTATCCCTTATGACCACCTTGGTCATCATGTCTGCAGGATTCTGACTGGTATGAATCTTCTCCAACTTCAACTTATCTTCCTCCAAAGTTGTCCTGATGAAGTGATATCTCAACTGTATATGCTTCGTCCTAGAGTGGAAAGAAAAGTTCTTAGCTAGGTGTATAACACTCGACTATCACTATGCAGCTTTACATTCCTCCTGCTATGCCCAAACTCCTCAAGTAATTGTTGTAACCAAATCATCTCTTTGCTTGCCTCTTTGGCGAAGAACGCACTTAGCCTCCGTGGTTAACAAAGCCACCAACTTCGTAGTCATGAAATCCAGCTCATTGTTGTCCCACCTACAAAGGTGTAAATATAACCTATTGTGCTCCTCCCGCTGTCACATCTCCAGCCATGTCTCGAATCTACATAACCACATAAAGTGGTGTCTCACCCACTTGTAGTACAAAATTGTCCCCATGGTCCCTTTCAAATACCAAAGGATCCACTTTACCGCTTGTCAAATGCTCTTAACTCGGATCACTCATAAATCTATTCATAGCTCCCACCGCATGGGAAATATCGTGCCTAGTACACACTATAGCATACATCAAACCGCCAACCGCCGATGAGTAAGGTACCTTGGACATCTGGTTTCTTTCCTACTCTGTCTTGGGACACTGCTCCTTTGATAACTTAAAATGGCCTCGCCAAGGAGTCCCAACCGGTTTAGCATCTTGCATGTTAAACATATCCAATACCTTTTAATGTACTCTTCCGAGATAAATTCGTCGTCTTCTGCTCCTTCCTATCCCGAGTTACCCTCATACCAAGGATTTGTCTGCTACCCCCAAATCCTTCATATCAAAGGATTCACTTAGTTTTCTTGAGTACTTTTATTTCTTGCATGTTTTTACCTCGCAACCAACATGTCATCAACATACAAACACATGATAATATAACTTCCATCCTCAATGTTATTTTTATACACAATGGTCGAATGACATCTAATATAACCTTGCTCCATCATGAAGCTATCAAAATTCTTATACCATTGATGTGGAGCTTGTTTCGTGCCAACAAGCTCTTCTTTAGTTTACACACCATCTCCTCTTTACCTTTGACTTCATATCCTTCCTGGGTCTCGCATATATAACTCCTCCTCCAAATCACCATGGAGAAATGCAATCTTTACATCTAACTGTTCTAAGTGCAAGTCTTTTTCTTGCCACTATTCCAAGAACAGCTTCTGATAGAAGTCATTTTTATTATAGGAGAAAAAATATCATCAAAATCTATACCTTGTTTCTGTGCAAACCCTTGACCACAAACCGAGCCTTATATCTTTTCTTTCCTTCTTCTTCGTCTTTAACTCTATACACCCACTTATTCTCGCAATGCTCTTTTGCCTTCTCGGTAGCTTCACCAAATCCAAAGTCCGGTTCTCCATAAGAGACTTATGCTCCTCATCCATGGCTTGCTCCACTTCTTACCGACATCTACCGCATTACTTCATCAAAGCTCTTCGCTCTCCACTATCGGTGAGTAATAAATAATAAAGAGAAGGAGAAAAACGCTTCGTGTTCTTTTCTTACCCTAGAAGACCTCCTCACCGTAGGAGTTTGGGTTTCTATTGAGTAGGTACCCGAACTGATTCATGGGTCACTTTCCCATCCGGGAAGATCCTCTACCACCGCATATTCTTTCTTGGATTCTTTCATGTTTTCCTGTAATCGCTTTCTTATACATGACTTTCTCATTAAAGACCACATCCCTAGACCGAATGATTTTCTTGTCCTTAATACTCCAACATTTAAATTCAAATTCATCACCATCATAACCAATAAAAGTGTATTTTTCTGATTTAGACTCTAGCTTGGTCCTATCATCCTTGTCAATATGAACAAACACCTCACATCCAAAGACTCTAATAAATGAGTAATTAACTTTCTTACCGTACCAAGCCTCCTCGTATGCCTCCATCCAAGGCACTTGAGGGCCCTCTCATTTATCAAGTACACAGCTTGTGCTCACCGCTTCGCCCAAAAATAAAGAGGCAATCCTACATGTATCCTCATGCTCCTAAGCACATTCCATTATTTTTCTGTTCATCCTTTCGACACCCCATTCTCTTTGCGGAGTTCCTGAACCGTCTTTTGCCTACGGATTCCATTCTTAGAACAATAATCATCAAATTTATTGTTGCAATACTCCCCTCCATTCTCTAACTCCGAGACATTTTAACTTAAGGCATGTTTCATTCTCTACCAAGGCTTTCCATTTAATTAAAGTATCAAATACATCGATTTATTTCTAATATAATAAATCCAAAATTTCCTTGTTGCATCATCAATAAAAATAACATAATAACTTGAACCCCAAGAGATGATACCCGAGCCGCCCCCACACATCGTAATGTACCAGCTAACTTACTCTCTTTATTCATAGGTCCAACCTTGAGAAACCTTACTCGCTGTTTCCCATATATGCATTTCTCACGTAAATCCAAACTTGTTTCTATATATCCAGGAAAATTATTCTTTATGATTTCCATGCCCTTATGGCTCATATGACCGAGCCTATAGTGCCATAATGTTGTATCTCGCATCTGAAGCCACAAGATTACAATCATCGATTTACTATCAATGGTTAAATACAATGTTCCAACCTTCTTACCTCTTGCCACCACAAAAGAACCTTTGGTAACCTTCCAAGAGTTAGCTGTAAATATTACAAGACAACCATCACTTTCCAATTGCCCCACCGATATCAAATTTCTTCTTAATGTAGGCACATGTCTGACATCCTTCAATAACTATGTATTCACATTCTCGCATCTTAACTCGAATAGAACATTTTCCAACTATACCGCAAGGCTCATCATCACCAAGAAAAACATGCCCAAAATCCCCTCAACATAATCAACAAAATAATGCCTATGTGCGAGTAGCATGAAAAGAAGCCCTGAATCTAAAACCCAAGATTCAATTATTATGCAAAGAAAGAATCAAAGCATCCTGGCATACATTACCCGATGCCACATTTTCCTCCTTATTTTTTTCCTGTTGTTTCTTCTTATCCCGAAGCTCCCAACAAATCTTTTTTGCATGCCCAGACTTTCCACAATTCCAACATACAAACTTGCTCTTAAATTTTGACCTTGCCCGATCTTTTGATTTTCCACGGTTTCTCTATTCTTCTCGTCTCCCTCTAGTTTCCACTCACAAAGCATTCCTCAAGTAGAAGATTCCCCAAAACTTTTTCTTCGCATTTCCTCGTTTAGAATCACCCCTACAACATCCTTAAACTTCAACTTTGAGTTACCTGAACCGAGTTGCTTACCGCCATTACCAGGCTATTCCAACTTTCAGGTAAAGAGCATAGAATTAATAAAGCCCTAACTTCTTCATCAAATTCTATTATAACCGAAGCTAGCATATTCACAACCATATTGAAATCATTTAAATGATCTGCTACTAAACTATTCTCAGACATCTTCATATTAAACAAATTTTTCATTAAAAATATCTTGTTAGAGGCAGAGGGTTTTTCATACAACTTCCCTAATGCATCCATTAGATCTTTTGTAGTCTTTTCCTTTGAAACATTAAATAATACCGAAGATGCAAGACACAACCGGATTGTCCTAAGTGCCTTCCTATCCAGAAAATCTCATTCCGCATCTGTCATGCTTGAGGGTTTGTTCACCTTCTCACACAACGGAGTATAAAGATCCTTCTGATAAAGGTAATCTTCCATCTGCATCTTCTAAAGACCTAAATTCTACCCGTTGAATTTATCAACCCTAGATCTTCCATCATCTGCCATAGCTCCCACTCAAGCTAAAAACTTTCCCTGTGATTCAACACTTCAACAAACCAAACCAAGCTTTGATACCAATTGTTAGGAATTAATAATATCTAATGCGGAATAATTACTCAAAATCGCAATAATAAGAAGTATGAATAGAATTACAGAAATGAAAAATGCACAACACGAAAACAATATTTAATGTGGTTCACCCAATGTGGGCTACATCCACCAAGAACACTTGCTTAGATTTTATTACAAGCCAACAGTCTTCACAATTACAATAAACAGATCTTCTTTGGAGTTGCGCTCAATAAACCCTCCCGAATCGCACTTGAATTCGTACACACTATTCACCTTCACAAAACACACTCATGTCACTCCTATTATATGTCCATCTATTTATAAGTACATTAATAGGTAGCCAAGAGGCGGTTTTACAAAACAATGGGTACCAAAAAAACCATGGGCCCAAAAACAACCCATAACGGCTACCCATTACCCTTGGGTTAATAAACCACCGATGAAAATTTGCTTCAGGGGCTTCACCCCCGAACCCCCTTGACCCACTCACCGGCAAGGCGGGACCACCGTAAAATCTCTGAGTATAACACATGGAAGATGTACCAAACTCTAACATGAAAAAGGGCTCCACAAACATAACATGGAGGCCATTTTGCTCCAAGAGTGACAACACTCAAAATCATGAAAACAGATATTATTGGCCCAGAGTGTTTAGTGACTGCTACACATGGATCAAAAGGTGTAAGAATTGTGCATTCTTCAAAGGCAAGGAAAGGCTAACAACACTTCCATTGCACCCAATCTCAGTCGACCAACCTTTCATGCAATGGGGATTGGACTTCATTGGAGTCATCAATCCAAACTCAAGCCAAGGTCACAAATGGATCCTGACAAAGGCAGATTATTTCACCAAATGGACCGAGGCAGTGGCACTTAAGGAAACAAATGAGTCTAGTATCCTAGATTTCTATGAAGGGATAATGACCAGATTTAGAGTGCCAGCCACCATCATATCAGACAATGCATTAGCATTCATAGGTTCAAAGATCACATGATGGGCTGTTAAGAATGAGACTTATTTGAGTATTTCATCAAACTATTACCCTCAAGGTAATGGCCGGGCTGAGTCCACAAATAAGAACATGCTAAAGATCATCAGAAGAACTCTTGATGAGAATCAGAGGACCTAGCACACAAAGCTCAAAACGGCCTTATGGGTTGATAGAATAACGCCCAAGAGATCTACAGGCAACTCTCCATTCAAGTTCGTCTATGGGAAAGAGGTAGTGTTGCCTATATCACTTGAGTTGCCATAATTGGAGCTCATGAAGCAACTAGAGATGTCTCGAATTTGGACCAATTGAGGCTGGGCATGCGGAGTCGATAGAATTAGAAGAAACCAGAGAGCATGCTCTCTAAGCAATAGAGAAGAATCAGGCTTTAATCAAGAAACTCATTGACAAGAAGGCAAAATCAAGGACCTTCCAAGAGTAAAAGTAGCAATGATTTCCAATTGTCTACATTGGAGGTGAAGAGTTGCAAGATTCCAAGAAAATGGGATCTATCTTACGCACCGCTTCTAAAAGCGAGTTCTCACCACCTGTACATATTAGTTTAGTTTTCTCTTTCCTCTAAGTGCTTATGCACATTGTCTTGTTGTAGTGTAGATTGCTTTTCTCCTAAATTCTTTGCACGCTCTGCATGTTCCATTTGGAGCATGTATGATTTCAAATTTTGAATATAGTGTGGCATTGTTTTATTTCTCTTATGCGGTGTTTGGACTCGGCATTTGGTCAAGATCAATTTCTGTTCTAATGGGTTTCTAAGCGGCCCAGGGGTTAGTTTTCAAAGTCCAGATCAGTAGCAGGCTATCACTCATGACTCCATGCCCAACAAATATGACAAGGCAATTGGTCTTTTCATCTAGCGGAGAAGATACCACTATGAGTCACCAAATGTCTATCCATATTTCACCCCCGTGCCAAATATTGGATTGACCATGATCTCGCATAAGAGGAAACAAAGTCAAAAAGTGAGAATCGAAAAGGGCTTCAAAATTGGCTAAGTATAAAGATGTAAGCGAGAGGATGCCAAGTGTCGTGTATGGCGCTGTTTAAAGGGGTGAATAGAGAAAAGGTTTCTAAATGAGCGCCAAACTATCGTGTGTCCTAGGGAAAATAGACCGTCGGGGAAAAATTTGGTTCTTTGCCCTTGTCATCAAAAGGGGTAAAAGTTGCAAAATGGTCTGCACCTTCGCCCAAGGAAAAGTCGCATCTCGGGCCCAGAGTCAAAGCCAAAGCAGGAATCAAAAGAAAGGGCAAAAGATAAATTGTGGACCCGTAGGCCTCGACTTTTGTTCCAATCGCTGCCACATGTCCCATATCAAAAGGGGACCCATTTTTAAGCTATTTTCCCCCCTGTATGCACTCGATACAAACTCCGAAGGGGCATATCTTTCAACTCGGGGCTCGAAATATTCCGAATCGATGCCGTTGGAAATATTTTGGCCTCACCATGCCATGGAGCTCAAACTTTAATTTTGAGGAGGTTAAGTAAAGAAAAATAGAGGAAACGTCTTCGGGATTTTAATGCAAGATCTTCTTGCCTCAATAACTGATCGATTTGATCTGTTTCTCTGCTTTCCTCTTCCTTCAAGGCACCGAACCAAGGATTGATGCAAAAAAACAGACAGATTTGGGGAGAGATTTCATCGATGCGTTAATGCAAGAAGTGGTTGATCTTCGACCTACTTTTCCCGCTTCTCTCTCTCTTCTTTTTGAGTTTGAATCTATAAATACGGGCGGGTTCATTGTAAAGGGTTGGACATTCTTTGTTTTATATGCTCCCTTCTCCTCTTAGCAAAAGGAATTTGTGGGGTTCAGGCCTTCCATCAAAAATTTGCAATACATTTCTGCCTCTTGGCTACTTTGTAATGGATCGTATCAATCTGAGAGCAATAAAACTCGCTGTGATCGATGTTAGATCCTTTCTTGTCTCTTTTGCTTTTCATTTGGTCTCTCATTACATATCTGGTTATATGTGCTTGTTTATTGTATGCATTTTGTTGGTTTGCGCTATTATAAAAATAAGTGTTCATCATTTCTTTGGTACATCACCTCGTAGTTTAGCTTTGTTTTAATTTTTGTATTCCTTCTATCCTTGTCTCCTTGGTAAAGTTTAGATTAGGATTAAGAATGGATCCTCTGCAGAAGTTTCTATGTATGCACTTAAACAGAGGAATAACGAACCATCCTTCAATCTAGAGAGCTTTCCCATTTTGCAAGGTCCCACGCCTTGGGCAAAAAGTTCAATGTTACTGTGATCACACCAAATGAATCTCGCCTTAGAAAAGCAGACCTATAGAACTCATTTTTGAGTGTTGTGATTTCGCGTTAACAATTTTGGCATGCCCGGGGATTAAGAAGTCTCCATCTTATTACGGTAGGGATTGATGTACACTTGCATACCACTACTATGAATTAGGATCAATCCACATGTACTTATTTGGATATGATGACAAGATGCATGTAATGTGTAACAAACAATAGAAGGATGGATCCTTTGACTCGTACCTCACACTTGTACTTTATATTTAGTTCAACACTTGAGCCATGGAAATTATATAGATGAATGTATAATTATATTTTGATGTTTAAGTGGTATGATCTAAGGAATAGATGTTATAGTATTTGGTTTTGACCTTCCTAGAGTGTATATGAAAAATCCTTAGATGTCCCTAAATGGTTAGGGTATAGAAATATATATAGTTAAAATTTTCAATAATTTTCCAACTTAACCAATCCAAAACTTATGTGTAAAACCGACCAAGACAAGCCACCCTTTTGAACATGTGATTATTAAATTTCTAGGGGATATATTTTTAGAAGGTATGAAGGTTAAAATTTAAACATGTCCAAGACCTAAAAACCTATCCAGTTGTGACACACATTAGGTCTAAGACATGTGGTGGTTTTTATACATTCAATAGTACATGTAGTGATTTTTGAGGAGTTGAGATAGAGAGTGTTTATCCTCCACAAGATAGAGTAGGATATGTCTTTAGTTGTTCAAATATTTTATAAAATAATATATGTGATAATAAAAGCAAAATACCATATTCACAAGTACTTCGACAAAATTTAGGGTATTACAAGTTTTCCACCCATCTATGATTTTGGTTCCCAATATAACACCAACAAAACAAGGTGGGACAAATATTTGCATGACGATGGAGCAAGGGAGGAAGATAGACATGTTGATTTTTTCGTTTGTATCTAGGGATGGATATATCTTCTCCTCATGATCAAGCCTTGTAGGGATGACAAGGAGGCACTTTACTGAGGGTGTGGTTGTTCACCTGCTACTTTATGGCTCTACTTGAACCAAGGTGAGAGAACCTAAGGGGTGGCTTGAAAGAGAGAGGGAGATATTATATTTCAAACCCTCAAACTTGTTGGAACCTCAATATGAGATAAAATGCAACCACAAAGTGCAGTGCTAATTCAAAATAACGATCAAAAATCATTGCAAACACTTGATACATCAGACACAAACCATTAAAGACAGATTTAATGTGATCACAAGCATCATTTTGAAGGAATATGTTGACAACTTGGTGTAGACACAAAATCTACACACTTGGTTACATTTATAGGTCCTAGAGCATGCTAATATATATATAATTCATAAGCAAGAAAACTAATGATTGACATCGTCTTTTGAGTCTTTTGTTTTATTTTTTTATAGTTTTATGGACATTAAACACCCCACATCCTGTTAATATTTGAATGATTCATCTTTTATGACCTCGAACACTAGTGCCCAGGTTAGGACACTAGTGTTCGAACACTCTTATCCCTCACAGGTGCTCTTGACCCTTTCTCCCATTTTCTCACTCTTTTGGGTCTCTTTTACTTCTTGGGCATCTTTTATAATTTGGACCGGCCTTCTAGTTGTCAATTACGAAATTCAAACAAGGGAATCATATATTTACATAGTTATAGCTCTCAAATAAGGGGCTAAACACTAAGCATTACATATTATCACCTAAGCTTGCATCCAACAATATAAGAGCATCAAAGGAATCCATCTAACACACTCACTCAAGGGACAAGGGTTACATCACTTCTGCATACACAACATAGGAGGGGAAGTTTATTCTATTCCATTACACACATTTGCATCTAGAGCATTCTAGATCTAGCCCGCTATCATTATGTAACTTGCACAAGGGCATCTTAGGGCATCATTACACACACCGACACGAGAGACTACATGGAGTCTAAAATGCGGTCTGCAACGCTTAGTATTAAGTACACTCTTTGGGTGACCACTGGGGTCAATCCGACTCCACATTTTATAAAAAAATTTATTGGATTTGATGTGGTTTGTGGACATGTGCAGGTAGACAACTTGTTTTGTAGGTTACAGGTACATTCAACGATCGAGGAGCGAAGTCGGGTAGTGACAAACAAAGACTAAAAATGAAGCTCCTTCTGCATAGATACGATCGAACTCGAGCATCTACAGAGACACTAGTGCCCAGAACGGCGCTAGCACTAAGCGCTCCCGACCTCCTGTGGGCACTTGTTTGGCACATTTCCGGTCTCATAACCTCTATTTAGCCCTAACAACGTTGTTCACAATTCATTCAAACAATTTCCAACCCAGATCACCTCCAGTTGTGTGTAATCAACTAAGTCCCTCTATCTCCTTTCTTGCATAGGATTTCACATTGTACATGCTTCGTTTCATGTTGATTTAAAAAATATGGAAATTTGTAAAACCCTAAATATTTTAGAGTCACATATGATAAATAAATAGTAAAGTAAAAATATGATACAAGTAATAAGATAAAGAAATATAAAAACCTAAGTACAAGAGAGAGGGGAAGAACACTTAGTTCATTTCGCAATAAATCCCTGAAGTATCCTGGACTAGAAAATTGATGAACAAAAGGATGAGACTCTTGCAACCGTACTCGAAAATTCTCTAATTTCTAGAATATCTGTACTTGGGCGCCTAGACTACGTTAATGGCACCTAGGTGTTAGACACCTCTAGTAGGCCCATGTGTCTGCGAAGGTTAGAACTTGGTTTTTCTTGTGTCGTACCAATGTCACTAACCTTTTTGTTGATCACCCGTGTGTCGCACTATGTCCGTAGAATTCTGTTGTAACTGCAAAATAAATGATATCCTACACAACCTTAAAACACATCAAATCCTAAAATTAAAAGATGCAATTTGGGAGTCGGACCGACCCCAGACAGTCACTGAGAGAGTGAAATTATGAGCGAGTGTTGCACTACATCTCAAACTCTATGTAGTTCTTGTGTGTGTGTGTAAGAAAGATGCCCTAGAGGCTCTTGTGCCGATTGCACTTGACAATGATAAATAACTAGATGTAGTAATGTAAATAGATGTGTGGATGCCAAAATGAACTTCCCTCCTATAAAGTGAATGTAGCAAATGCACTCCCTTGTCCCTTGAGTCATAGCTAGATGGATACCTTGATGCTCTTAGAATTCCTTTGGATGCAACCATAAGTGGTGATAGTAGATGCTTAGAGCTTGACCTCTTATTATGGTCACATAGATTTATATTTATATGATTCCCTTGGTTTAATTTCATAATTGATGCTAAAAGCTTGACCCATAAGAAAACAAGATGCCCAAAAGAGGCAAATAAAATATAAAGAGGTCAGGGGCACCCAGGGGGACGAGGGCGTCTGAAATTGACGTCCCGGCTAGGTGTTGGTGTCCAAAGTCAAGAAAGATAAAGCAACACAAATCAAACTCAATCAAGGGGGTGTGCGAAGACCAAAGATGAAACTAGAAAGACAGAAAATAGGCCAAATATAGATGTCAATTACTAGTTTTCTCTCTAGGAATCATATGAATAGTGGTATGTGATTAGGACCTAGAAATGTACCCAAGTGTGTGATTTAGTGTCTACATTTTCCTCCGCTTTATGTTTTTGAGTGAATACTCAATAACATAAAGTAGATAAGAGATGCATACCTGATAACCATGTCGATTGATGGCGATAGCGTTCCGAAAAGACAAGAAAAAGTGTGGAGTGATAAAAATGAAGCGTGGAAACTAAGAAGGAGGAAGTGACCCTTGGGGTGAAACATATGAGTTTTATCATGTTGTACCTAGAATTGTTGTTGCTTGCGCTTCTCGATGTAGGGTTTCTTCTTGTTACATATTAAGGATGAATCTACAAAAGAAGAGCTAGAGAGTAGTCAAAATCATGTGTTATGAAAACTTTGTGAAAGCATGTAAAAATGTCAAAAATTGGTAAAAGGAACATGTGCACTGATCCATAACAATTGAAAAGGATAGAAAGTGTCTTGAACTACGTAGAAGAGAAAAATTTTGGGCGATCTCATACCAAGAGCAAGTTTTTTGGGTGATCTCATGCCAAGTGCAATTTTTTTGGGCGATCTCACACAATGACAAGAGTTCTGGGAGAAAGGTCTAGTGTTATTCTCCATCCCTGACTTCTTCCCGAATTTATACACCTCTACAAATGGTGTGATTCTCCTTTGTTCCAGTTTGATCCATTTCGATTTAGTTCGATCCAAGTATAGAAAGAAGATACAATGCATTCTAATTATTAGACTATATCTCTTTCGTGAGAATTGTTGTGTAACTGGTAAAAATTGTTTCAATTTGGGAAAGTAACTATAACTTCCCCCTAGTCATAGGTACACATAAAAGGTCGGGAGCACCCAGTGCTTTAGTGTCTATACATCAAGGCGTTGCGGATCAGTTGAATTAAGGACCCAAGTCATAATTTGGGCCATTCTGAAATTGTAACTATGTTTTGTTCTTGTATTGTACATGCATGTACTAAAGCTCGAGATGTTGTATGGGGTGATTGATTCTCCCAACGTATGCCCCCTTGTTTGAGGCGCATCTTACATCGCTAGGAGAATGTAGTCTAATAAGAGGACCCAAACTAAGATGATCGATCTAATGTTGAACTGATACCGGGATATGAGAGGGAATGTGCATTGTAGAAACCAAGACACATGCAAATAAAGTGGCTAGAAACATGTGTTAGTATAAAGAAGAAAAGTACGGATATAGAAGACAAAGTGTAATCTAGCAAGCGGGAAGACAATGTAGACCGCAAAAAGTGGGTTGCAGAAACATGTGGCATCGCTCGTAACGCCGTAAGACAATAAGGGCCGAAGCGGCCAAAGCATACAAACAATGAACAAGCAAGACATATGGCATAGCCCAAAAATAATGACATACAATAGAAGACAAGAGCAAGAAAATTGTAATAGATAACCATGGTGGCAAATAGTTCATGCAAGGAAAATGTTGCACATGAAGCACTCGTTAGCACGTTAGAAAAATAAAAATTATGTTAAAGCGTGTATGATCGGATATAACATAGTAAGTTAAAAAGGATATGAAATAGTAAATAACGAAACAATATCACTTGATGTGTGTAAGAGTAGAAATTTAAATCCCCCTAGTAGCCTTGGTGGGACTAGTTGATCAAGGGCATCCTCATTGGGAAACATCGATCTATGATCTTGTCATGCAAGTAGCACAATCAATCATTCGCAGAAGATAGAGTTTTTCAAGAGCTTGGCGTTGTTGTGAAGAACGTGTTAAGGGAATATGCGAGAAGAGATTGAGGAAAATATATGTATTTTTGGAGTGCTGGTCTTCGACACTCGGTTATGGACAAAACGACCCCACTTTTTTTTGCTGACGGCGCGCCCTCGGCCAGTTTTGACACACTTGATTATGGAGGGGTGTCTTGGCCTCCATTTTATTCATATTATTATTGTTGGGATTCTCAATATATTTTCCCTTATGTTTGTAACATACCTTATGTGGGATTATTATATTGGCATTTTAACATTATAATAGGCAACTCGGTGGACATCTCGACTTGGCGAGCCGAGATGGCTTGCTCGACCGAGTCGACTCACCGCCACCGCAAGCTCCACATTACTTCTCACCACCACATCTCATCCTTCCTCCACGTGCAGTGCTCACTCCCTAACTCCTCTTGCATCTACCTTATCTCTCCAACATGGCACCAAGCCACCTTGCCTCCTTAGCACACAACCGCATGATCCTATCTTACCATTTGCCAAGCTTAGTAAACTCACTATGCCCTTCGCAGCTGATGCATCCAACACCAAACTTAGCTCGGTTGTTACCCATCGATCTCAACTCAAGCTTCAATATAACTCGGGAGGTCCACGTATCATTTGACAAAAGTGGTCTTTATGAATGATATACCTTATTAACCGCCCGCATTTAAATCACCGTGCCACCCTTCGAGTGAGAAATAAATCCCAAATGGCAAAGTAAAACAATGTGTGGTGGGCAAGGGGGTCAAACCCTTAACCCACCGCATTCCAAAATAACTGAGCCATTACGCTACATGTGGCTTTGATTATAAAACTAAGCGAATTGATATTTGATGCGGAGTTCTCGCTAACTCTCTGTTATATATATTTCTCATTCGAGAGAGTTAGGAGGAGATTTAGGCAAAATTTCTAAACTCTAATTTATTTTGCAGGGATATTATCATGCGCTTATGGGAAGATTTGTAAATACCTTATTGTAATTATTTTGGGCATATTTTTAATAGATCGGTCATTTAAATGGACCCAAAGACGTAGGTGTTATCACCGAACTTTGTTATCAATTGCATAAGTTTATTTAGTATGTTGCAGTCTTCTTATTCTCTAATTTTACATAGTACTCACAAATTTCTAATTATTATTAAAAAATTGGAAACGTTATAATTTTTAATATTATCCATTAAATCATTTTATAAAGCAATATTTGTGAACATTTTTGCATATTGCTCATGATTACATATCATGTTGGTATAATAGCTGGTTTATGATCAGTTTAACGATTGTTTGGATTGTATTTGTGTTGAATGTTGACAAGGTCCCGTTCTAGAAAAGGTGAAGGAGAATTAGTAACATTTGATTCGAGATTGGATCAAGACATCCACGAAGCCCAACTATGGCCAAAGAAGAAGAATTTTGTAAATCCTTCATGTAAATGAAAGAGATGGTGGAAGAATTATACCGAGATCATCTAAGGACAATGGAGAAAGAAGCGACTCTAAAAACATAAGAAGAAGGACCATCTACTCCACCTAGACATGGTTCCCCCTTTGCAAAGGATGGTAAAAGAAATTTTGATTCCTTTCTTTCATTGAAACTGAATATTAAGTTTGAATTGCCAATGTACAATGGAGAGCTTAATGCGGAAAAACTAGATAACTGGATCAAGCAGATTGAAGTATATTGCAGGGTTCAAAATATTGTTGATGACAAGGCAAAAATCCATTTGGCTACTCTTAGAATGGGTGGTACTACACTCATCTGATGGGAGAGTAAGCTTCGGAGGCTGATGCAAACAAAGGTAAAGCAACTTCCTCTTGGAATGATTTTGTCTCTCTTTTAAGACAACAATTTTATCCTTTGGGTTATATGCAACAAGCTATGATGGATTGGAAAAAATTGTGTCAAACTAAGGGACAAAGTGTTCAATATTATACACAAGAGTTTAGAAAGAGGGCTCTTATTCTTGGTATTTCTCTTCATTCACAAGAAACATTGTTGAAGTATATTGGTGGGTTACATAGCTATTTGAGACATATGATTCTCGTGCTTAATCCTACTAACCTTGATGCGGTGTGTGTACAAGCTACTCATTTGGAAGCAAGAGGGAAAATAACCAAAGAGTCTTCCTCCTCAAAACACAAGGACAAGCAATCTAACGGAAAAGGAAAAGGTTCAAAAGAACAAGGTAAAGGAAAGGGTAAGCGAGAGATACTTCTATTGGTAAAGAAAGAAGATGATAAACCGGTTTGTAATCATTGTAAAGGAAGTCATGATGAATCTAGGTGTTGGAAGTTACATCCAGAAATGAAACCTAAATGGATGAGTAATAAGAAAGGGAAAGAAAAGAAAACTAATACTGTGGTGCAGGATCTTGGATCTGACTCTGGTGATGAGACCAAGATCACAACTATGGGTCTAAAAGGTTGTAGTTCTTCCTCTTCTTCTAGCACTAGTTCATCTATTGTTGCATCTTCTTCTAAAAACAATCTATGCATGATGAAAAGAAAAGAAATGAGCTTTTCCACCTTAGAGTTGTTTCTAAACATACAAAAATTGACACTCTCTTTAATAGTGGATCTCAAGCTAATCGATTTCCAGAAGAGGTTGTAAAGAAATTGGGACTCCAAACCAAACCACATCCTAAGCCTTATCCTCTCGGTTGGGTTTGTGATAATGCAAAGTTACAAGTAACAAGAACTTGTAGGCTCAGATTTTCTATTACAGACAAGTTTGTAGATGAGGTTGATTTGGATGTTGTACCTTTGGACATTTGTGGTATTGTCTTGGGAAGTCCTTATCTTTATGATCATAAATCAATATTCTATAGGGAAGAGAATAAGTACTTTCTTGTTAAAGATGGGGTTGAATACATTGTTAGAGCTCATCGTGTGAAAACAAGTCTTTCTTTGGTTACTGTACGGGAGATGATGAAAAGGCTTGTCAATTCAAGCAAGAATTTTGTACTCATGGTGATAAAAGCTAAAGAGAAAGATCATGACAAATATTTTGAAGATTGTGATCCCAAACATCATGATGATTTGATTAAAATTGTTTCTAACTATGATGATGTGTTTCAGGATCCACAAGGTCTTCCTCCTAAAAGAGGAGTTCAACATGAGATTCAATTGTTGCAGGATGCACCTCTTCCTAATATCGGCATGTATAGATTATCCGTGGTTGAAAATGAGGAGATCAAGAAGCAGGTGATGGAATTGTTGGAAAAAGGATTCATTCGTCCAAGTTCATCTCCTTGTGGTTTGCCTATCATTTTGGTGCCTAAGAAGGATGGCACATGGCGAATGTGTGTTGATTTTTGGGCTCTGAATAAAATCACGGTGAAAAATTGTTACCCTCTTCCTCGCATTGATGATTTGTGCAATCAGTTAAAAAATGATGTCTATTTCATTAAGTTAGAATTAAGGAGTGGTTACCACCAAGTTAGGATCAGTGAAGGCGATATTTGGAAAACTACTTTTAAAATAAAATAGGGGTTTTTTGAATGGCTTGTTATGCCTTTTGGATTGTGCAATGCACCACTACATTCATGCATGTGATGAATGATGTTTTTAGGAAATTCATTGATGACTTTGTAATAGTCTACTTAGATGATATTCTAATTTTTAGTAAATCATGGAATGAACATGTTGTTCACATTCGAAAATTTTGGATGCTTTACTGAAAGGAGAAATTGTATTTGAAGATGTCTAAGTGTGAATTTGGAAAAAAACATCTTTCAAAGTGATACTAACAAAGTTAAGAAGTTTGTGCAAAGAGATCAACATGTCCATCGGTTTGTCCAAGAACAATTGCGAAAAGTCGAGCAAAATACAAGGCTATGCATGATAAACATAGGATTGATCACAAATTTCAAGTGGGTGATTCAGTTTGGCTTCACATCGAAAGGAAAGACTGACATGTGAAGGTAAAAATTTGAAACCAATTCGGTATGGTCCATTCTCGAATTTTGGAAAAAGTTGGTAATAATGATTTCTGTTAGATTTACCTCCTTACATGCAGATTTATTCAATTGTGAATGTGGAAAATATGAAGTTGTATGAACCACCTATGATTATTGATCATGATGCTAATGTCTCAATACCTTTTGTTGATGATTTTTCTCCTGAGTGTATGGATGAATTACAGGAAGATGTCATTTTGGATAGGAAGGTGAGAACCTCGCAAAGGGGTGATGTGGAGTACCTTCGTGTGGGCTTGAAAGGCATGCATCCGAGTAAGGAAAAATGGATGGAAATTGGAAAGGTGAGGGAGCAATACCCTCACCTCATCACCAACAAGAAACATCGATATATGATCTTCTTGTAGACACCTATTTTTGGTTATAGCGCCCCTCCGTCATCACACATTCACGCAATTTCTTTTCTTGCTTCTCTTTTTCTTAAATTAAATGAAATCTTATCTATTTGCTCACATTATTGATAATTCAAATTTTGGCATATCCCCATCCTTCACAAATTATTCAATCCATGGGTATTAATACACCCATCCGACACCCTTTTTAAAATGGAATCTTTTATCTCACCCACCATGTCAATCATGCTCCCCACTCCATCTAATAATTCAAGTTGTGGTCCCCACGTGATCACATCATATTCCTAACTCAAGTTACTTTACTCAACCCCGGTTACTTGTTAACCCCAATCTAACCTCACATCTAAGTTATAAATATGGGTTTTTCCCATATTGAGAGGGAAGATTTTTTCAAGAAGACTGGACCGACCTGGGACTAGGGAAGAAGAAAGAAAACTTAGAAAATTTGGGTGAATGTTGAGGAATTTTAGCCATTTTATTTTGTCTTCGTGATAATATGTTGAATTTCCATGATACTCTGCTCATGATCTGGTTCATGTGGTGAGATTCATGTTGCACTGCATCTGATCAATAACACCATCTGCACACTAGTATCTTCCAAGTTCTTTTTTTATCAATTTGTATGTTATCTGTTTGGACTCTATTTTATTATTATTCTTATCGCACGGGGGTTGACAACCACCAAGGGAGTTAACGCTCCTGGATCTTGCTTTGTTAGGCAACCCCCGCATAAAATCTCTAATCAATCTTTCTCTAGTGTATGTGAGCTGCAAGTTTGTTGGGATCACACCGAGGAGTCCGATATCAACTTTGCGCCCATATCATCCATCGTCATCTCCAAGGTACTAAGCCCTTGTATACTCGACGTTGTTTAGTGTTTCTTGATTACTCGTACACTCATCTGGACAGGAAGTTGGAAACTCAGATCAACATTTGGCACACCAGGACCAGATCCTAGATCTGGTCATTTTGTTTGTTATTTTACTCATCTTTTCTAACTTGCTTGTTTGCAATATCTTAGTATTTTTCGATTTTAGGTCAGTACGGTCACTTTGGAAATCACATAGAGGTACGTGCTATACTTGTTTTCTGATTGACATTTACCCACATGGGATATAAATCTAGAAATTAACCTTGTTCTTCTAGTTGTCGTCACATCTTATATTTTGTATCTTTTGTTTTTCCGACTCACCTGTTCATGGGATTGAGTATTATCTTTGTTTGTTTCGCATGTTACTTACACTTTATCGTCGTTCTCTATCACGAAATACGTGGTTTTGTTATTTAGAATGTATTTTTATTTGGTGGTTTATAATCGGTCGATAGTTTTATATTTGTTGCATTAAAATAATTAATTAATAATAATAAATAAATAAATGTAATTTATACTTAAAATATATAATAATAAAAGAAATATATGAAAAAAATATTATTAAATTAAAAAAATAATCCTAACTACCCATTCCCTTAGCATTCTACCTTACCTCCAACCCATCTCCTAACCCTACCTATCTACCCACCGAACCGCACACTCCACTCTCCACCCAACTCCCGTTTCCAACTTGGCTTCTTTCTCTACTCAGCCACCTCATACCCAGACTCGTTTTACTCATACTCCTCAATCCTCCCCCATCTCCCTTCCACCCAACTTTCTTCCCTTCTACCGTTTACCTCTCCCCACGACTCCCCCACCGAGTCCTCCACTCATCTCCCACTTCACATCCCGTCACGTTCTCTACCCAATTCTTTACTCCCCTACTTCTCCAACTCGACCCCCTTTCCACCAATCTCCACGCATATTCCACTCTCCATCTACCCATCTACCACCGACTCCATTCCATTTGTCTCCCTTCTATCCAAGCCGAGCTCCCTTTCTCCTAACCATTCCACACAACTCACCTCCTCTCTCGTTCCATTCCCAACACTCCCCATCTCCTTTCCACTCCACACAAGCTCCCACCTCCTCTCCGGCCTCAACTGAGTTCCCTTCTACCTGAGCTCTCCACGTCCAGCCTGTCACCCCATCTCCCTTCCACCTTACTCCCGCTACTCCCTCCTCCGTGTTGTTTTCCATCCTCCCTTCCTTCCCATCGAGCCACCCACAGGCTCCACCTCGACTCACGCAAACCCACCACGTCGCTCCACACACGACTTCTCCTCTACCCTGAGTTATCCCATCTCCCACCAGACTCCTTCACCATCACTCCCCTATCCCAAGATCTTCCATTCTCATCAAGCTCCCGTCTTCCAACACACCCAACCATCCATCTTCCAATCCCTCCTCAATGTCCATAATCCCGCACTCCCTCCTTAACCTCACCAAGCTCCCCCAGTCTCCATCCCCGCCAAACTTCTCCTCTACCCACGAGATCCACTCCGACTCCCGCATATCTCTCGGCTTCCACACGTCTCCTGTCTCCTTTACCCTCGGTCATCCTCTCAACCATGTTTTGGCTCCATAGTAAATCCTCGAGCTCTCTCCTTTCTCCTATGTCCTCGGATCAGACACGACTCTACTCACCCTTACACTTCAAATTCCACTCACTTCTCTCTTCCTTCCCCCTGAGCCACTCACGGGATCACACCCACTCAGCCCACTATTTCTCCCTTTTCGTCCACACCGTCCCACATCGACCCGCCGACCCATTGTCTCCACTTCCACTATAAGCCAAACCGACCCACGTGTGCTTCGTCCCTCTCTATGCACACTTTCCTCGACCAAAGAGGACCCCTCCATGTGAACTCCACATGGCTCGACCATACACATTCCCAATCAAAGTATCACATTTTTAACTTACTTAATCAATTTAGTTTGACATTATTTCAAATCATATAACCACTAACATAGGGTATACTATTATTTATGTAGTCATTTTTTAGCTAACCCTAGTTAATATTATTTCATAAATCTAGGTTAATTCGAGACTTAATTTTACAATTTGGTTTATCTCCTCGTGAATTAATTGGTTAATATTGGCGCTTCATCAACATTTAGTTAGGCTCAGTTTGTTAATTCCATTGTAACATTAATTCTATTCAGTCATTTTGACTCGCCTAGACCCCTTTACTTCCCGTCGTATGTAAGTCATCCCAACTATATCTTTAGGTGTTTTTCAAACATAATTTTTTTATTAGTACATTAGAATACTTAGAATAATCATATTTATTATTTCTCTAATTACGCATCGCTTTCAACGCACCATGTCATTAGGACCATTATATTGCTTTTCTTATTTTGTCATCCACATGAATTAATTGTCGTATTTACTTTTGTAGGTGAATTCTACTAACCTCACGACAACAATGTTACACTGTCAAAGACCAATATTTAAATCAAACATGCCATGCAAAAATTTTCATCGACCTCATTCACAATTGTGCACGGTGTCATTCTAGAGTACCCGGCATTCCAGACCACTGAGTGGCGCTTTCAAATAGGAAAAGCATTCTCCAGACCCCTCTTCCAGTCGTGAACGGTGTACTTTTAAGGGCACTAGACGTTCCAGGTCCGTGATTAATACCTCTAAACATGTGTAATCAAATAACACCGATAAGCGATTATCTAGGTATTTCTCATTTTTTCCTATTTTCTTTTTCGTTGAACTTTCCCTTTCCTGAGTGTCTGTATACATCGAATGTCACATTTCATTTTGGTCTAAAATGAACCTTCTCGCATCCTTCCGATCACATAGCTTGAGTAAAGAATTTAACTCTCTACATTTAACTTATCACACACCGCCTTAGACCGCACAAACATAATTAACACATCAAAACATTCATCTCACTAGGTTAATTGATTGGGACCTAAACACCCAACAAAAACCGTCTCAGACATCTTCCAATCCATAACTGCCTGAAACCAGCCTTAGACTCCTTTAGGCATCTTCATTACCTACTTTTCTTTTTTGTTCACATCCTCTAAATTAATCATGATGCTAAAAAATATTTTGCTTGATTTGTTTGTCAACAACATACATAAACATGATGTTTCTCTATTTCACACCTATTGTCGCTCTCTCTCAAATCGAGACAAAACAACAATCTACTCTATCCAATAAATTTACTTCCTCTGACGATCTCGCCCAACAAGATACTAAACTCAAAACCACACCTTCAGTCACTCAATCTCCATTCTCCATGGTCTCACCTCATGAGAACCATGTCATACAAAATTCTCCCCACCTTGACACTAACCCTCATATCCCTCGTCAACCCAGCCTTCCTAAAGTGATCGCACCACCATCTCCTGCTCCTCTAGATAAACTCAAATCTCCTCCTAACCCCATATATGACTTCTTACTCCAGAAATATCCTATAATCTCTCAATCCTCCCAATCTCCAAAATTGGTGGATCACATTCCACCCACATCCCATTTTGACAATTCCATTAATAGGCCTGTCCAAAATCATCTCAAACTCATAACACACATATTCCCGATCATCGTCATGCCCCTATCGCTCGACATCAACCTATACAACAATCCCAACATGTGACACATGTTAGTCCTACCAAGTAGCTCCCCAAACACCTACATATCCAAAAATAAATCAATTGTCTTATCAAACCATTCCACAAACATGCTATCCAAAACTTATCAACCACCTTATCGACGCTTCACCAAATACCCACACACCCACAAACACATCATTCGCCTTATCAAACTACTTTTCAAACCACACAGCCAATCCAATCTCAACCCTACAACACCACGAGTGATTCAATTCACGCTTTAATGAATCGGTTAGCTAGTTTAGAAACCCTTACCATAGCACCCAAGAACACCTTATCCTATGAACAAATTTGTAATGAACCGATTCATCCATCGGTTCCAATTAAACCTTACCCTCCTCATTGGAAACTTCCCCATTTTACTAAGTTCCACAACAAGGAAGATCCCCAACAACATCTCCTCGCATTTAAACACACATGTTGTCTTATAGTGTATGATCATGATCTACTTCTTTGCACTTTCCCTATGTCTTTGTCTCGATCCTGGGTGGACTCTACAACAAAGATCCCGCGACATTCCTTATTCTCTTTCACTCAAATTGCATAGTTGTTCTTAGAACACTTTTCTATCAATATCGCACGCAAAACCACTATCGCTGATCTATATACCATTTGACGATATGAAGACGAGCCCATCGCTGAATTCGTCGCACGATGGCATGATGTTATAAACCAACTATCCTTCACTATCCCGCAAACCGAACTCATCAATTATTCTCGTTCTGTTCAAAACATATATCATCTACTTAACAGATCCAATCATTCTCAACCTTTGATGAAGCTTTCACAATGGCTCGCAATTTAGAAACCTGTGCTATTGAGCAGGGTAATCTTAAACTAAGTTCAACTAAACCAAAATTGAATTCACCAAACCATTCATACATAATGGCGAGTTCAAGGTCAGCGCCAACAACACTGTGGTCATTGAACCCTCATCCCCATCTACATCAAACACATGGTCTCAACAACAATCTCCTCAATCAACAACCAACTACACTCTTTTAGGAGAATCATACAATTCTGTATTTGATAAGTTGATGAGTGTAAACTCCATCCAACTTCCTCCCATATGACCCGTAGACAACTTGCAAGCCAAGCCTATTCGGTATCACAAAGCCCACTATTGTAAATATCATCGAGTCAAAGCTCATGACATTGAGAGATGTCATTCTTTCAAAGATCGTGTCCAACAACTTGTAAATCAAGGGGATATCCAAATTGATACCTCTACTACACAAACTAATCAACCACCAACAAATCACATCACCCCCTTTACGTCTCAACTATCAAACGCTTGTATGGTTGACATTGTCAATCAAGATCCCATCTTATCACCAACTCCGCATGTTCCCACAGTGGACATTATTCCCATCCCTTATTTAGAGCATGTCACACCTACATCAACTTTCACTACCTGTCCTGGATCTACACCTTCTCTTGTTCTTATCCCATCCACATCAAATTCAACTATATCATCCATTTCCACTGCTTCAAACACATCCCAATCTACCACATTAGATTCATCCTTAGCACTTATTTCAGCCCCACTCGTATCCACACATATCCCTACATCTCTCCCATCTATTTCTTCACCCATATCTGCCTCAAATACACCTATTACTACACCTACATTGCTCACAACCATCCCAACTAAACTCAGTTCTACAACATGCACCCTTGCAACCCCATCTTCGACATCAATCCCTTTAGCAAACATATCATTCTTACCCCTTGAAACATTTATGAAACAACCAGTCCCTTCTACTTCTACGTCCGAAAATGCTCCTGCATTTGCTACATTACCCATACCCATAAGGTCTACTCCATCTATCATACCCACATCTCCAAATCTTCCAAAAATGCCTACATCTTTATCTATGCCAATGACCCCTATATCTATCATACCAACAAATACACCTATCCCTACCTTGGCATCTTTACCTATATCTTCGCTCATGGCCACATCACCAGTGTTATCCCAATACTCTTTGCCTAATTTGTCTATCACACCAACCAAATCCTCTCGATCTCTAACCCTATCAAAGATACCCTTTGGATCATCTACTGAACCAACACATCTACCTAAATCAAATAAAGATGCTTTACCTTCTCCCTCTAAAAAATCAACTCTTCCCATGCCAAAACCGAAACAATCCACATCTCACATAGATATCATTAATCACATCATACAAACACCTATCTCTTCATTAACGTCTTCGTCTTGTTTTAGGACAGTTTCTCCATTAATAACCACACCACCGCTATCATATCCTCCGGTTGAAATTATTGTCATCCCTGCTTGAGGTAAATCTTCTCTGTTGAATTCTAAGGCTTGGGAAACATCCCCGACAATCCCATGCGCTTCCACGGAAACATTCAGGTTTTCCCTCTTCTCAACCATCCAATGCCACAACATCCATGTCAAGATCAGTTTTCCATCTACGACATCTTGCAATAATCAATCCACATCCAAACAATACCATCCTTCAACCAAATTTGATTTGTCCTCCAAAACACGAAATTCACACATCCAATCTACATCTACTTTTTCTCCTAACTCCAAGCTGAAATATCCAATCAAAACCCACGAAAGTTACCTTCCCCATGACACTTCAATGGGGTCTTACAAAAATATCTTTTGACATTTAACTCGAATATCTGCCATCAAACTTCCTCCCATTAAAGCCTTTAATCCCTATGGTCTCAAACCATCATGGTTCAATCCTAATTGCGCTTGTGCTTACCATCGTACCCTAGCCCATGACATCAAACATTGTAAGGCCTTTCGGTCAATCGTCCACAATTTTATTGAGAAATATGATTTCCTCGTTCGGGAAAGTTTCTTCTCCATCTACTTTGAATCCAATTCATATCCCATATGTCGGGTTTCCCACGATTCCTTCATTCACATCATCACTTAACATCCCTCCTACACATGACATTCCTCCTATGGAAGGTCCTTCATTGTTCATCAATACCGCTTATCTTACTAAGCACACTTGTGGTCTCCGATCATTTTCCCCGTCCAAATCTAAAGCAATCTCATCTAAACTCTTTCATTTCTTTCACATTTAACTTATTGGGAACAACTTTCTCTCACCCTTGAACACATCATCCGTACAAATCCCTTGTTACTAGGGGACTTCGCTCTTTGACATTGTCTTGTCTACCTTATTCATATTCATCCAATCTAAACTATTTCTGCCCAAATCCTCATCTCATTCTAAGTCCTCCTTTGAGGCCATCTTTAATCTTACATTGAGGGACTCCTTTTTCTCAAAGTCCACCATTGTGGCTATATTTGTGTCTCTTTTGGGACACCGTTTATTTCATCAAGTCCTCCTTTGAGGCCATGATTTTCCTTCTATGTTTATGTCTCTCTTGGGGGCATCATTTAGTTTCATCTAAATCCACCGTTGTGGTCATATCTTTGTTTCCTTCAAGATATAGTTTTTGTTTCTTGTTTGCTTCCTCGCTTTATCATCTCATCTTATCATGAACTACACTGTCTTCCCTCTCGTGGTGGTAAACCGAGACGGAACCTCTTAATGCATTGCACTTGCGACCACTCTATTGTTAGCATATCTACCAATGAGAACTTAGTTACATCCTTAGATTGTTCTGCCATCTTTAGCCCCTTCCATTTGTCATTGTAATAATCTAAATTATGTGGTCCACCTTCACTACTTTGATGTGATCCCGTAACCATTACATCCATTACCTTCTCATTCTCCTATTGCAACCATGCGAAGGGTCCATGGTGTCTCTTGTACATTCCTTATCCCCTCTTAAGTGGTTTACTTAGCTATTCCCAACTCTCCCCCATGTGAAGCTCAAATTCATGTATGTAAAAGGCAAAATAAAAGTTAATAGACTGATCCTCGAAGGACAAAGTGATTCCTACGAAAAAGAAAAAAGAAAAAGAAAAGCATACAAATAAAAATCAAAGCAAAATCAAAAGAGATAGACCGATCCCTTGAAGGAAGGCTATCATTATTATTCTTGTCATCTATATTATGTATAAAGTAGACCATACCCTCAAAAGATGGCTACTCTGTTATTATGGCATCTGGAAGGTTTTCCACATTGATCAACCTTCCTTTATCAACATTTTCCGAAAGCTTCCCACATTGATCAGAAGGCTTTCTGCTATTGTTCTTTCCCTTTCCAAGAGCTAGGGCATAGACTTAAGGAACACCACTTTTAGAGAACCCTATTCCGCAGTCATAAGTTACATCGCAATCCCTTTGTCATGTCAACATTAGGATTACGAGCGTCTTTCATCCATATTTCCCTCATGATGTTTTGGTATAACTAACTATCGTTGGTTATGTATTAACACCATTATCGACAACAAGTGCAATGCCTTGAGTGGTAACCTTTTCTTGTTTATATCCAATCCAGTTCAAAACATAGTTTCCTGTATGCCCTTGCTACAGCTATGTTCCATTCATCTCATCCAAATCATCTTTTATAAAAATCACATCAAATTTCACACTATGAATTTTATATCTATCCATCATCTCCATGGATGCGTTTGCAAATACACTTTTCGGTTTGCGAATTCTACTTGATCACCATTGCAATTTGTGAATCCTACTTGAGGATCCTTCTTAAGGCAAGTTCGTTATCCTGCAGCTCCTTATTTCTCAACATGTTCAACGACGTCTTTGATTCATTTCTCCTCGTTCTCTATGTCCCCTCATCACCATTTTTCTCCACATCATCCTTCTCACCTTTCTGTCCCCTTGCACGACGCCAGATATCTTACTTGTCTTTCCTCTTGAGTTTCCCTTTTACTCTTCCACTTTCAGTTTGAAAATCTTACTTAATCATCCATACAACCAACAAATCTTAGTTAAGGTATATCTTCTTCCTTGGATCCTCCCGCTGTAGAAGCTTCTCCACCATTTCCTCTTTCAATAGATGACAATCACCACCACAAACGTCTTTCCACTCCTTTTCCGCTTAACACTCTTGCATCATCACTACCACCACGTGGGCATCCCAATTAAGGATTGCCATTACACTCTCCATCTACACTGCATATGTTCCTCCATCCACTCATTTCACACTCCTCTGTTTCCTTGTTATCACTTTGATATCACCTCCTTTCATCTCTTGTTCCATTTTGATATACGTTGCTCAATCTTTTCATCATCCTTCTTTTTCTTCGGCTTGAGATCCTACTTAACCATCCTCGTCGCAGAGAATCTTACTTAAGAGTTCCTCTTAAGAATGGTTTTTCGTCTGACCCTTTCACCTCCCATCATATCTTCCTCATATTTTGTCTCATGCCTCTCATCGTACTCATCCACTCCAACCAACCCTTCCACACCTGTATCCAATACAATGTTGTCTTTCCCCTTCCATATTGTCACTGTCGGTTTGGTGATCTTACTTAAATCCTCGTGCGCAAGCATGGCGATCTTACTTAAGATTCCTTCTTAAGCATGATCAGTCATCCTGCACTCGCTCACTACCCCACATTCTCTCCATCTACATTTTCTCGTCATTCCCCATCATCACATCCTCTCACCTCCTCTTCCATTCACGCAAACACCACTTCCTCCTTGCCTCATTTTCATCTCCATCATCCGTCACTCGGTAATCTTACTTAACTGTTGCTTCTCCATTCATTTCGTGTCTTGTTTCTTCATTTTTCTCTCATTCATTCTCATCCATTGCATCCTCTCCTCGTCTTCATCTTCCTACACATTGTTAGCCCTCTTTTCTTTACTATTTCCGCTCCATCTTCTAGAGTTCTCCCACATATCTACATCCATATTTACCCGTCATTGTCATTTATCTTATCCTAACAATCTTTACTCATCATCTTTTGTTTCCGCGCTAATAATTATCGGTGGACTTCTCTTAAAATCACTCATACCCATTCTACACAAATTTCAATCCTTTTCTTTGACCTCCTCCATTCTATCTTCATTCCTTTCTTCCTTTGTGCCCTCTCGATCATTATCTAGGGACTTCTCCTAACGTCCCTTAATTGGCGTTCCCCTCCCATTCTTCGTTTACTTTCTCGCCCCATCTCATCTTTTCTCCAATTCTTTCATACTCGATCATTATCGGTGGATTTCTCCTAACATCCATTCACCGACATTGCCTCTCATATCTCTTCCTTTCTTTTTCCTCGCCACTTCTCCATCTTTCATTCTTCCTTGCCAATTTCTTCATTGTCTTCATCATACACCCTCTCTCTATTTTCTCGTCATCAACTTATCCTCATCTCACGCATCTCCGCTTATTTTCCAATCAATGCCATTCCTCCCCTCAAGCTTCTCTTTATGTTCCTTGTGTTTTTCACTCTTTATCAAATATCTTCGTTCTTAGTTCCTTCCTTCGCACAATTTTCTCGTTATCTTCTCCTCTTTTATTATCCTTGTCTTATTTCACTTCCTCTTTATCGTCCTTCTCCTCGCTTTTACCTCACATTTCCTCCTTACTTCCCTAATGATAATCCGACTCTTCAACATTGTCCCATCTCCTTTATCATCTCATCATTCACATGCATTTCCATGCGGTCGGGTTCCATATTCTTTGCCTTGGATTTCCTCAATATGATTTGTTTCCCTCAATTTTCTTTGCTCTATCATCTCTTTCGTTTTCCATTACCTCTCTACTTTCCTCTGCTTCATCCTCCTTCACACCTTTCGTTTTAAATAACTCTCTCTTTTTCATAATTTCACCCTCTGCTCTGTCCTTTTCTTGTCTTCTCTTTGTTTGTCCTTCTTCATTTCCCCCTTTCTTTATAATCCTTTTTGTTATCTTTTTCCTCCTTTCATTCTTTCTTTTCTCCTCCTCCGTCTCCGTCCCTCTATTCCATACCCATGTCGCCTTCATATTCAATCTTTCTTGCTCTTCTCATAATTAACCAATCCTCTTGTCTATTCCATTTTATCTTTCTCAACATCTCTCACATCTAGCATTCACAATCAATGCCAATGTTTCTCCATTTATGTATCGCCATCTATCCCTTTCATTACCGTTCTTGTTCTTCTCTTTGCCACATTGACCTCTTCTCTTTTTTAGAACCTTGTCACATCTTTTATCTTCGTCGCCTTCTCTCGCAGGACATCATCATATCCATTTCTAAGAATCTCTTCCCATCTTCTTTTGACATTTTTTTCTTGGAAGATACCATAACGGCCATCACCTATCTGATCTTGTTCTCTTCCATGAATATTTGCTCTACTTTTGTTTTGTCGCAAAAGTATCTCTATCATATTTGTCGAAGAAACAAGACTTCTTTGTCTTCTTCACCTTCTAATTTGCTAACACTTATACATCTTTCCTATAAAACATGATTACCATCATATTTATCACACCTTTAGGACATTTTATCTCACATTTCTATCTCATCTCGCTCATCATGCCCACATTTATGATTATTCCCCGTGGGGCATTTTTATTTACACATCCATTTCTTGTTATGTCATCTTCGTGCCCTATCTTGGGGCACATTTTCATCTTTGTACTTGTCAACACATATAACGCACTTTGTGTCCTTCTCGTGCCCTGTGCTAAGGCATCATTATCTTAATCCACGTCCCTTTTGTGGACACATGATTTTTTTGCCCGATTCCTCGCATAAAGGGTTGTGCACATCTTTCGCATTTAGTTGAACATATGTTGATGTTTTCCTATGACCCATTGGTCATCTTAGTTTACATCCATAGTGCGGTAGTCTTCACCCACTCACCGGTTTGTAGAATGTTGTCGTTTGTCTCCGCTGAGACCACAATTGTCATCTACCGATGTAATATTGAGCCACCGCCATACTTTTTTTCCTTGCGATTGCAATCCTTTTTTTTTCCTAAAATATCTTGCCTTTGGTCATGTCTTCATCCATCCTCAGACACATGTCTCATCTAACCCTTTTTGTTTTTGTCTCATGGCTTGCTATCGCAAACCACTCAACAAAAAGGGGCAAATGTAGACACCTATTTTTGGTTATAAGCGCCCCTCCGTTAACTCGCATTCATGCAATTTCTATTATCGTTTCTCTTTTTCTTAAATTAAATGAAATCCTATCTATTTGCTCACATTATTTGATGATTCAACTTTTGGCATATCCCCATCCTTCACAAATTATTCAATCCATGGATATTAATACACCCATTTGACACCCTTTTTTAAATGGAATCTTTTATCTCACCCACCATGTCAATCATGCTCCCCACTCCATCTAATAATTCAAGCCGTGGTCCCCACGTGATCACATCATATTCCTAACTCAGGTTACTTTACTCAACCCCGGTTACTTGTTAACCCCAATCTAACCTCACATCTAAGTTATAAATATGGGTTTTTCCCCATATTGGAGGGGGAGATTTTTTTAAAAAGACCTAGACCGACTGGACTAAGGAAGAAGAAAGAAAACTTAGAAAAATTGGGTGAATGTTGAGGAATTTTAGCCATTTTATTTTGTCTTTGTGATAATATGTTGAATTTCCATGATACTCTGCTCGTGATCTGGTTCATGTGGTGAGATTCATGTTGCACGCATCAAATCAATAACACCATTTGCACACCGGTATCTTCCAGGTTCTTTTGTTTATCAATTTGTATGTTATCTGTTTTGGAATCTATTTTATTATTATTCTTATCGCACGAGGGTTGACCACGAAAGCGAGTTAACGCTTCTCGGATCTGCTTTGTCAGGCAACCCCGCATAAAATCTCTAATCAATCTTTTTCTAGTGTATGTGAGCTGCAGGTTTTTGAGATCACACCGAGGAGTCCGATATCAAATTTGCGCCCGTATCATCCATCGCCATCTCCAAGGTACTAAGCCCTTGTATATTCGATGTGGTTTAGTGTTTCTTGATTACTCGTACACTCATCCGGATAGAAGCAGAAACTCGGATCAACACATCAAGTAGCACAATTAGTTGCGTAGTATGGATTTTTTCAAGAGCTTGGCGACAATGTGAAGAACATGTCAAGGGCATATATAGACGATATTGAGAAAACAATATATGTAGTTTTGGAGCGTTGTTCCTCGACACTTGGTTGTGGACAAAAGGATCTCACTTTTTGCTTTGGCGGGGCCCTCGGCGAGGTTTGACACACTTGATTATGAAGGGGTGTCTTGGCCTCCATTTTATTCATATTATTATTGGCAGGCTTCTCCATATATTTCCCCTTATGTTTGTAACATACCCTATGTGGGACTATTATATTGGAATTTTAACATTATAATAGGCAACTCGGTGGACATCCCCACTCGGCAAGTCGAGTTGGCTTGACCGACCGAGTCGACATGCCCATCACCACGAGCTCCACATTACTTCTCATCGCCACAACTCATCCTTCCTCCACGCAAGTGCGCTCGCTCCCAACTCCTCGCATCTACCTTATCTCTCCAACATGGCACCAAGATACCTTCCCTCCCTAGAACACGGTTTTATGAGCCTATATTACCATCTCGCTGCTTAGTAAACTCACCGTGCACGCCAAAGTTACAACGCATCCAACGCCAAACTTAGCTACCCAACTTGGGCTTCAAAATAACTCAAGGGCAGACACGTATCGTGTGGCAAAAGTGGTCTTTAAGACAAATATACCTTATTAACGCCCACATTTAAATCACTAAGCCACCTAGGTCGAGTGAGAAATGTGGATAAATCCCAAATGGCAAAGTAAAACAAAGGGCGATGAGCAAGGGGGTCGAACCCTTGACCCACCACATTCAAAAATTAACTTGAGCCGTTATGCTACATGTGGCTTTCACATTATAAAACCGAGCCAATTGATATTTGAGGTGGAGTTCTATAAGCTCGTGTTATAGATTTGCTCATTGTGAGAGATAGGAGGGTAATTAGGAAAAAAATCCAAAGGAGACTAATTTATTTTGCAGGGAGATTATCATGCAGTTGTGGGAAGATCTGTAAATGCCTTATTGTAATTGTTTTGGGAATATTTTTAATAGATCATTCATTTAAGTGGACCCGGAGACGTAGGTGTTATGACCGAACTCTGTTATCAATTGCGTGAGTTTATTTTCTCTGTTGCAGTCTTCTTATTCTCTGATTTTACGTAGTACTCACGGATTTCTAAATATTAGTAAAAAATTTGGAAACATTATAATGTTTAAAATTATCCATTAATTCATTTTATAAAGCAATATTGGTGAACATTTTTGCATATTGCTCATGATTACGGATCACTGGTAATAGGTACAATGTCAAACATCATTGTTTCATGTAGAGATCTGTAGAAAGTATACATTCACAACTAGAGAAGAAGTGAACATGCATGTGTATATAGAAAAGATAATGACATACTAGATAGTCGTCTAACATGTTAAACAAAGTGTACATGTAACGAATATAAGCAAACAAGAGTATGTGTAACCAAGATATGCAATATGTTGTGAATGAGTGGAATGGAATTATATGTAATGTGAATGTGATAGGGGGCGTACTCCCCTAGTGTATGTGGATAATATGTATGAGATGAGGTTATTTTATAAAATACTCCTCAATGCAGACAAAAATGAACCATAGAATAAGAGTGTGTCATCGTGGAAATGGTTTGAACATATGCGTTATAAAGAAGAAAGAAGAGACACTTAATAATGTTAGGAGGGGGAAGATACTCATATTGCCCCCCCCCCAAGTGTATGATAATGAAAAGATTCAAGTAACATCGTTTCTAAGATCATCATTATCATTGTCAAAGTCAAATGAAGATGCGTCGGAGACCCTGTAAGCAATAGTATGCGGTTGATCATTTAAGGAGCCATTGCGGCGTAAATTGTACATGCCCATTACGTATTCCTCATCAGTGAAAGGTGGTAATGGACAACCATGTACATACCAACGAGTAAGATTTTGTGAATAGACAAGAAATGAATCATTGCAAATAGCTATGTGCCCGAAAGGCATGGGAAATCTGATGTCGGTATGATTAGGGTCTAAAGTGCCCCCAATGTAGTCAAGCCAAGACTTCCCAAGTATGAGTGGAGAAGTGCGTGCAACAAAGATTGATAGATGGAAGACATGAAGACCATAAACAACCGTAATGCGAACATACCCATTATAGAGATGAGCAGAATGAGATGGAGGGATGAGGTCATCTAGTGTGATTCCTAGCCAAGCCAAACCATCATATGCACAAACAGTGTCATAGCAAATGGTATCGAATGGAATGCGATACCAATAAGAATTATTCATGAAAAGAGTGCACGTGAAAGGCGAAGCATAAATGCATGTTTCTCATGAGAAGAAGAGGAAGGTGAAATGACGTCCAATGTATGGACAAACCCCTAAAAAAGTACCATAGCATTAGTAGAAGGAGGGGTGTTCTTGAATTGATATTCACCACGGCCAATAACAACAAAACTATCATTAAAGTATGACTCATCTATCTCGATAGGAGTAAAATTAAGATTGCACAATTTTTCATCAGTAAGCTCAACGGTATCAACCTTGTCATCGACTCATTAGTGTTGGTGTTGTCATTGTGGATATCGAGTATCAAGGATATTGGGAGGAAGGAGCTAGATGTAGGAGTGAGAGGAGTCTCAATGAGCGAATTGGTGGTGGTGGTATTAGAGTAGACACGGTGGGAGAAGTGATATCAATAGTGTGAGTGGAAATGAACAGTATGCTTATAGAGGTGGAAGAATTTTGTGAAGTACTAGATTGACCAATATCATATATACCAATATTGCTATATGGAATAGGTTGAGATGGAGGAATAGGAATAGAAGTAATGGGGTTTATACGACAGAACTCGAATGGATCAGGATCGGAATAATGGTATGTTCATATCCATCATGTAAGAATTTGACGCATCGATGAACAATAGACGGAACGACATGCATTGTGTGAATCCAGGGTCTAGCCAGCAAAAGATTACACCAAACAAGGCATCGATAACAAAGAATAGCATAGGAACAATCTTAGGCCCAACTTGAATAGGTAAAGTAATAGTATCAAGACATGTGCGAGTGGTAGAATCATAGCCACGAATGAGGGTATATTTCTTAATAATTAGATTATCAATAATTCCAATTTGTCAGGAAGTGAGTAAGCACACACATTTATGGCAGATCCATTGTCAATGAGTACACGCTTGATACAAATGGTGCCAATGATGGCAGTGATAAGAAAAGTTGCACTTGAATTATCAACAACAAATGGCGATATGTCCTCATCACTAAATGATATAGCATGTGGTATATTTTTGAGAGATTGAATGAGATGTGTGAAGGCCACCAACTAATTATTTCTTTCAAAGTGGATAAAGTGAAGCATGGCCTCTAATGTATGACGAAAATCAATTGCATTGCGTAATAAGTCATAAAGAGATATTTTGACGGCGTATTCTTAAGTTGTTCTATGATGTCATAACCCTTAGAAGTGATGAAAAGAGTTGCAAAAGTGATAGGTGGTGGAACAGAAACGGGCTGATCCGTAGGAGGACGAGTACGACGAGTGGTGACTACATTGATAGTGGGATCAATCATAGGAGTAATGAAGAAAGGAGAATTTTGAGTACAAACTTGCATAAAATCGGTAGCGGTAGTAAACACGCCGTAAAACCTTAGTGGGGGTGAAATAAGGATAAGTAGATTGATCCATGATGTTAGAAGAAGAAGAGAGATGTTGATATATACTCGTAAGGTAGGGTTTCAATGGATGGGTTCATGTCGGGTTCACCAAATTATTTAACAAATATGGAAATTTGTAAAACCCTAGATATGTCAGAGTCACATATGATAAATAAATCCTAAAGTACATATTTTGACACAAGCAATAAGCTAAAGAAATATAAAACCCTAAGTGTAAGAGAGACAAAATATATTTAGTTATTTTCACAAGAAATCTTGAAGTATCATGGACTAGAAAACTGATTAACAAGAGGAGGAGATTGTCGTAACCATATTCAAAATATTCTATAATTTCTGGAATATCCTGAACTTGGGCGCCAGGCACTTGAGACCTCTAGTAGGCGCATGTGTTTGCGCGAAAGGTTGGAACTGGTTTTCTTGTGTCGCACCAATGTCGCTAACCTTCGTTGTTGGTTGTCTCAGTGTGTCACACTATATCCATAGAATTCTCCTGTAACCTACAAAACAAATGATATCATACAAAACCCCAAAACACATCAAATCCTAAAAATAATAGATGCAAATGGGGAGTCGCACTAACCCCTAATCACTTGTGACAGAGTGAACTTACAAGTAAGTGCTACATTACATCTCGTGCTCCATGTAGTTCTTGTGTATGTGTGTAAGAATGATTCCCTAGGAGGATCTTGTGAAAAATGCACTTGATAACGAGCAATAGCTAGATGTAGCAATGTAGATAGATGTGTGGATGCCAAAATGAACTTCCCCTCTCATGAAGTGTATGCAAAAAATTAAATCATTTGTCCCTAGAGTGATAGCTAGATGGATGTCTTGATGCTTTTAGAATGCATTTGGATGCAACCTTAGGTGGTGATAGTAGATATTTAGAGCTTGGTCCCTTATTATGGTCACATATCTTTGTATTTATATAATTCCCTTGGTTGAATTTCGTAATTGACGACTAAAAGGCCGACCCATAAGAAAAAATGATTCCCAAGAGATACAAAATTCTCAAAAGAGGCGAATAAGATACAAAGAGGTCGGGGACGCCCGGAGGAACGAGGTTGCTGGCACTAGCGTCCCGGGCTAGGCATAGATATCCGAGTCAAGAAAGATAAAGCAATGCAAATCAAACTGGGTTGTGGGGTGTGCAAGACCAAAGAGGAAACCAAAAAGATAGAAAAGAGGCCAAATATAGATTTCAATTACTAGTTTTCTCGCTTAAGAATCATATGAATAGTGGCATGTGATTAGGACCTAGAAATGTACCCAAGTGTGTTATTTAGTGTCTACATTTGTGTCCTTATTGTACATTAGCATTTGTATATCATACACTACGTAATTACTCGCAATTAGATTTAATTCAATTTATATTAAATCACTTGGTATGAAATGACACTTGAGATGTTAATCTTCACAATTCATGGCAAATACACTCAAATATGCAAGGTAAATGTGATTTGTAGGCATATATCATGTTGGATATGCAAAGGGAGATTAAATCTACAGGGGTAGGACAAAATGATAGTGTAAATGAAAGTAAAGGTGGATGGAAATGGAGGGAAAAGGGCTAGTGAGAGGAAGTAGATGCATTAACCATGTTGTCCTGATAATTCTTCATGCATTCATACCTAAAATCAAAGGAAAGTCACTCTCCAAAGGTTGCTTTCCCTCATGGACACCCAAGCAAGGAAAACAATGTAGATTAACCATTGAGAACTTAACATAGACACCTGAGAATGAAGCCTTATGCACTCATCCTAGGAAACTTATAATGCTAAAGGATACCCCAAGGCAAACAGATATGCATTCACATGGATTGTAGAAAGGAGATTTACAATCTGAAACAAATGGTGCAAAGTAACACTACAATGCAATAATCCTTCATTTCCTAATCACACAATCAAATGCAGAATGTTTTTCTGAAGTTATTCAAAGGCACAAAAACACTGGATTAAAATAGAGAGTCACCATTTATTGATTTCAAGATTTGTTTACAATGAGAAAGACCAGAATTATTCATGGCAGAATTGATCTTGCATGTCTATTTGCAGATAAGACAAGGGAAACATATAGAAGATAAGTGTCAAAGCCTACTAATGTATATATATTAGCAACCACCTTAACATGAACCTGCAAATGACAATTAAAAGCATCCAGATCTTTATAGAGCCACGACACAATCAAGAACCTCACTCAGAGATTAAACCCTCCAATTTTCAATGTATTCTATGTAGAAATGAATTTTCCAGCCTGTTTTATGAGGAAAAGTCTCATATTTATATAAATATATCCAAAACCCTATATTAATATGTTGTGTAGATGCCCAATTAATGGTCAAGATGGTGATCCATGTGAATTGAGGCAAATCAATGAAGGAACATGCAATCAAGGAGATGAAAGAGGGAAACAATGCCAAATGTCCACTCCATAGTCCATAGATCATCCGTTCATCATCCGGTAGGGTCAAAAGAGAATATCCTTATCTCAAAAGAATTTGTGGTTGAAGAAAGATCCAAAAAGCATCTTCAGTTGTCAAGTGTGTCATTATATTCCATGAAAATGGTGGTATTGCCCCCCAAACCTTTGCAGTTGCAATATCCAAAAATACTACATAATTTGCCTCAAACATGGTCTCTATAAAAGCCACTACCATGATGATTCCAATACATTTGATTTGAGGTGAAATGGATTCCTAAGTTGAAATTTATAATAAAAAAACCAAACCCGACCATTTTATGCAAAACTACCTTGTTTTGCGGACTTCATGAATTTTCACCTTTGTTTTGTGGCTTGATGAGCCTTCGGTTCATGTCGTGGCTTTAGTTTGAATCCTTCAAGTCTAAAACATATTTTTCTTGGTCCACGAGGTCTTCCTTTGTGTGCGTACATTATGCCTTTGATGTGTGGCTTTCTTTTGGTGAATATAGTGTTCAACGGAATCGATCATTCTGCGAGACTAAATGTTTGATGTCCACAGAACACTAAATTCCACCATTCCACGGGTTTGCTAGCTTTTCGCACTTAACTATTTTACTTTCCCGCACTTATAATTTTTGATACCATGTCGCGAAGGTCTTCTTCTTTGTGTCACGAAATTTCCTCTTTGCAATCGCTTTCCTTTATTTCAAATCTTTTGAATTTATGAGGAATGTTATACCTTAAGAAACCCGTGGGACATGAAATCCTTTGTTCCATGCCTTCCACACTTGGTCATGTTCTAACTTCTTTCTCTTTCTTTGTGCCTTCTCACGGATTTTTCTCTTAGCATCATGACTTCTTCTTAGTGGACCACACCCTTTGTTTCGTGGAAATAATCGATTCCGTGGAACACTATATTCACAAAGTCCACAAATCATTAAGTCTCTTCACTCCATTATGTGGATTTCCTTTGCAAGTTTCCATTAAACAATGCAATTTGATTCACCTATGTGTAACACTAAGTCCTTCGATGGCGAAAAATCAACGGAAGTGGGAATCGACAACAAGGTGAAGCTAGCACTATTCCCAAAGTTCCAAAGGTGCGCGACTTAACCGATTAAACCAATTTAACCGATTCAATTGATTCTCAAAGTTTCCAAGCGGTGAATCATTGCAATGAAGGAAGCGAGGAATCGGGACAATGAGGGAATAAGAGAGCAATTCCAATTATGTCACCAAACCCCGATTTTCCGATTTAACTAAGTGTTTGGCTTTGGGTGGTGAATCGATAAAAGCAGGGAACCAGGGAATGAGTGGATCAAGAGAACAATTCCACTAGATCCTCAAACTTCCGATCCAACTAACCAAAGGAGGATTTTTCCAAAAATGGATAAGTGTTTGGCTTGAATGGAGTATGCGTGTAGGTGGGGAAAGTAAATGGAACAATTTTAAAGCTTTGCAAGTAGTCTAAACATCATGAAACCTATTAATCAACTTTGCACTCCTCCCTCTCACTTGATGAGGCCACAAAACACTTAGGATGAAGATCAAATATGCAATTTACCCCTAAAAACTTTTCCTCCTTGAATATCATAAGAATCAATTATGACATTACCAACCTTGCAAATTAGCCTTTTGAAATTTCTTCAAAGCATGAACAAGGCAAGAAACCAGCAAGGAGCACCATGGAACTATAAAATCATTCTTAAAGTCCTTCAACCTGCAAATGAACCTTAAGATCCCTTCAAGCCTTCTTGAAATAGAGTAACAAGTACCTTAGGGAACCAGGGAACAAAATGAGGTTATTATAAGGTTCATATAGACATGAACATAAGCAATCTAGCAGGGAATAGGCACAATGATGAACAATACTAAAATGGTAGGGTTACACTATTTAACAATGGGGAACTCTACAAAGATGGTTCAAAGATATACAATAATCAAAATGGGCACCGACACCGACTCTAGCTCGGGATGGACACCCCAAAGGTATCTAAAGGACCACGAAAACTCAAGGAAGTAGAACAAGTGCCTATCCAATGGGGAAATCTGCAAAGATGGTTCCAAAGATATACAAAGATCAAAATGGGAACCAACATTGGCTCTACCTCATGGATGGACACCCCCCAGTGGGTTTATGAAGGACCACAAAAAACTCATGGAAGTAGACCAGTGCCTATCCATTGGAAAAAGGAGTCAAATAGGAAAACACCTAGTTTCTTGCAATGCCAAGTCACATGAGTTACAAAAACTTTCCAAGAACAACAAAAAGGGACAAAGGAAACACATAACAAACAAGGGAATAGAAAAGCTAACAAAGGAGATACTATACATTGTACAAGGGGAATGATTTGGGATACACCTAATCCAAGAAGTGTTTGAGATGCCTACCATTGATAGGAAACTCAAGTATTTCACCATCTAAATCTCTCAAGAAAAAGGTATGCTCCCAATTCTGACATCTATGGAGTAAGGGCCCATCCAAAGAGCTTAAAACTTTCCATGTTTTCCCTTATCTTCATGCCTGTTGTCCCATAATAACACCAAGTCTCCAATCTGGAAACTTCTTGGAGAGACCTTCTTGTCAAATATCTTCTTCATTTTTCCTTGAAATTTATGTGTCTTTGGTGAGATTCTCTCCTAATCTCATCAAGTTCAACAATCTAGTTTATCCTTACTATATAAGGATCAATTCCTTCTTCCTCTTCAATTTGTTGCATGAATTGATACACTAATAACTTCAAATGAAGAGGAAGAACTACTTGGGTGCCATAAACTATCTCAAATGGGATTTTTCCAATTGACCTTTTAGGTGTGATTTTGTTATCCCATACTACAAATTTCAATTGCTCACCCATTTCTTCTTGTTAACCTCCAAGGTCCTCTTAAGTATCTTGAGCAAGTTCTTGTTGCTTGATTCACTTGCCATTTCCTTGGGGGTTATAGTTAGAGGCATAAGTTAGGTTTGTCCCATATTCTTTACACATTGCCGCAAGAGGTTTAGCTCAAAACTCATGGCATTATCAACAACTAACTTGGCTGGGACACCAAACCTACAAATGATGTTGTTCAAAAGGAAGTCCATGACCACTTGGTGAGTAGCCTTCTTGGTGGGGATTACTTCAACTCACTTGGTGAAGTAATCTGTAGCAACCAAAATCCACTTGTGTTTTGTACTAGATTCCTTTGTTATTTCACTAATAAAATCTAGCCCCCATTGTCTAAAAGGAGCTTCAACTAAAATGGGTTGCAATGGCAAGGATCCTGAAGCTTTCAACCTACCTGAGAAACATTGACAACCTTCACACTTCCTCACAATTTGAAACATATTTAAACAAAGATGGCCACCAATAACTTTCCCTCAAAATCTTATGAGCAATCACTTTAGCAAAGATAATGGCCAACACAAATTCCTCCATAAAACTCATTAATTAACCTTAGAACGTCATCTTCATGCTCTAAAGACAACTGGGAAAATCGAGACTACAGTAGCTATAAATGGACACGCTCACACACATCTCCAACTTTTGGATGATACCCTTTTATTTGCCTTCCTTAAGGGACAAGTAGGCGGGGAGATATGGGATGTTTTGAGGAGATTTGAGAAAGCATTGGGCCATTAATAAATAAAAGTCAATCTAAAGTCTTTTTCATCAATTGCAAAATCTAAGAACAAATCTTTTTGTGCAAACTCTTAGATTTTGAAAAGGGTCATCTCTTGAACACCTTTCTTGGATTTGCTTTGTTCAAATGTATTAGGGAATAAGAAAAATTATAGGAAACGTTGGCTAAAATCAAAGGAAAAAAATTACCAATTGGATAGGGAAATGGTTGTCTTCGTGTAGAATCACTCTTAAGTTCAATCATGGTTATAGGATGTGTCATTATATTGGTTCTCTCGGTTGGCTCTTCGAGTAAGGCATGGGTGAAAAAATCAAGTTTCCTCGTGGCTTGACGTAAGATTTATAGACTAGCCAATAAATGTGGAGGGGTCGAAGACATTGGAAAGTTTGATTTGACCCTTATGGGCAAATCGATATCGAGGATCAAGGTCACCAAAATATACAACGAAGCTAACTACTCGAAAGTAAGTACTTGTACAACTAGCACCTAGAATGATTCTTCACCATTAAGGCTCTTCTAGATAGATCCATAATATGGAATAGCATAAGAAAATCCAAAAGGTTTCTCATGTACGCTTTCTTAGGTTACTCGAATGACAATAAAATAGATTTACGAGAGAAATGTCATTCACCGATCAATCACTAAGCATGGTTAATGATTTCAAGTCAATGCAAGAAAAAAGAAAAGGTATTTAAGGTAATAAGGTTAAGAATTTTTTGTTGGCATCAAAAAAATACCTCGAATGCGAGAGGACATAACTCAACCAAATTGTAAAGGCAATGGTGAATTTCAATCAAAGAAGGTTATGAAACTCAAACCTTGTAGCAAGAGGAGAGGCTAGAGAGCTTTTAGTGGACTCAAATTTGGGATTCAAAAGCATGGCCAAAAGCTAAGGTTTTCCTTAGGCTTGTGTACCAGAAAAAATCATTATTGGGACGGCTTTAAAAAGAAGAGTTTGTAGGGCCCAACAAAAGTTTAATGTTTAAGAGGAATGAAGATGGTGTAAAGCATCTTCTCCTTTTCACTATTTCCCAAAGTATTCGGAACAAGTTCCTCATGAAATTCATGTCTCACGAGTAGTTAAACAAAACTTGAAGGCTCGCATGCGCATGTGGATCACCTAGTTATGATGGAGATTCTCAAGACTTTGGAAAATGGGTCCCAACGTGGTAGTTTGTTTGAGAAGAAACGAGCGTGTCTTTCAAAATTATAATGTGAAAAAGGTCATAGATAGTATGCGGGATAAGATTAAGAGAAGCTTGAATATTATCATTAACCACCCCTGAAGCACAAGAAGTGACCAATCCCTCAAAATTTGAGATTATAAGGAATTGGTCCGAGGTCAAGAAGATTTTTGATAGACTTTTATGAGTAAAAAGAATAGCAATAAGGACAACAAATGGGTACCTAAAACAGTATGGGCCAAGATAAATTTTGACAACACATCCAAAGGCAATCCAAGGGAATCTAACACGAGTGCTATCATCAAGGCATATAACAAGAATATTATTACTTTTGAATCAATCTATGCTTGAATAAATTTGAATAATGTGGCAAAGGCAAAAAGGCTAGGGAGTGGTTTAGGATTGGCTAAGACCCATCAAATCAATGATTTGATTGTTGAGGGAACTCCCACGTCACTATTATTAGGCTAATAACAATATATGCAACAAGCAAAGGATTACAAGCTTTATTAACGAGATAACAGATCTAAAGTTTATCGTCCATAAAATATCAACATGTCTTTCGTGGCAAGAATAAAGCCACAAATGAAGCCACCAACCTAAGTGTGTGTGCGACAAGGAAAGAATAAGAGGAATGGAAGATAACATTAGGCTGGGAGGAGTTTATGGCAACAAGGAAAAACACACATGATAGACAACTTTGGTAGAAACATAGAAATTATAAAAGTAATAAATGGAAGGTATGTTATTAGGTAGAAAGTATTAAACTTAGAATGTAGACTCCAAAGGAAAGCATTACAAGTAGGAGATTTCCAAAATGTCACGAGTTGGCAAACTAGTCTCAAACAAAATCTTTTTATTCAAGGCAACTTGACTAGAACAAGGAATTGCAATCAAATGTTTGGGCAAGTGGTCGGCACTTTGAATTGCTCTCTACGCTAGATCAAGAGTTATGTCAAGTCCATTCTTATGGAATTTGGTAATAATTTTAATGATTGTCAATGAATGCAAACGAACCATGACAACAAGCTTATGGCAATAAGATGGGCTTGTTGACAATAAAAACTCCACGGATAACAAAGGCAATTGCAATTATGTCATAATAAAAAAGCCTTGCCTTTTGAATTGAGAGTTGGTGCCTACAATGTATTGCCAAAATCATGTATAAATCCTTAGATGGACAAGTTATCACCGCTAACATTCATAAACATACTTGTGGTTTAATCCATCTAGAGTGAACAGGATGAAGGTTGTGTGGTAGTACCAATTTCTACTATAATATTACTATTGTTTTTCACTTTGTCCTTCATTTCCTTTGGTCTTTCTCGCTCTCCGAATTAATTGCCAACACTAGCAATGGGGAAGTAATATTGGGAGAGGAGATGATGCTAGACAAGGGAGAGCAAGGGGGCATGTAGACGTGATCGCCAACGTGGTGCCCCAAGCAAAGGATTAGAGACCACCTACCTCCTAATGAACCCCATATGAATTATTAGAATGACATGTGTGGGAACACTATTGTTGAGGCAATACAACATAATCAACATGTTGATGAATGTAGGATTGATAACCAAAATAGTAATGAGACGACAAATATTGAGAAGACTATGGGCAAGTGGCCATAACCAAAACTAATTTTAACACCAAAGGGCAAAGGGTCATCATGATGCAAGATGGATAGCCCCGAAGGACGCTTGAAAATGAGACGTCAATATTCACAATGATGGTAGTGCTCTAAATAATATTCATTAGAACTTTTCAAATAATTATAGAGATACCAATAATGGTCCCATTGTTTACAAGTGGACAAATGAGGAGATTTAAGGATAATGGGGAGGTTGCTATCAAAAACTAGAGACGTAAGACTCCCATTCACATTATGGAGGTTGGTGCTACCTCAAATGAAGCTAGAACGACCTGAAAATGCTTTCCTTGAATGATTTTCATACTATGACCATGCATAGTCAGCTTAGAGACTACAAATAACTTTAGAGTCGTATGCAATGAGATTGCACACAACCATCCTATCAATCAAATGCAACAAGATCTTATGATTAATATGAATGAATGGCTTCAAAAAATTCAACAATTTGTAGTAGGGAACTTGCGATGGCACATCTCTAACCTATGGAGAGTATCAATAAGGACACCGGTCTTAATTATATGGATACAATCCGTAGAAGGCAACTTTGGAGCTCCAAATGGATATGCTAGACACCATCAAAATTAACACGTGATCTAAAAAGCATTAATTCTAACAATTTGAATATGTTTGAGGATACCAAGGACATCAAATACCACACCCAAAGATTGGGTATACCATGTCATTCATGAGCATAGGGCATGTAGTGAGGATTGGCTCTTCTTTGGGTTGTTTTCTTGCATGTTAGATATAGCTTCGCTGCTTTTGTTTCTTGCAAATAACTTCTACCTTTATTGTATGTGGTTAGGTGTTAGGCTTTTCCTCTTTCTTGTAGCTGGTTATGAAGGCCTATCTAGGCTATGGTGCTTAGTACCATATCTATGTAATCTAGCCTTTGATTATAAATTAGCTTTTTAAATACAAACAAAAAAGTACATAATGATGCAACTGAATGAGGTATACGCTGAAATATTTTTTGTTAACATGTCCTTTATATACTGATAATATAAACAGGCATTCAATTATTTGCCATCATAACTCAGTTCGTGAAATCTTATACCAAGATAATCAGACATGGCTTGGGAATTTATTATAAACCCAAACACAGTCAAAGAAACAATCTTTTTAAAAGAGCTTTTTAAATACCAAAACAATAGAACACACATGATGTGCAACCTGTATAAAGTATAAGCTGAGATATTTTTTCTTTTTGACAATGTCTTCAATATACTGATGTTATAAACAATCATACAAATATACATCATAACCTAGTTCGTGAAATCTTAAACCAAGATAATGGCTTGGGGAATTTATTCTAAAACCTAAACAGTCAAATAAACAATATCTTTAAAACAAATAAACACTTCTTTGATAGGCTCCTACAAACTGTTTTGGCCTGAAGAACAATAAGAGTTCTCTCGCATCATCTCTCAATAAATGCATACTTGGAGAGGGAGCATTCAAGCTTATAATCCCTTTGGCTAAGAAGCCATGCATGAATGATTTTTATCCCGCCAAAAGTAATCGGATTTGTCTGATGGCTCTCCCAAAGGCATTTGCATACACGAGGGGCATGCCTAATGGGGTTTAATCGCTGTTAAAATATAGAGCATTATATATCATATAATGTGGTTATGTAGTTGTTATTCAGTTGGTAATTGTTCAACCAATCTGTAAACACCTCTTCCTATATAATAAACGGTGTCACACGTGTTTGAGTGTGATTTCAGCTTCTCTGAATTTTTCTTCTCTTTGCATATGCTAACACTGGTATCAGAGCGTTCAAGGTCGCAATTCAAGGAAACCTCCAAGAGGCACGAACTGGAAATTCGAGGAGGCCTAACAGGACACGAATTTGAAAATACGTGATGGTATTTGGAGAAAATACAGTCGCGATTTCTTGCAATTTTGACAGTCGCGGTGGATTTTACAGTCTGCAACTGATTTTCATGGGAGGTTAGGGCATTCGAGGGCACGAAAACTGATCTTCGAGTAATTGTTTCGACGACAAAGACTGTTCATTTGCAGTCACAACTTTTATCCTCTTGTTCGTTGAACATTGCTCAAGTCGTGAATACAGTCGTTTATCAGAGCCATAGTCGCTCATGGGTTGTTCCGTCGACAGAGTGAAGAGCCTTTTCAGGTCATGAGGGCAAAGAAGAAAGACAGTGCTCCATTCGCGCGGCAGAAGACAGTCAGACCTCCATTCACGAGGTGCAGAAGGCAAAACGTAAAATTATAGTCGTATTTTGCTGGTGCGTGCAATCGTGAGAAGTTTCTGAGCATTCGTGGGCAAGGTTACAGTCGACTACGGCAGATTCGTGGGGAGAGAGAACAGTCTCTTGTCAAGGACATAAACGATAGTAGAGTCGTGGGGAGAGAAATGTGAGCAGTCCGAAGGTAGAACAGTTGCGAGGAGAAAGAGATACGTGGGTTCCTGTTCACAAGGGAAAAGTACGTGGGACAGAGTCGTGAGGGCCCTGATTCATTCCTACTTAATAAAAAAATTAATATTCGCGACTATAGGCTTAAAGGCAGAACAATATTGTTTTTCAGCAACAAAGGTATTCACCTTGTGCTTTACATCTGAATAATTAATTTCATACTATTTGTTGGAGTAAGTAATATATTATTTTATTATTTCCGTTACTTTGGAATAATAAAATGGCAAATATTTCAAACTTGACTCTGCCAGAGACGCAAAAATAACAACTCTAATTTCAATGTATGGAGCCATAAGATTCTGACCCTTGCAGAATTTCATGATTGTGATAAAATAATCACCGGTAGTGAAGGTCTACCAACGATGAACTTCGTAAATTATGACAAACGTCATAAGGAAGCTCTTTTGCTTCTCAAGTTGTCGGTGTAGGATGATATGATACCAGAAGTGCGGAATACTATTGTGGCAAGCATGGTGTGAGCTAGTTTAAGGGATAAATATCTAACATCTAAAAAGAGTCAGGTTTTATACTTAAAGAATATGCTCTATTCCGCAAAGTTACACGAAGGTGGATCGTTGTCTGAGCACCTACTTCAGATAAAAGACCTCCGAGACCACTTATCTTTCATCAACAAAAAGTGGACAACGATAATATGGTGGCTCACAGTTCTCCGAACAGCTTACATTCTTCGTATGAGTCATTTGTGGAGGCACTCCATTTAATGGTTGAAAGTCAAACTCTCACGTTTGACAAGGTGAGTTCCTACCTATTACAAAAGGAGCGGAAACAAATTCAAGTAGAATCCAGTTGTGACCAATCAAAAAGTGCTCTTGTCACACAATCAAAAGGAAAATGGAGACGTCAATCCGATGAGTCCTCCACTCGGTGTCATGTCACATGCTATTATTGTCATAAGGTTGGGCATCTTAAGAAGGATTGTCGAAAGAGAAAGTATGCTCTTTTGCACCAAAACAAAAATCCATGTGATGAGGAACATGTGGCAGCTATTGCAAAAGAACAAGATTTGGATGACAAGGATGCTCTTTATTATCTTACGACATCATGCTCACATGACAATGGTACTAGTTTGATCATTGACTCTGGTGCATCTGCACACTTTTCATGTCACAGGGACTAGTATGTTTCATTTACTGCAAATATATGTTTTGAATTAGTAGTACTAGTTGATGGAGAATCACTTATACTAGAAAGGATAGGAGATATATGCATTGTATCTTGAATGATGCTCATAAATTGTTGGTACAGATTGTTAGATATGTATCTTCTTTACAAAAGAATCTTCTATCTATTAGTCAATTAGCTGAAAAAGCCCAATATTTTTGTGGATTTTTGTGGCAAGAAATGTGTTATTTCTTATATGAAACAAAGACAAATGATTGCCCTTAGTATTGGGCAAGGTGGCCAATATCCCCTTGTTGATCCTGCTATGGTCAACATGAATGCACGTGTGGAGGATAGCTCCACCATACAAGATGTTCGGGAGGTTGACATGCCTTGGGAGGATGGATTTCCTCATTCTAAAGAATAGTTTGTTGTGGATGGAGACTCCACTATTCCAAATGCACCGACAATGGATGGCAAGATGGCATCCCAAGCCACTCACTCAAGGGTACTTGCTCAAAGGACGGTAGGGCATGAACAATTTGCTCAATGTGTTGTGAAAGATTTTTCCTAGCAGAGGGGGATAAATGAGCAAATAGATGAGACGGAGGAGTTGGTTCTCACTACTATTGCGGAGATGGTTATTTCTCTCACCACTGAGACAGAGATGTTTATTTCTCCTACTATTGCGGAGTTCGTTATAACTCCTACTACACAGATGGTCACATTTCTCTTCTTGAAAAAGTTGGATGAGCACTAAATGGTGTTGTCATGACATGATCGAGGTGACTTCGATTGCTAGATAATTGAGTCTCTCGTATAGACTCAAGTAGGCTCCACAAGCCTAGAATAGATTTTTCAATCCAACTCTCTGAATTTTTGATTCCAACACTTTGGAGATGGGGTTGACACTCTTAGCCATTGATGATTCATCACTGGGTCAATGAATCAAGTAACAAAGAATTAGTGGACCACTTGCCATATCCTTTGTTCACACAACCATATTTTTGTTTTGTCGTTCTTCTCCATTCGACAACCACAACACAACAATGAACAACTGATTTCAAGTACAACCTATGGCACATCACAGTAGATCTAATGAATAAACATAAACGTTTAAGGACATTTGTAAAATTTTGAGACAAACTTGGTATTGTTTCCGGTTTAGTCATTAAGAGGGGATGTTAAAATATAGAGCATTATATAGCATATAATTCGGTTGTGTAGTTGTTATTTAGTCGGTAACTGTTCAACCAATTTGTAACCACCTCTTCCAATATAATAAACATTGTCACACTTGTTTGAGTGTGCATTCAGCCTTCTCTGAATTCTTTCTTCTCTTTTCATATGCTAACAATCACAGTTTATTTTTGTTGCAATCATTTCACCTTAATGCTATACCAGGCCTATTGAACTTGTTACACTTTATGTTGTACATTGCCCGCATTCATCCAAACTTGATGTGATTTGATTTTACACCCTAGTACCTATCAGTTTTGGTCATTATGGGCCTTATTCACAAAGATCTGTCCTATTCCTGACCATCATGACCATTTCCAACTTAACCTCTCTTTCAACACAGAGAACATTCTGCTAGTCATAGCAGAATGAGACCACTCTTAACTGGCTGTATTAAATTTACTAACAGGCTAATTTTATCCAGTTACCAATTCCAACCAGCTGAGAATAATTGACAACAAATTAGAGATCTACATGTCTATCCCGCCTGCTGCAGAGATAGTCAGCTGTTCCTTTAGTTCAATTTTATTGTATTTCTTTCATATTATTATTATGGATGTTTATCAAAAGCTTTAAACAATGGAAACAAGATGATTGACAGACAAGGAATGGCTGGCAATTAATCTACACACACCAAGGTCAAGAATCAAGCTCAGGTCTACTTTTGTACAAACCCATCCGGCACACTAATTACCTCCCACATTGTTCTTATCATCATTTTGATTAAAACAAATGATTCTCTGCTTACACTTATCCTCTTGCAGATCACCATCCTCGATTCCAGAGGTCTCAATGCCAAATGATTTATTAAATGAGTTTCATTAGTTCCTTGCTTCCAAACCATGCTTTATAAATTTCCACAATTACCCGCATGATCCCTTTGCATTATTATTAGAACTTCAGATTTCATGCACGATGCATAGGCTACATCAAACCGCATAAGGTGTTTGTAAATTAACTGGGAAAAGAAATGCAGGCAATGAGTTGTATCCATAGCAATGAATGTTCTTAGATATAAATCATTATCCTGCAATCCGTTAAAGATGTTTTAATAGAAAGTTTAGGCAGCCATCTAACATCGGGTGTGCTTTTCTATTTCTTGCCTAAAAGATCTCTCATGTTGACCCCTCTCATGCAGAAAGAAATGGTAATGACCTGCAAATGCATACGGCTTCCAACAACCATGTAGATGCAGAGAATTCTCAAAATAAACACTATGGAAAATAGTAGAGATGATCTTGTCTGAATATTAAATTACAAAGACAAGCAAAGAACCACTAATAATTTCTAGTGTGAAGAGTTGAATTGAACAATATCTTAGAAATCCGCAACCGTACATCAATGTTACCAAAAATCATAATTGAGAAAAATTTGGGAAAAGCAGAAGCAAATGGGGTAAACATCAATAGTTTTCTCAAAGAATCAATTTAAATCATTCTTATAAAAATCAGGAATAAAATACAATCGTACCATTTCATCTTCTCAGAAATGAAGGAAAGGGAGCCTTTCCTTCATAATAATACATACACTACACAGTTTCAAGTTGTTTCATTTATCTTGACAAAAATAATTTACCGCTCAAAAGGACCATGTTTATAGTTCTCCATTCTTGATGTTTGAACGTGTATAAATCACCATTATTGTGTGTATATTGCAATTGAAAATTAAAAAAATTATCCTTTTTATAACACATGAAGAGGGACTCAATCGTCAAGAAAAATATATGCATCAAACAAAATTGGTAATTTGAAGACGAAAGTTCGAAATCTAAAACAGAAAATAAAAGAAATAGGCATTGTCGCATTCTGCTTTCCTCAAAGATAACTTCATTGAAACTCAAGTATTGACAAAAAAAAAAATGCTAGGTAGAAAAGAATCAGTCTCTCTCCTAGATACAATTTTTTTTTGTGGAGAGGGTTTTGCAAAGAAAATTTTTACCCATTCTAGTTTTTCTTTTCTGTGGCATATATTCAGGTACCTTGGTAACTAAAAGAGAGGGGTTCTGTGCAGCAGAAGCATCATTACCGGTGCAAATGATATTTTTCTTGTGCTCTTGTCAAAACTAAAAATCATTGTGCAGTTTCTGGATCCTCTGATCCTTCTTCATCTTCTGATTCACAAACAATTCATCAGTATAAACTGTCAAAGATCGATCAAAATTAACTAAATATGAGTAAAAAGAAGTCAATGTGCAACTCCATTCATTCTGTCTGAATCTACATAAACTAAACCAAAGGAGATTATGCATTAAAAAAGCAATGTTAAAATATTAAAAAACTTTTCGCTCCATGTCAAAAAGAACAACAGAAAGGGAGCATCAGACAATTACTCTAGAGAACTACAGTGTAGAACAGTCATGAAAGGGAACATCAGACAATGATTAAGAGAATTACAGTATAGAACAGTAGTGAATGTATATGCAATGACAACACAAAACTCAACCATATATTTATATCCATATCAATGAATCAACGTAAACAGACTCCTAAAGCCACCCTGGCTCTCCAAAGAAAAAAGAGCTTGAAATTACATGCATCATTTGACTACCATGTTGCCTTTAAAGAGGGATTGAATATAGACTACACAAGCAAGGGTATTCTTCACACAACCATGTCGGTCCTCAAATTTACTTGATGAAGAAGCATAACAGAGTTCCCATTCGAATTCTAGAGATTTATTATCTTTTATACATTTATTACTGTCAACAGTGATTTCAATTATTTTAGTTTTGCCATGATTAGGGTAATAAGCATGAGCTTCTGCCATATCTGGGAATCATGCAATGACAGCTCTTCAATCATCAAAGCAACTTATAGTTGCAAAACAAAAATAAAAGTAGCATTACCATATTACCAGGCAGTCCCCTAAATTCAACAAAACTTCGGTAAAATATTTTTAAGGAATTCCATGACAGCCCTTTGGCTAATATTAATAATATTGGAAGAGACTAAACACATTGGGGAAAAAGAAAACGTGCTAACAGGAGGAATACAATGGAGGGCATGTCAGTAGTTTCACGTGAACTAGGTAGACATGAATCCTCTGGCAATGATGTCTTTGCCACTACTGGTGATTGATTATAAATACCAATTTATTCTGTCAATTATGTTGCATACCATCCGCAAGCAAATCATCAAATATCAGTAAGTGGATAGATTAACTAAAGATGATTATTCCTTGTACAGTTATACATAGTGCTAATCTCAAAGTTTACAGGAACTTTAGAAAGAATTTCTTCACATCCTTGGGCATTCATCCATAGACCAGTGGGCCACACATAAAAAAGATAAACCAAGTAATGGATGATATGTTTGAGGAAAGAAATTACATTAACATTCATGAATAACCAAAGTAGGTGAATTGGAATCAAATACACATCAACTTACAATACCAAGGAGTGTCAAAAAACTCCAAAAGCTAAAAACTAACTAAAGCAAACAACGAAAAAGAAAAACTAGAGGGGTTAACCCAAATGGGTAAAGCATGGAAAAGGAATCAGATAAAATACCCAAGTGAAAGGAAGGTTCAGAAGGAACATTAGAAAGGAGAACACATGTGGCAGCAAATCAAACATTAGAAGAATAATCACTTCCATTCACTAAGTTTGCATAAATAACAATAAGCACTTCACCATAGCAAAATTAAAAGGAATCCAAAATAAATATGGAATGAGATAGATATTGAGCTCAACAATGTGACAAGGTATATGTAAGGGTAAAGTTAAATTGTTCACTATCCACTGGCATATGCACTGAAGTTGTCACCAATGTATTGATGATCATTACTTTTTTTAGAAATTGAAATATGTTGCTTATGAACTGCAATTGCTTTCTTATGTGCAAAGGAAACAAGTGTTTCGTGCAAGTTTTTAGAAAATGGAGCTTTCAAAGGTTGGCAATGTTCTTCCCCATTAAGTGGAACTGTAAGAAGTGGAACAGGAATCTCATGAGGGAGTGAGAATAAAGGCAGAAAGAGAGAAAACTGAAAAATAAACCATGGAGCTAGGCTACTTGAGAATCTGCAGCTTTGTGAGGGAATATGGCCTCATTGAGGACAGTGAGTTTCCCACATAGAAATGAGATGTTATGGCTCCAAAAACTGCAATAAACTATCAAATTGACACTTAATAAGCCCAAGATATGTGAAATGATTTATGGCTTCACGATTGGAGCAAAAAGGAGCCATATGTTTGAGACGTTACCACAAAAATGGGCCAAGAATCCACATGATGGGCCCCCAAACCACTTAGAATGACACCATCACCATCGTAGGTCATATGATTGGTCATGTGAATGAAGGCCACCCTAGGACATCCTAAGATGGTTACTGACATTCTTTTGGCAGTGTATTCCTAAAGAAACAGACTCTTGAGGGCCAGAATTACATGGCATGGACAACTTCGATAATATATCTTAGATAGATGTTTCCATGAATGCTGCTCAACACTTCCCCCCAATCTCATCCCTTTCATATGCCATTCCGGAATCTTCAGGGGAAGAACACAATCACTGTGGAGCCCTAGTGGATGGCATGAAACTTTGTTGAATACAACAATAAACCAAAATCCCATTGGCTATTACTGACCATATTTGACAACCATATGTATATAAAAAGGCATCAAAACCTCCTCCACGTACAACATAATTTTGCTTCTTTTGTTTGCAATGGTAGCACAATAACTACAACACCCAAATGCAGGCATAGGTCTGTGACAGCCTTGATATTGGTCCCCTGAAGCCCAGTTATTTTGATATTTGGCCGGCAATTTAAGTGGGGATGCTTTTATTTTATTCAGTTGTCTCGGGAAGGGTGGTAAAGACATATTGGGTATTGTTGGCAGGAAAAATTGCACTTAGGCAAAATGACAACAGTTCACGGAACAAAAAGTCCCTCCTCTTTGATGGGGTGATCCCCTTATTTGAAACCAAAAATGAGACCAGAAGGTATTCCCAATATCTACTAAAACTATCTTGATGGGGGTGTTGATTGTCTTGTACAGATGTGTCAGAAGGAATTCAGCGAGAGAGAGAATGTCAGGATTTGGGAATCAGAGTTTGAAAGGAGGAGGAAGAGGTGACAGCACTTTCAGAAAAGCAGAAACAGATCTCAATTTACTCATGCATGTCAGTAATTTAAAGAACTTGCAATATTATATAACAAAAATTCTTGCCCAGAAATTAAATACTGACACAAAGTTCAGTAACTCATAAAAGACAAGAATGAACACAAAGTTTTAGATTCTTATTATATGAAATTGCAATACAGAAAAGGAGAGACAGGAGAAAACTCTCTTCTGTATTCAGTCTTCAAAGCCTTTTTTTACAAAGATCAACCACCCTTTACAAAGGAGGAGATCCCTTATATAAGCAAAATGGGTTATAACTACCTCAAAATAACTAATTGTTATTTTACAATTGTACTTTTGCTTAATTAAGTCACTTAAGTGACTTTTACACTTTAACAACTCAAAAAAAAAACCAAAAAGTACAACGCAAAAACATAACAATTAGCCTTTTGCTAGGACTTCAAGAAGGAAGTGAAGAAGTTGGAACTTTGAGCTTGAGCACATGCATCCTGAACTTTGTTACTACAGTAGCAATATCTGATTCTCTTGGGATCGCAGTGTTTGTGATGTTGTTCAAAACTTCAACCAACTTCCCAAAGCATTTTCCATCTCAGAATTTGTCCCACCAAATTGAGCCAAGTTCTTGGAGGCTTCTACCACCACATTGTTCAGCTCGGAGAGCTCATCCATTTTGTCTTGATTGAAATCATCTACTTTAAATAATTCTTCCTTAACCAGCTTGTTGAATTGCTCCTTGATTTCATCCATTGTATTCCTTTGAGAGGAATCATCTCGAAAAAAATATCACAATGGAGAGCTTTGAAATCAGCAAAGATTTCAACTTTTAAAGACTCGCCCTTCTGAATGAAATTTTGCAAATCTGTTGAAACTTCTTCTGAACCTTGAGTCTCCATTCCACACTACATGACCAAGTTTGAGAAATGTTATCCTTTGAATTATCAAAAATTTTTCAGATAGGAGAATTTTCTCATCAGTTACTGCCATGATCCTCAAATCTTGAATCATATCAGCCCAAAGTTTGGCTTCTTTTCAATGTTTTCAATTCTAGAATCTACTTGTTTTTGGGCAGCTACTAAATTCTCATATACTTTGCATCCTCATCAATGAATTTTAATCCATTTACCAGCAATTTCTCAACCCAGGCTTTTGTAACTTTACCTCATAGAGTGTGCTTATGAACCTCTAAAATGGCTTTGATATCAATGTCACTCACGAAGGTGGAAGATGGAAGAGATGCAAGAGGAGTGGATCTGGAGAGAGAAATGCTTTAATGTAAGCAGAGAGAGTTTGAACCTGCTCTTCCAATTGTTCTTGTGTTTGTTTTTCTTTTTCTACTCTCAATGACTCTCAAAACTATCTCTCTCAAATTATGAACATCCCCTTTAGGAGTGGCTTCTCCAAGTGAAATTCTTGTTAATTCAAAATCTGCATAGTGATTTCATTTTCATTCTTATCAATTGTGGGCTTTGCAATCTCAACAAACTGATGACCCAAAGTGTCAAATACAAGGCAGGAAGTCACCTTGGCTTTATTGGGAGCTAGAGTACCAAGAAGAGCTTGCAACATCATAGTCAAGGACAACAATTTTAGATTGTGTCTTTCTTTTCTTTTCTACCAATGGTTGAACCCAAGAGAATGAAGTTCAGTGATATCTTCTATGGCTGAACTTGTGATTGGCATATTGAGTGTGAGGGGAGGAGAGAAGAAACCTATGTGTGTAATGATTTCTATAGATGGAGATTTCTCAATAGATACTTGTGGGGAAGCAGCAAGTCTCCTTATAGTCAACTTTTGCCTCGAACCACCCCCTCCACTTATGTCTTTAGTAGGAATTTCAGTAACCTCATCTTCTTCTCCTCATTTCCTTCACTTTCTTCTTGTCCACCTTCCTCTTCAGGATCAGTTCTTGGAGTCCGCACATAAACTTTTGTACTTGGTTGTTGTTGGGTCGAGGAAGAAGGCACATCTTGGGAAACAATAGATTTCTCAAAAGCCTTGAACTCTGCCAACTTCTTCATGAACCATTTCTTGGTTCTCAGGAGAACAAGTGCAATGAGATCCTCAATGTTATCCTTTTCTTTTTGGGACCAATCAATGATAGGAAGAGGAGAATGTTGAATGGAATTAATAAACTTCAGGCTCATACATGTTTGATCCATCATCTACCATACCATCTGGTACTTGATACAACTGAAAACTCCGAATTTGTTGAAGAGTCATCCTCCCAAATAATCTTTTCCTTCAAATTCATCATCACAATCTTCCCAATAATCTTCAATAGTTGGAACATGAGAATACAAGGTTGGAAACCGAAAGATTGTTGTTGATGAAGTTCTTGCTATCAAATGATGCTCTCTTGTGGAAAGGATGCATATTGAACGGAGCAATTGTTCTCTCAACATTTTGAGCATCAATGCCTGATCTACAAATGTAATTTCCAAGAGTTAAAGGAAATTGAATTCCTGAAACCTTTTTATCTCTGCAAGTTTTGTGAAGAATATCCAGCTGTCTACATAATTCAATTAGGATAAGTTTATCATTGCAATAGATTGGGAGCTTGTATGGAAATCCCTCAAACCCTGCAACTCTGATGTAGGAGAACATCTAAAACTAGATGAAAATACTGCCAAACTGAGTCACCAGTTGCTTTGCTTGCTGAGAAATCCTGTTGGTGGTGCAACCTTCTAACAATCTGACTATGAACATGGTGTATGCATCATTCACCCTTCTGAAATGACTTTTGTTGTTATCAAGAGTCAGTTGAGTGTAACATTCATAGATTGGTTGAGAAAAATTTTGCTTCCATGGCTTGAGAGCCCCACCCAAATTCGGTCACCCGCAATGGTGTACATCAGATATGAAGTCATGTAGAATGACTTGGTGTTATTCAGTTGGGTGAGCTACTTGGTTAAATTTTCAGAAATGATTTCTCCCCAACTCAAAGTTTGTTTTCCTTCACAAATCAAATTGATGAATATGCTCATCCAACTATGAAATTCTCTAGTGGATGGAAGACCCATCACCCTAGCTAACAAGGTGATAATGTCAGATAGTTCCTCTATGAAATCATTCCGATAGAGAGTTTGGCCAGCTTAGAAGGTCCTTTCTTCTTAATCTTTAACCAAGACTTAGCGATCATGGTTTGATATTTATTAGGTGTCAAATCATATTCCCTCTGAGCTGCCTCAAGAGTCAAAACTTTAGCATCTGCAAGAGGAGTGATTCCGAGAGCTAGGTTTATGTGGTGAGCATCTAGTTGAGCAATTACCTGACCTTGTGGGTCCTTTAGCTCTTTTGTTTGAGGGTCAAAATAGGATGCACAAGCCAATATCGTATCAACACACTTAATGAAGTGGGAAAACCACTTGCATGTGCTAGTCCGCTGTTGAAGATCCTTTGAGCCAACAGAGTTCTCTTTCCATCTTCCATTCTGCTCCAGAATTCAGGTAGGTCCATGTGTTTTACATCACTATCCCCAATTTTAGGGATGGTGGTTTCTAGGAAGAGATGGGCTCATACCCAGTGTACTTTGGAACTTCATTTTGATAATTCCAACTCCCAAGAAGTATCCAAGCATAAGAGTGGGCAAAATGGAGAGAGATTTGACAAAATAGGGGCAAATGGAAGTTCAGAAGAGGGAAAAGCCCAAAACCAAGGAAAACAATAACGGAAACACTTACCTGCTGGATGAAAATGAAGAGCTTGGTGAGGTAACCCTACTGGTGTTTGAAAAATTGAATTTGGTCTGAAAATGACTGCATGGAGGCAAAATAACGGCTAGGGCAGCGTGAGAAAAACATATGGGCATAACTCAAAATGTGGTGGGCAAGTTTCACAAATGAGTTGGATTGGGCAAGAGTTGGGTTTATATAGTGGATGGGAGAGTCGACGAGTTTAAATGACCGTCCAACCGCTTTAAATGCCCTCAGTCGGCTAATCAGCATAGAGTAGAAACCATGGAAACGTTCCATCGAATTCCATCCTAAGCCAATATAACCAATTAATGGTTTTGTGGCAAGACTATTCGGCAAAGAATGAGAAAAACCACAGAACTATTCACACAATTTTGTGAGGAGCTGACAACGTCGATTGAACGTCCAAAACAAAGTTAGCCGGAAATGTGAGGTTGGGATGGAACCACGGAACGTTATGTGTGTTCCACTCATGGCCATGATAGTCAATAAATGCCCAAACTAAAGTTATGTCAGCGAATTCGCTCCACCGGGGAAAACAAGGAACGATGAAACATTCCAAGTGTTCCGCCCAAAGCCGACTTAACCAACTCGGTGCCCAAAACAAAAGCAAATCGGCTAAATCACCAAATCGAGGAACATGAGGAACAAAGGAAATGTTCCCTCTGTTTCATCAAAAACCAATTTAGCCAATAAACCCCAAAACGCTAAAAAAAAAAAAAAAAAAAAAAAAAAAACTAAATCCCAAAAGATGAAATTTGCAAAAAAACCATTTTGACTCTCAAAACTAAAAATTCCGACTTTTGACTCAAAAATTTTGCAATTTTTAATTTCATGACAACAGTATACACTACTATTTTCTTCAAATTTGGATCAGGTAGGTAGGATTACAATTTCATTGCATTGAGAAGGAGAGTGACCAATCATGTGTTAAATGCCTAAAATTAGGAACACATTTCATAGAAATTTAATAGCTAAAAATTGTTTGATATTTATTGAACATATGCACAATAAGTTCTCAAGAAATCTGATTTGGTCTTTATATTTGAATGAAGCAAATAACCACTTGTCCAAGTTGTAAATAAAAACTTAGTCTTCCAATTTTGGAAACTTGTTTACTGCTACTAGAAAGCAGCTTGAACATTTGAAAAGTACAGCTGCAATGAACCCTCAAAATAAAATCCCTTGCCTCTAATTGTTATGCAAAGAATCATGGATGATATATGTAACTATGGTAAAAGCTAAGTCATCAGGGTAATGGCACAAGTATCGGTACAGTATGGGTATGGGTACTGCAGTTTGGCGATATTTTTTGAGACCCCAAATTCAGTACAGCTTAGGAATGCTATGACATATGATACGTCAAATAGGTTTACATTATCTCTGCTCAAAATAGGAAAACAATGCACCCAAGGGATGCATCCCCTGCAATTTCAGCCCCATTCCCTATCAAATATGTTTCAGGGATGTCAGGACGAATTGGAAATGTACTCCGGCCATACCCAAAGGAAACGTCCCTGGGACATCTGTATTTTCACAGGGGATGGCTAGCTCATCCCCTACAACCCAGCCCAAAAAATAAATAGGGTTTGAAAATGACCAGGGAAGAGATCTTGTAGTACTCTATAACTAACAATGGAATCACTGCGAAAGCGACAAAACCATACCAATGCAAATCTAGTGAGACTATGCAGGAAAGCCTTAAGCAAAATCCTATCGTTGTGCACAAATAATTGTAGGCATCTAGCAAAATGGTCAATATGTTGAGAAGGGTCCTCTTTACCTGTAATTCAGCAAAAGAAATCACAAAATTTATTGAACATAGTGATTATTTTTCCTAATGTCATCGAAAGTCATTATACTTTTCAGGTCCTAAATAGCAATTATGTGGAGATTCATTACTCACTTTAGGTCTATTTCCAGTCATTGCGTTCTTTAGAATTAGAAACTGAAGATTGCATACCTGCATAAGAGGTTATGGTGGAAAAGGGATGCCAAATCTCAAAACTTCAGACTTCTACATGAAATGTGCATAGAGAAATAATCTAAGCTTGCAAAATGCAAGAGTATATTCTCCCATATATCGCAAGAAGAGAAAATGGAAAGAATACAAATAATGAGCTTTTGATTATCAGAATGAAGACGCAAAATTTGAACCAAAATAGACAATTTGGCTCAAATTAGTTTTTCGACATTTTGTCAACATGTCTTTTCAAGTCAATGGGTGTCTGTACTTTTGCACTCAAAGAACTAACCCAAATGCCATCCTCTAGGATAACAAAACAGTTACCTTTACTTAGCAAGATACCAAGCTTGAACTTTAGATTGAATATACGTTAAACAATATACATGGTTTGGGTACATGCGTTGGCTGCTGGGATGATTTTTGTTTGACTCCAATACTCGAGTTTAGTAATGCGAGCCAAAAACTAGAAGAAACACATTCTTTACCCGTCATTGATAAAACTTTAGTATCTTTCCATGTCAGTTATGCATTTTATACTTGATGTACAAAATCTAGTCTTGGCTTTGTTTGTTGAATATCAATCGATTACATTTACATATCAATAACTGATAAATGAGTTGATGGACTATGAGTAATATAAATCGCTTCAATCTAGTCAAAAAAGAAATCTTTCTACATCTATGAAATGTGAATATAAGAAAGATTTTTGTCCATGAAATTTTCTATATTTTAAAATTTTCCCAATTTTTTATAGCCATCCCGACATCCACTAAAAATGGCCTCCCAAAATCCCTCCCGAAACGTATCCCCATGTCCCCGAGTCATCCCCATCCCGAAACTTGGTGTAACATTGCTGAAAATAGCCAATGATCGTAGTCAAACTCATAAACTACATGAACAAAACATCATATTGCTCTTCATCGAGAGCATTCAAATCAATTATTGGTTCATTATGCAAACCCACCAACTCAGTTATGCAAACCCAACGTATAGGTTTAGGTTTAGTTAATTGTGTGTTTTTAATGTTTCTTATATTTTAATTTTTATTTTAAATATTATTTTTTAAAGTTTTTATTATGACTGTCATTTAACAATTGGGTATGGCCTATGAACCCGGGTCCTACTTGTGTACATCTTCCATACAACACTACCGCACTTGGTTCATGCCAAGATAGAAAAACCCAAACAGATACTAAACATAAACCATACCGATACCGATATGGGGGCCTCCAAAGCAAGTACCCATTAACTTAAGTAAAAAGATCTATCGCAAATAATTGTTGAACTATTTTTTGAGATAAAAGACAACAAACATAAGCCCAACTAATGTGCCCAATCTTCTATACGTTAGATGATCTCACCCTTATCTCTCAATATTTTTGTAATATGCTATTAGTTCTAATGAAAACAATTTTGATATACGAGTGTGAGGCTTCTTGATAAATATGATGATGAAATGGCGGAAAAGTTACGTTTATTAATGAGTTTAAATGTGACACTAATGATATGATGATGCAAAATGTGTTTATAGTACTTGTGATGTATGCATGGGCATGATTGCACAATAGGCATGATACATAATCCCTAATGAACATGTAATGTCCCTTTTAAGGGGGACTCAGGAAATGACCAAAAGCTCACAAATCAGATTATGGAACTGCTGTTATAATCCTGCAAATCTGCAATTTAAACCCTTCCTAGGGCAGCGAACTTCCCTAGAGGAGTTAAACCCCTCAAAGGTGGGTCAAACCTTGCTAAAGTTCTTCAAATCTTATGCCAAAATTAGTAGAAAACCCTTAGCAAACACAATCAGCTGTTAAAATTATAATTGAGTGTGAAAATAATTAATTACGGAACCCTTGACCAGCGAACATCATCAAGCTTAGAAAAATAGCAAAACACCTCCAAAATTCACCAAACTCAAGATCTTGGCCTTATAAAATATGGAGAACAAGATAGTAATTTCATATTTGCCAAATGAACATCACACATACCAATTATTCACCCCCAAGTAGGTCGCTCCAATCCAAACAATTAGATTATTGAACTAAAGAGACCAAACATGCAAGAAAATGATACTTTATTTGCCTTTCACATTAGCTTGCATACATAAAACGTCATGAAGGGTTTTCGTCCTCCACAAGTCCTTAACCAAGGGTTTCCGTCCTTGGACAAGGTCCTCAATAAAGGGGTTTCGTCCTCGAGAAAGGGAGATAAGGTGCTTCACAAACAAACCTTAGCCAAAATATGAATATTCACCATAAACATAATTCAATAATACCCAAGCGACTTGCTTATATAACCACAAGGAGTGCTTTTACAATATAAAATGATGGCCAACCGCTTAAGGTAAGTGCTTTTAAATATAATAACGATATTTGTAGCCTACATGCTCATAATACCTTTATTTCCTAATTACTTAAGTCTTTCTATTGGAGCGCTAGGCTTCCCAATAGGATACATGATAATAAATAAAACAGCTTACCTAAACAACAATAAAAATATAATTCAGATCTTCCCCTTGCTTTCCTCCTTAAACCCACAGGAGAAGAATGGGTTAAAGTCTTTGAAAATCAACCTTCGAAAAGGGACATGACAGTCCCCCTTCCCAAAATTGTTTGTCCCCAAGCGATTACAAGCACCTAGATCTCCTCCTTTGATATACATGCACATAAAGCTAACTCGTCAAAGAAAAAAATGTGTCCCCTTCTCCATCCACTCTTGCTTTGTGGATATGATGATCGGTTTTTCTTCTTTGCTTGCCAAGGCTTCATAAATATTGTCCAAACATTGGTTGTTCCCAATTTCCCTTATGTTGTCCCAAACACGAGATGTAACCATGTATTGTGTTCCCAAAAACAAGAAGGATAGTGGTTGGGATCCGTCCTATAAGAATTGAAAATACCTCAACAATGTTAGTAGATTGCAAACTATTTAACCTCATGGCTGGATACTCCCCTCCAGGTTGTCAAAAGATTGGATAGGGAGCTGAAATTGTTTCGGACAACGTATAAAATAAAAATGCAACAACCGTCATAATGATTACCTTGACCTCCAAAAGATGCTTCTAAGCTGCCCCAAACTAGTCTTTTCAAAATTTGACTTGGATCTGAACTTATGAGAGTGTTGGTATGTAGATATAACAACCATACCTTGCCCAAAATTTTGTCCCAAACAATACCGAATATGTTGGAACATTGGCCTTAATTGTTCTCAATGAGTGAACCTTCTTACACACCCTTTCAAATAAAAAGAATGTCTTCAAACTTGCCCCCCCATTGTTGTCCCAAGAAGATATGCACGACCCAACAAATGAGATTAGGAAAATCATCTCACCTCGATTGTAGCATTGCAAGTTCAGAAGTGTAGTGGCCAAAAAATGTTTTGTGAGAGTTTCCCTTACCTTGTCAATGTCACTAGAAGAAGAACACCACTTGTGATCAAAATCCACTTGGTGGCTGCAAATAGAACGTGGAACCAGCTGGAAATAATAGCCACAAGATCTAAAATAACTCCCATAATGATTTGGGGTTCATGACCCACATTTTCCAAACTCATCTTATTCATGTTAGAAAGATGACTTACAACCCAAAGCTCTTTGGAATTCACTTTATAGTAATAAACATTCTTACCAAGTGTGAGTAACCTTCGTTGTGGAGGATTTTCTGATTGCAAGTGCCTTACTTGCTGCCCCAAAACAATTGTTCTATGTTGTTCCTTCTTGCAAACTCCTTCCATGATGTTACTAGCAAACTGATTTTTGACATACTCAGCTGTGATAATATTTTTCCAATCAGTTGTTATGTGAGAAAGCAAACCATAATGTGATTTCCAAGCATTTTCCATTGTACTCCCTTCATCCTTTATACCTTGAATTCTGATTTCTTTGTCTTTGTCATAGAATTTCAGTTCTCTATCATGATAATTGAGGGTGTATTCCCCCAAAGATTGCAGCCATTGAACTCCAAGAACTAGTTCATCATTAGCTAGCTATGTTACACCAAGTTTCCGGGATAGGGACAGCAGGGACGGGGGGACATGTTTCCGGGACGGATTTTTTTGAGGCCTATTTTTAGGGGACGACAAGGGACAGCTATTAAAAAATAAGGGAAAATTAAAAAATATAGGAAATTTCAAATATTCATATGATAACATTGATAAAGCATTCATCACACACATTATAGAACCTTAATACATAAAATTGGAGCTGAATTGAGATTTCACATAAGATTCAAGTTTCAATTACAATGAAATGCCCAAGGGCTGCAAGTTTCAACTACAAAATGTCTGAAACATAGAAAATGAAAATATATTGCTGCCCCTAATCAAAATCCGCTAAAATGGCATCAAAATCAGACCCTACGATCGAGTCACTGGAAGGGATTGCCTCATCCAATGGAACCCCAACCAATCCCACTTGTGCCTCCTCCTCATCAACCTATGTGGCATCTTTGGGATCAACATCCCAACATGCGCTTAAAGCCCGATGATACTCGAGAGTCTCATCGATCTTGAAGTTGCAAGGCAAAGATAAACGACTACTAACTTCTCTACTCATCAAGAGGTAAGCTTGTTCCTCTTAACTGAGTGGATGAGGCCGTATGTGGACCAATTCCCTCTGCAACAAAGGAGTTGGCAACCTATGAAAAGAGGCAAGTGGCAAGAATCCTCAAGTCTGGTGCATCCTTGCCATGCCATGTCGACCATCCAATAGGGTCAACATGATCAAATGTAGTTCTATTTGTCCTTGCCTCTGAGTTGCTAAATGTTAGACCACGAAGATTGACAAAGGATAGCCATTGTGTCTGTAGTAAAGTGGACTCCTCAACAACATACATCTTTCGAAAGGCCTTCATGAGCCCTTCTTTCACCTCTTCATCATCAGATGGAGGCATTCTCTTAGGTCGTGCTTGTAAGCACCCTCAACCATCAAATCGGTTAACTTACATACACAAGCTGAATCAATCACCACTTATACAACATTAGAGGGCCCAATCTCCTATATGGAATGCTTCAAAATTTGAAATTGGAAGATTGCATCTTTCCTCTTCCCTGTACAATCAATAGCTCTAAGAAAATAAGAGCCAACAAGACATATGACCATGATATTGATGAGTGGCCGATGTCTAATATCGGTCCACCCATCCGTAATGATTGAGCAGCAGCCTACCGTATCCAAATTTGCCTCATCTCCTCCATCACCACACTCACCTTAGAATATTCTTTATCAAGTAGGCTAGTACGTAGTATATGTTCTCTAGGAGGGACATACAAGGAACCATCAACAATTACATCTTTGAACATTTGTTTGAAATAAGGGGAACGTCACACATGAAATGGTATTGTATTGTCAAAGAAAAATTTAGTAATAGAAGAGTTGACTGCTTCCCGTGATTGCACATTGAGCATTCCCGCAACAGTAGTAGCCTTTCTCTTTCCCATGGTAGAATCCTCTCCCCTTTGACTTTCAACATCCACGGATTGGGTAGGCAATTGTGTACCATGCATAGTCTCCAATGGCATCCCTTTTTTTCTTGTCTCACCCTCCATGTGCAACCTAGTCACTTCGGCCTTCTCAGCTAATGTTATTTTTCACAACCTTTTACCCCCTGTCCAACTATGCCCAAAAGATGACAATAAACCCTTGTGTAGCTGCCCCTAAAATCTTTGTTGCAAATATGACACAACCACACTCTACTCCCCCCTGAGTTTTTTTTTTTCTTTGTCAATAGTTGTAAATTGTGAAAGAGACTTTTTAGGATTGAATGGGCTATTTGCATAGATTTTGAGGAGTTGAAAAGGGCATTCAAATGGATTATTTGAACCCACAATTGCTACAACACTCTCACTCCTTGAAGAAACCCTATTTCTACCTCTATGTTGCATTTAAATCTCTTCACCCTCACTACCCTCACTGTTGCTCATTGTTTTTTATTGAAAATGCAACACCCAATTGCAAGTGCAAACAAAAAACAAACAAAAAAATAAAACCTCCCTAAGTCTTTGAAGTTTGAAACCTTGAAAAAATAAAAACAAATGAAAAATAATTTGTGTAAATTTGCAAAATGAACAAAGGATGTGAAACATACCTCAAATGGTGTAGAATACTTTGCTCTCTTGCCTTCTTCTCACTATTGTTCTCTTTTCTTCTTTCTCTACTGTTTTTTTTTCTTGTCTTCTCCTTCACAAGATGGGAAATGACAAAAATGAGCTTCTTTTTTGTTTTAGTTGTAAGAGAGGTTGTTTAAATTTAGGTTAGTTAGGAATGAGTGTGGGGGTACATGTGGGCCACTACATTCTATTTTTTATTAACTTTAAGTTTTTTTTAAATGAAGTTTGTCTTTGTTGGGACATAGGGGACGCCCAGACGCCCCCAGTATGGTCGAGGAACTTGTAGAAGTCCCCTGGCCGTGCACCGAGACGTCTAGGCATCCCCTGCCATCCTCCTTTTTTGTCGTCCCAGGGATGTCCCCTAGTTTTTGTGTGAATTGGAGACGGGTGGAGGATGTTTCCTACTGTCCCGTGTCCCCGAAACACAACCTATTGGGGACAAGCTTAAATATGCCGGAGATGCGTTCTGTGGAACATAGTTAGCTAGCTTAATCACGAAAAATTCATCACATACCTCATGATTCCCCAAGAGGATTAATAGTTGTACTATTTTCCTTGCACAAGGTATGATGCTGCCACTCTCTACAAGCCCAGTGACCCTTTATTTATGAAGAAAACGCTTCACCACGAATGGATGATAAGTAGGTGTGCCACACATTAGAGTAAGGGTGTTGCCCTTCCACCATATTCTTTCTAGCTCTTCCATATTCATGGTTCCATATTCATGGAACCATGGGTTTTGCCTTTGATGCGCCAAACACATCATGATAAAATTTCCCTCCATATTGATTTTGAAACCAAACACTCCTCTTTTTGTAGAGCTCAACATAACACATATATTCCACATGCGGAAACAATTTTGAATTCGAGCCCAAGAATCCATATAACAAGAAATACTTTTACCTAATTATTCTTGTGTGTCGAACAGCATAGGAAAATGCCAATACACAATTAATCATGTTCTTTTTCCAAGTAATAGACGTGGTAGGATAAGATGAAACCTTCCTTCACATGGATCCATATGCACTCGATCCAAATGGTGTGGAGAGAAGCTTGGGAGAGGGCCAACTACAGATGATCATGACGTGAAGTATGGGTGAGTTCATAACAATGTGAGGTAAGATGGAGAAGAAATCTTGGATAATAATTGGTGGATCAAATGCAGGTTATCTAGAAGCGCTTCCACAAGTATACATTTCCTTGCATAACAATTAGATTTATAATAAGATAAGGTAGAATATATGTCTGGTTCCTCTATGAGAGTGTTTTCCAACTCCTACTGATAATACTTTGCCAGTAACTATGAGTAAAAATGAATCATCAAGAATGCAAGTAGGGGGAGCTTCTCGTAGAGACAATGTAACCTGAAAGAGGGTTGTTGAGATAGCAATAGTAGTCTGTACAATGAACAGTTACAAAAAAAAGCACAGATTCAATTTTTTTATTCATAGCCAATGGCATCACTTCGTTACCCTTATCATACCGAGATGCTCAAGAAAGTAACTGTTGTCGAGTCATTATTTGCGCTCCAGATAATTACAGAATGAGAAGAACAAATCCTTTTTTGAACACGATCTACCATCCATTATTGGATATCATTGTCACTTCTCCCGCGAGGCTTGACATATCAAGATTAGCTGATTGTATGATAGAGATTATGATACATAATTCTAGCTTGAGATTTTCAAGAGGTCTTAAAATTTGGCCTCATAATGCAGTCCAAACCATTACAAAATTTGCTCATTTCTGATACTAATGTCAGGTTATTAGTCCAAAGAAGAGATGCATGTGCATTGAACCCCTGTTGATTGCAAAGACTTAATAATATGTTGAAGAACATTGGCAAGGTCTCACAAACATCGCAGCTCATTTTAGTTGCTTGGGATTCAAAGATGTTTTTTGCAAACACAAATTCTCTTAAGCAATTTGCAGGATGCATGAAAAGAAAGATATAGTAAAAGCTTGCACATAGAAAAATATATAAGTTGGGTGCGATCATAAAAAGCGAGGTGAGATGGTGAAGTAAGCTTGGATAATAATTGGTGGATTAAATGCAAGTATGTTGTCACAATGACAGTTCCAAAAAATAATATAAACCAGTATTCAAATTTGGGTCCCCTTGGCATTGAAGAATTTTATGAGGAAACTGACAGGACAATAGGGACAGTAATATATGAAATCCATCAACGAGAATTTTTTTGACATGTTTCAAACATATCAAAGGCATCATATAGAAGAAGAAGGATATGATATCTATGTTGTGCATGCATATGCAATATATCTAAATTGTATACAGAGAGGCTTGGGAAAGTGCCAACTCTAGATGATCATGGAGTGAAGGGCGTGCTCATAAAAATTTTCGAGCATGCATTTGTTGGAGGAGGAAAACATTATCTAGCAATAGCTTCTTCGTTTCATTTAATTCACATCTGTCAATTCAACACAATAAAAGTGAGGGACTTGTCCAGCGGGCCATGGTCTTGTTGTAAGGCATCACATTGCAATGATGATGATCCAGATTTAAGCTCCACTAGGCATGCTACCCATGTTAAAGGTATCAATGCTTAACAGAAACAAAAAAGGCCGGAATATATACCCCTTGAATGTGGCTCCACCCTTGTTAGAGAATTTTCAGGAACTTGATGAGCCCTCTTTTCTCGGTAGCTGAGCTTTGAACTCAAGATGGATAGTGTTTGAGCCCAAAACCAAGCCAGCTCAAAATTATTCAAAAAGAGTGCTTGGATTGCCATATTGAAGAGGTATTTTGTTCATTTATTTCGTCAAACATTTTGTGTGCAAACTACATTGTCCTGCAGTGACACTTTCTACAAATACATCACGTAGAAATCCAGTGTTGTTTGTGTCTTGACTAGGTGTCCTTACTTTAGGAGACCTTCCAATAGTAGAATAACATGGACATGGGGCCAGAATTTGCTGAAGACCTGATCACTGCATCTAACGCCTGACCTTAATTATTCCTAAAACCATGAAGAATACACTTTGCCATTTCAAATTTTCACGTAGTATGCTGTATTACTTGGTAAAGATAAAGGTAATCACACAGCTTCCAGCTCATGTTTGCAATTCTTAAGAATGCGAACCTAGTATAAAGGAGGTGGTAACGGTAATAGCACAACCCGAGCTCCAATCCTCCATGTTAGTGTTTCAAAAAGTGAAGAAATGAATGAAAATTCCATGTGGGTATTTCAAAAAATGAATTTTCCGTGTGGGTGTTTCAGAAGAGTGAATAAACAAATAATAAAAGAAACTCACCTGATTCTTCCTGCACCTGTTCCTCTCCCTCTTCCTCTTCCTCGTCCTCCTCCTGAATGGTCGAATTCAAACCATACCTCTTATTAAGATAGTCCACACCAGCCTTGGTAAAAATAAGCTTATCGGCCCTCAAAACGTCATACAAATTCAAGCTCCTGGGAGTCAAAATCTTCAAACTACCAATATTCCTGCTCGAAAGCCTCACATTCTCTGACAACTCCGTAGCGAAAATGAGCGCATGATCCTTACTAGGCTCCACACCCCACTTCTTCAGCGCAGACAAAAAAAATTTCGTCTTTGGGGTGTCGAATTTGTCCATGAAGTCGTCAACAACAACGGTATTGACGGCCGCGCTCGTCAAAGCCGTCGTGATGGCCAGCCGCTTTTCTTTCTTGTTGATTTTGATGCTCCAGTCTTTGGGCTTGGGGCCAAAAATGACGCCCCCTCCGGGCCGCAGAGGTGTTCTTTGCGAGCCGCGACGGGCTTTTCCGGTGCCCTTTTGCTTGTAGGGTTTTCTTCCACCGCCTCGCACTTCGCCCCGGGTGAGGGTTGACGCCGTGCCGCGGCGACGGTTTTGGAGCTCCGTTATGACGCCCCTGTGCACGACGGCGCGGGCTGTTTTGAGGTCGAGAGTGGCTGTGCCTGCGTTTTCGCCGTCCATGGTCAGGACGGGGAGCGTGACGGCCTCTGCGCGGACTGTGAGGATTAAGGGTCGATGTTTTTGACGGGTTGATTGGTGGAAAATTGAGTAAGATTTTGACGGGGGCCTGTGGAGGGGAATTGACGGGGAAGAGAAGAATGTTGACGTGGAGAAGGAGAGGGATTTCGCCATGGCTCTGATGTTTGAGTTTGGCTTGTGTTGCAGATGAAAGTTTTCAACATGCAAGAAACAACGTTATCCATTTCTGAGATATGCGAGTATTGTTTTTGTTTTTTTAAATTGAAAATGCTTTTATTGCTGATAATGAAGAGGGGGTTTATGACGTAAATAGGGGTTTATGATGTAAATAGGGAGGGTTAATTGAGGCAAAGTTCCAGAGGGCATGAAAAAAATAGGAACATCCTAGGTAAATCTAATATAGCAAACGAAGGTTAGGGTTTTCTTAGGCTCTGCAATTTTTGCGCGGTGAATGGTCGGCTTTCCGTACGCCGCCATAGTGTCACATCGCCGATCTTCTGATCCAGGCGGGAATATCTGCATTAATTTTGTATTGATCGCCTCCCCGCCCCTTGGGCGGTATATATAATGACCACCTCCTCGGGCCATGCATCTATTGATGCTTGGTCTTAACGCAGGAGCTCTGGACAACAATGGCGCCGAAAAGAGCGAGGAAATTTGTTCCGAAGGTATTCGACGAGGTAAGGATTCTGATACTCCTTCCCCCGATATTGTGCTTGATTTACCTGCGTTTGATAAAGCATGCAACTGGTTTGAATCTTTTTCTCTTGTTGCTTACTTTGTGGGCCGAGTTCCCCGGAAGGCATCCTCCGTCAATGGATTCATAACCATTGGCAACCCCACGGCGTCAAAGTTGAAGGAGTTCAGAATATGACCAAGGGTTTTTTTCTGTTTCGCTTTGCTAATGCTGAGCATTGCAAAGTTGTCGTCAACCATGGTCCCTGGTTTATCCGTAACACCCTTGTGGTATTCTCCCACTGGACTCGGGACTTTCAAGTCTCCGAGCAAGCCAAACTCAAGATTCTTGTTTGGATTGAATTTCCAGGTCTGTCGTTGCCCTATGGGGATTTATTGACCAGCTTGTCAAACCCTTGGGTCGTCTCATCTGCCATGAACAACCCAAATTTTACTCAGCCCGACCCCAGAAATGAGTTTGTGTGGAAATTGATCTCTCAAAGGACCTTAAGGATACCCTTGACATCCAGGTGGGGGATACTCACTTTGCACAGAAGGTGCTTTATATTAACCTGCCCAACACCTGCTTTCGGTGCCAATCCGCCGATCATATGATCAAGGATTGTCCCCTCATGCAGCAAAACTCTCCAATTGTTGCTGAAAAGCCCCCGACCGACCCTAAATCCAACACCCCCCCTTCTGATGGATGGACCACCGTCACTGGCCGTAAACCTTCGGCTCGCAATAAACCCCAAGCTGCCACTTATAAACCGGTGAATGCCTCCGCTTCTGCTCCTGTGAAATCGTCCACTGCGACCCTTCCCAAACCCTCATCTAGCCATCTCCCGGACTCCTCAAGCTGCTATTGTCATTAGTTCCCACCCATCGGTACCTATTTTTTCACACCCCTCGATTTCTGAACCCTCAAGCCTCATGGATAACACTGCCAGCGGTTCGACTATTCCGACAGAGAGAAAATCAGCCCTACGCCGTTCACGAAGTCCCTCCCCTCCTTCTGATGAGGAATTTTCATAGAGACCTCACTCTTGGAGACTATTTGCATGGGAATACACGGCAAGTTGCTTTTTCTAACCGTTTTGGAGCATTATCCAGCCTCGAGGAGGAAACCATGCACCTTGATAGTTCTCCATGATTGTTTACTCATGGAATGTCAGGGGGCTCACTAATCTGACTCACAGATATCTTGTCAGAGACAGTTGTAAGTATTTTAAAAAGTTTCAGGTTTTGTGTTTGCAGGAAGTCAAAATCACTGGCTTCCATCTTTCTTCTGCTATGCGTACCATCTGGCCTGGTTCTCTCTGCCAGATGTCAGCGCATGATAATGGTCGAGGTGGTGTTGTCACTCTTTTAAGTCCTGACCTCACCTCCAATATCATATCGTGGGGCTCTGACCCCACCCATCGGGTGGTGTGGACCCTTTTTTATTTTGACGGTCATATTCTTGGGTTGGCAAACATTTATGCTTCCAATGATGCCTCGGAGCGCTCTTCCTTTTGGCGGTGGCTGGCTGATCACTTGCCTTCTGCTACCTGGCTTCTTTGTGGTGATTTCAACATGGTGGAATCTCCCGCAGATAAATTGGGCAGGCTTCCTATGCGTTGGTGTGCTGGGGAGCGTGAAGCTTGGTTTTACTTGCGTAATAAGCTCTGTTTATTTGATCCCAACCACCGCAAGCACTCAAATTCTGCCACTCATGGTTCACATGGTCCAACTTTTGAGCTGGCGATGACAGTGTATAAACGCCTTGACAGAGCTCTGCTCTCAGAACAACAATGGTTCTCTTTTGATATTTCACACAGCCTCCCGGTCTCGGTAGTGGATACTGCTTTGGTCTCTGACCATAAGCCTATTTTCTTTGGGCTCCAATGGAACTTTCAGTGTCCCAAGCCCAAATCCACTCAGTTCTACTTGAATACGTCTCATCTTTCTCACCCTAAGACTTTGGATTACATCAGACGTATCTGGAATCTTGATCCAAGACCGGTTGATGGGATTGGCTGGATTGATTGGTGGTCTCATGCCATCACTCGCACCACTGCTTTTCTTCGGCTTTATGGGAAACAGGCTACTTTTTTTTCCAAAAAATGCTCATGAAGCCTCTCATATTGAATACTCGAGAGCCATTCAAGAGCTTAATCTGTCTCCCTTTAACACCCACATTCAAGTGCAGGCTGCTCATTGGAAACATAAACTGCAGCTTGAAGAGCACTATAAGGCCAGAGGAGCTCAAGTTCGAGCTAGACTTCACTGGCTCAGAATTGGTGATAGAGTTACTAAAGAGTTCTTTGCTTCTCTTAAATCTAATCAAACTCTTACCAAAATCAAAGCAATTAAGGAAGGTAATCAAAGGCTTACCCTTTTACCTGACATTCTGCAAGCTTTTGTGCATCACTACCACGTTGTGTTTGCTGCCCAGCCTGCTACTCCGGCTCGTGATGCTGCTCTCCTCCAATGTATTGAGGTTGTTCCCTGTAAGCTTTCTGAAAGTCAACGTGTTGCCTATGATCGGCCTCTCACGCTTGATGATTTGAAGGAAGCTGCTCTTCAGATGGCTTCTGATAAAGCCCCTGGGGTTGATGGTTTTCCCTGTGAGTTCTACCAGGCTTTGTGGCCCACTGTTGGTCCGGATCTCTACCAGGTCTATCTGGAAGCTATGTCCTCCAACACTCTGGGAGCTCTGATCAACCAAGGTAACATCAAATTCATACCTAAGACTGGTGATCCAGAACTTATCACCAACTGGCGGCCAATCACTCTGCTCAATGTCTCATACAAGATTATTGCCAAAGCTCTTGCTAACAGGCTTACCAACCTATTACCTTTGATCATCAGGAGTGAACAAACCGGCTTTATTAAAAATAGATATATCTTGGACAACATTATTGCAGTTTGGGAGGGCATGGAATATGCGCGCCAGACTTCTCAGCCGGCTCTGTTTGTCAAAATTGATTTTGAGAAAGCCTATGATAGAGTTGAGTGGCCTTTCATTCTTGCCATGCTACAGGCTATTGGCTTTGGACCTCGGTTCATCCGCTCTGTTAATATGCTCTTCCAAGATGTTGGTGCCTGTATTACTATCAATGGTCAACAATCTGAGCGGTTTTCTCTTCATCGTTCCATCCGACAAGGTTGCCCTCTTGCTCCTTCTCTATATGTCATTGTTGCTGAAGGTCTCAGCTATTTGCTTGCTAAAGTTGCTCATGCTGGTTTAGTCCAAGGCATTCATCTGCCTTCTTCTCCTCAGCAGCTGATTAATGGTCATTTCACTGATGATTCTTTTCTCACCCTGGCTGAGTCTGAGGCTTCTGTTTCTAATGCTATGCAATGTCTTGACACCTTTTGTCTTGCTTCGGGTTCTGCCATTCAATGGAAAAAGACTCAATGTTACAGGCAGGCAGTGGGTCCCAAACCTCCTTGGTTAGAGGGATTTCAATGGCTCTGGATTGAACCTGGCATTCAGTTTAAATTTCTTGGCATCCCCTTTGCCTTCATGGCCTCCCCTGCTGACCTTTGGGATTATGTGATTCAACGAGTTGAAAAAAAAATCTCCTTTTGGCTCACCAAACATTTGTCTCTTGCTGGCAAATTTCAAGTTTGTTCCAAGGTTCTCGCTGCCACTCATGTCTACTATTCCTCCTGTTGGGCTCCTTCTAAGGCTGCTTACCATCGGTTGGAAAAAATTCTGCGTGAATTTCTTTGGGCCAACTCTGAAGGGAACCATGGTTTTCACAGGGTTGCTTGGGATGTTTGTTGTACGCCCAAAAACACCGGTGGTCTTGGCCTTATCAACATACAATTGCAAGGGGTTGCTCTTACCGCCAAATGGATTCTTCGCAGCCTTGAAGGTGAGGAATCTTGGAAAATTCTGCTCAGAGCATTGTATATCTCAAGGGTCTCCTCTTAATCGGAAGGCATGGTAGGGTTTGAACTACTATTCTTTATTGCTTTGCCCTGTTCCTACTAAATTGGTGGTTCTTTTGTGGCTAAAAGTATTTGGAAAGCTTGGGAGCTCCTCAAACCCCACCTGCTTTGGCAGGGTGATGGTTTCAAATGGGCTCTCTCTCAACTCTCTCAGCTTATGGTGGAACCCAGTTCTTCAACATCAGGAGAAACCGCTTGCTCTTTCAGTGCAGTTTAAGGGTATGCGTCTTTTCAGAAAAGGGGTTAAGTTTATTCAGGACCTTTTCTGTCCTACCACCAGGGATTGGCTTCCATGGATCAGCCTGAAAGCTAAATTTGCTCTTCATGACAATGATAAACAAGCCATTTCTCTAATACAAGAGCTCATACCTGGTGATTATTTGCATAAAATTGGTATTCATACGCAGCGCCCATGGTGGTTTGACTGGCATTGGCCCGCTGCCACCCCCTTCAGAAATTACAAACCTCGAGTGGGCTACAAGCTTCTTGCTCAGAAGCAGCTCCCTCTCACTAAGCTCAATTCTCGTTGGAGCTTGCATTCCACCCGTTTTGGTTGGAAACAATGCTTTCAGGTTGTCTGGGCCATTCCTATAGAGCCCAAAGTTGCTCACTTCCTTTGGTGTATTCTCCACCAAGGGCTTCCTGTGGGCAAACGCCTCATTCTTATGGGAGCTCCTCTGTTGCGCTGCCCTTTTTGCAACCACATTGAAACTCTTCTTCATCTTTTTTGGTTCTGCCCCCACGCTCAGTCTGCTTGGCGCTGGATTCATACCCTTTTTCAACCTTTTCTGCCCACGTTCTTTACGTGGAAAATGGTTCTGCTGGGGGACCCAGCCTTTGTTCCTGCGAAATTTTTCAACATTTGGCATTCTTTTCGGGCTACTATTTTATATCACATATGGAAAACTAGAAATTCAGCTATTTTTAACAAAGAGACAGTGGATAGAACTTTTATTATTTCTAACAAACTGGTTGTTATTTCCAATGTCTCGCTTCAGATCCAAGTTCAAGCGGAGAAAGTCCGCATTGAGGTGGAACACCTGCAGACCCTGCTGGATCACTGGGGAAGCGCCCCTTGCGCTGTCAGTCATGTTCCACCTGACTCTCCTCATCGCCGCTCCCGTTCACAAGGTCGCCGCTCCGTTCCCGTGGGCGACACAATTTTGATCGGGGTCCGGTTCGTGGGCGGCGGAGCGCCTCCCCTCACAATTTTGATCGGGGTCCGGTTCATGGGTGGCGGAGCACCTCCCCTCCTCGGCGGGGTCCTTCTCTCGCCTCCTTCTTGGGCTCCTCCCGCATCAGGGGTGTTTGGCCGGCTGGGCGGTGGCGGTTCTGGGTGGCAGGCGCCTGATCAATCCAAGTTCCCTCGGCTCTCCTTAGCCATCTCGCCCAACCAACGGGGCACTGAGGAGGAGCAACCGCACAGACTGACGGCTGGACGCCGATTTCTGACACCCCGCCAACCCTCCTGGTGGGTGGGGTGACCGCCCGAAGAGCCCCCCGCAATCGCCTCCTACCTCCATGTTCGCCACCGCCACCTAGCTCCATGCCTGGCTTGGTTTCTACAAATTTTGCTCCGACTTTTTTTGATTGATAAGCTTATCTTAATATGATTATGTAATATGTGCCACTCGTAGCCTTTTTATGGCTACTTTTACTCTGCATGTGGGGTGTGATCTTTTCCACCCGATTTTGTATGATTAGCATTGTACATTTCATCATTATTATATGGATATGCTTTTCAATAATGAAAAAACATAGTTGTCTTTAAATTTACAAGAATTATATTCATGATACAAAAAGTAAATTTACTCGAATTTTTTTGAATTTTTGTACAATTTCCCTCAAGACATTTAATTTTTTTTATTTTTTTATTTTTAAAATTGAAAATGATTTTATTGTCGAGAAGGAAAAGGGGGTTTATGAGGTAAATAGGGAGGGTTAATTGAGGGAAAGCCCAAGACGATAGGGAAAAAAAAAGCAACATCTAGGTAAATCTAAGAAATTTTGGGTAAAAACTACGTAATAATCTTTTCTTCTCTATGTTTTAGGTTACATTTTGTGAATCATCATTATCATTATCTAGGTGTTTTTATCAATGGATATAAGTTCATTGGTGAAAAATAATTAACATCTAAGAAATCACATACATTTGTTCATATAGATTATAAATGAGTGTATATATAATCTAGTGATATTGATTTGAAATCTATTTATGTTAAAATAGGGTTTCCATTTGTGAAGCATTGATATTAAAGAGTAAATAATGATTTATTTATATTCATCCACATTTTGCATGCATATATGCCAAGGAACTTGGAATTACAATATCGCTTTGGGATTCTCAACCTCTAGCCTCTTTGATGTAGGAGCATCGGGGGCACAACAATATATTTTCGTTTATTTGCAAATTTTGGCTTTATGTTTTCTTTAGGGGTCCTTTCTAATTGTTTGTCACGGGTTCCAACCCATTTGGACCTTCCATGGTGTGTAAACTAGTCATTTTGGGTTTTCCTCCAAAATGCACTATTCAAATAGTTGAATTTCCTAGTTTGTGTTAAGGGGTCTAGATACTAAGTGGTCTAGATACAAGGTGTAGAATCGTGTAATGTTGTAAAAGGTTGTAAGGGCTCTAATGTAATGTAAACAAGATGTTCTCACCCATCCAAGTAGGGTGACACATGTGATGGGGAGTTCTTACTATAGTTAGAGTGCATAATTAGTCAGAACCACCTAGTTTGGAGAATATGAAGAGACATGTCCATATGGTAGGAGATTAGATAGAGTTAGGAAGTGCAAGAGTCGATTTGTAAGCCTCTTGAAGGAATTTTGAAGATCTTAATAGTTTTTTTTCAAGTCTTTAGTGGGTTTTTGTAAATATGGAGATGATATGTAGGTACTTGTAAGCTATTTTGAATGGTTGTTGAAAAAATAATGCTTGTGGTAAGCTATTTTGAATCGTCGGTGATTATAAATTGACAACCAAACTCCTTGTTTGGGGATCTTTTGTCACTTGTAGCGAAGCTTTGTTGTGTTCACCATCAAGACAACACAAATACAAGGATCAAGGTACGGTCCAACAACCCAATCAAGCCCCAGAACGTTCGTGAATCTCTGTAAAGATCCCTCAAGCTTTGTCCTCTCGTTTACGCTATCAAGGTACATACCTTCATCTCAATTATACCCTAAGTTCTTTATGCATCATTTATTACCTTGTCTAAATTATTAGATTCATATTTTTGCATCCAGTTAAATTATTATCAAAGAAATCATAATTCATTAGTAATTGACAACGATTATGTCCGAATCGCCCACGATTCCTATCATTCTATCATTTTATCATTCTACCACATTTACATACTTTCAGTCATTTCATCATTTTACTTTTGTCTAATCTGTCTGTTCTAAGATGTGTCTCCTTGTAGATGACAGTGCCAGGTGAGTCACACCCCATTACAAGTATCTACGAGCTCCTCGATAATGTAGCTACCCTTCATGTGGGAACAGTTCAATATCGCGTACAAACTCAGTCTGTGCACCATCGCTTTGACTCTTGAGATTGAAGACATCAAAGACCAACTTGAAGTGATACATGAAATACAAGACATAACAGAACAAGCTTTGATTTGAGTACTTCTTGGACTTCGAGCTCATCGTAGCCCTTGCCTGGGCACCTATCAAGTAGAACATGATCTCTCCATCCCTCTCAAATTCTAATCATATTGTCATTATCTTATTTCATATCATATCACTTGATTGTAAACATGAGTTGACATCCCTCGAGGAAGCCCATTGGTTCTTGTGATCGGTCGTTACTGAGCAACTTGTTTAATTGTTATCTAATATTTTCCTTGTTTAGTTGGCATTGCATATAGTTCCTCTTGCTCGGTGGAAGGAAGAGTCTTCATGCATTGTTTATGTACCCACTCACCTCGACATTACATTTTTTAGCGCATGTATCGTTAAACCCCACTGCTTTTAGAGTTTTTGGTATTCCACTATAATATTAACAAATCAAAATTCACCTCAAAAATGTAGAGGAACACTTTTGGGAGAGTGTCGAGGAGTTGAAGGAGCATCTACAAGATATTTTAGCATGATGGAAAGGGTTTCAAGGTTTCCAAAAAAAGATCATTGTAATTTGAGCCTTCTCTACCCTGTAAACCCTTGTCTAGGGTTTGGAATGCAAATGAGGTCATAAAATGTGTTTCCATCGGTAGAATTTCACAAAATTTTGAGGATAGGTGCAATTGTGTTATAGAAGAATGCTAATAAAGTTTCAAGTCAAAAGAGTAATTTTTGATAGGGGAAATTGAAAATCTCAATCTTAAACCCTTGTTTTACCAATCGTTTGAACTATGAGAGTAAGTGATCTAAAAACCTAATTTCATGAAGGTAGACTTATCTAAAAGATGTTTTGTGATGGTTTGTATGCATCCAAATCCTTGTGAAGGCATGAATAAGATAGGGGGTTTATAAAAGTATTTTCTCTATGACAATATTAAGTTTTTACTAGTAAAGAAACCGGTCTTAAAGGGTTTGAGTACTAATGACTTGTTGAAGGGTTGTAATGGTACATGGTGTTGCAAGGATGAGTTATAAAACTTCAATGATAGATGAATGGATGGCTTGGGTTAGACAAAGAAGAGTTTTGAAGGTGATAAGTATAATATTGCCATGACAATCCTAGTTGAGTGTTCTTTCTCAATTTTGTGCATCTTTGCTTATGTTGAGTGTTTGGAGTTAAGTTTTAGGGTTGAAAAGAGTCTTATCAAGAACAATGGTGTGGTGTGATTAGGGATTGACAGTAGATATTGGAAAAGGAATTTCAAAAAACCAAGAAATCGGTTAAAGTTGTATGTTGTTAATCTTGAAGCAGGACAATATATAACAAGTTGAATTAGTGTTTGTGGTTAGTGTATGACCAAACAGGAGATTGTGAATCTTGAAGTTTGGAGTGAAACTAATGAGAACCCAGAGAGTGTATCGCCTATCAAATGTTGGTTTAATTTGAATGTGTACGTGACTTATGAACGAGAGGCGAGGAACCAGGTTCTTGAGGGAAAAAACAGAGGCATAAGAAAGTTTAGGAAGAGAGGAGTCAGGGGAATCTTAGAGGTGATAGTATATGAAGGTGAAGGGATTTGAGGAGTTGATGATACTTGGAGAGATATTATGAAGTTTGGAACACAATAAGGCAAAGTGAGGCAAATAGAGAAAGACTCTACAAGGTAAGTTGGATGTCTAATGAGATTGGTACAAGAATAATTGGGGATTAGAAGTGGTGAAAGGAGTGTACATTCATGAGAGATCCTGGAGGACATTTGAATACAAAACCTAGAAGAGAGACCTACTCAAGCAATCCTTAAGTTTTGGAAACGTTGTTTTAAAAAAATGTCAAGAAAATTGTGTTTAGTCGTCTAAGTTATGTTTTGTTTACATCACTCTTTCCGTATTTGCTTACCTTCATAAAAATAAAGATTTATAAAGTATAGATATTGAAGAGTAAATATTAACTTTAAGTTCCTTGTATGTTGCCACATTTTGTTAAACAATGAATTAACATTTATATTTTGTCTCATCTATATGCTTCCACATTTTGCATGTATGTCAATCAAGGGTATATATGCTTCCACATTTCACTCACAAGTCTACAAAGGCACTTCAAATATAACATCATTTTAGGCTTCTCATTCTCTATCTTTTTCCATTAATAAATCATTGCACGAGTACTTGATGAATCATCATTCTCTTACAATTATTAACATTGTGGGATTCACCCAATTACAAGTGCAATCTAGTATTGTTATATTATTGATTTAACAAAAATAAACTTTTGTAAAACCCTAATTACTGAGTAACGATGTAAAAATGATATAGAAATGTCAAGTCTTATATGGTGTAAGAAAGTAACCAAGTGAATATAAAAACCTAATCAAGAGATATAGAAAAAATAACTCAATTGATTAACACTTGATCTGGAAGTGATCTGGACTAGGAAAATTGTTGAACAAGAAGTGAACAATGTCATCAATGCTCGGGATAAATTTAGGACCAGTAGCAATAAGGTCAAACACGGTGCCCACAATAGATAGGGGCGCTAGATGCTAACAACCTCTTATAGGTGCATGTGATGCGAAAATGGTCAAATCTGATCTTTTACGTATCACACAAGTGTCACAAATATTCCTTGTTGATCACATGTGTGTCATTCTTTGATTGTCGAGGGTACATGTAACCTACAAAGAGGATATCACCTGCAAATCCCACAAACCACATCAAATCCAAAAAAAAAGATGTAGAGTGGGGAGTCGGACTAATCTCGGTGGTCACCCCGAAAGTGAGCTTACAAACGAGCGTTGCACTACATCTCAAACTCCATGTATTTTTGGTGAGTGTGTGTAAGAATTGTGCCCTAGGATGCCCTTGTGCAAGTGCACTTGATAGTGGGATGTAGCTAAATGTAGCAATGTAGATAAATGTGTGGATGAAATAAAGAACTTCCCCTTCCTATGTTGTGTATGCAGAAAATGTAGTCCTTTGTCCCTTGAATGGATGTTAGATGGATGCTTTAGAGTGCTTTAGGTGCCTTTAGATGCAAGCTTAGGTGATGATAGTATATGTTTAGTGTTTGGTCCTTCATTTTAAACACATAGCTATGTATTTATATGATTCCCTTGTTTGAATTTCATAATTGACAACTAGAAGGTCGACCCATAAGTGAAAAAGATTCCTAAAAGATAAAAGAGACCTAAAAGAAGCGAGTAAGGTGGAAAAGGGTCGGGGGACACCCAAAGGGGACATGGGCGCCTAGGTGCTCCTGTCTTGGCTAAGTGTTGGTGTTTTGAGCCATAAAAGATAAATAAGTAAAATACCAACTGGGTTGAAGGCTATAAAAGACCAAATAGAAAACAAGAAGCAAAGGAACGAGGCCAAAGACAGTCATCGATTACTAGTTTTCTTGCTTAGAAACCACATGAATGCTATTATGTATTTAGGACCCGAAAATATACCCAAGTGCGTGATTTTATGTCTCACAATTACATGGTGAATTATATTCACCATTCTTCCCCATGTGAATATAATTAATCAAAATTTATTCAAGGTGAAAAGTTCTAATTAGTGAATTATATTTACCATGCCCCTACTAACAAATTCTCATAGTTTTAAAAGTGTGTGAAACATGATATTATAGAGTAAATAATGATGTGTCATCTACATTTATATTATTCAACATTATGGATACATGTCTACCAAAAATATTGCAACATTTTGCCTACATTTCTACCAATTTCATACATGTCTATCAAGGAACTTGTAATGACAATGTCACTTTGGGCTTCTCTTCCTCTATCTTTTTCCCTTATTTGCTTGCCTTCATAAAAATAAATATGTGTGAAACATTGATATTGAAGGGTAAATATTTTTTTGTTAAACTATGATTGTGCATCTATATGTTTTCTCATTTTTCATACACTATCAAGGATATATATGCTTCCATGATTTATGCACATGTCTACCAAGGATATATATGTTTCCATGTTTTATGCACATGTCTACAAAGGCACTTACAACTACAAAATCACCTTAGGCTTTTCACCCTCTAGCCTCTTTCTCAACTAACAAAGTTTTTGTGAGTGGCTCTTACAATTTTTAACAATGTGAGATTACACTCAATCTTGTATTATTATATGACATACACACACACACACACACACACACACACACACACACACACACACACACACACACACACACACACACACACACATGTGTGTGTGTGTGTGTATACCATGGAAAATATAGATAAAGAGGAAAATAAAAACACAACAAGTTAAACCTTACATTGTAAATCCTAAAGTAACCTTATATTAGATTTGACTAAAAGAACGAGGTTTATAAGATCCGTTTGATTTATGGGATATGGTTGATTTGAGTATGCTCTAAGTACTTTGAATAGAATAATATCTAAGCCGCGAGCATGAAGATGTGATTTGGACGTAGCATAAGAGTATGGAAAATTGATTCGATTCACCAAATGATTGCACAAAATAACAACATTAACTCTCAAATATTTTGGTGGATGTTTTTAAAGGAAAGATCATTGAATTATAGCTAGGAAAAGTGAATCCTCAAGCTAAGTTGTGATCAATTTGATTTGGAGATAACTAAACACGATTGAGCTTGTTTAGTTGAGTTTTTAGATTGATTTGAGAGTTATATTGTTGTTCTTGATTTTCAAGAGTGATTCGAGGTTAATTTGGCAAGGGGTCACGTGTTTTTTATTTTTAATTCCATATCTGCTATTTTATTGACCCAAAAGTGTCATGAATAGTTGGCTTTTGGAAGAAGCTAGATTGATTTTGGATTGTCATGACTTCGGAGATAGTTTCAGTTAACTCAAATGTTGATTTGAGTCAATTTGAACACATCCTTTCGATTAAAATAATGATTTTTGGCTCTAGTCAAGACTTCAGTCAACTTGAGTTGAGTAGGTGGATAGCGTTTGAGGAATATTTAATTTATTTTAATGTGAAAGTGGGCATGTGCATTTATTTAGATATTAAGTTACCTAAGGGGGATAAGGTGCAAATAGAATTAATTAAATTAATTATAGAGAATGACAATGTGTGTAATGGGATTTTGAATATTTATAATGCATAGTGGTAATTTGGAGGCATCTACATTTTCCCTCTTCAAAGTGTTATTACATAGTAATAGCGCTTTAAAGGTAATATACACGTGTAAAATGATGAACAAGTCATAACGAGGTGGTAGGGATTGCCTTATTTACCCCAATGAAGTATTTGGATGCCCCAGTGAATCTGAATTAGTTGATTAGATTTCCCCCTTGAGTGGGTGGGTGACGCGATGAAGCCGCAGATAACTACATGATAGAAGAGAGGAGAAGTCGCAACAAATATTGATAGAAATTACTAATAAAATGAGTGAATTGGTCATAAAGGTCAAAATGGAAGAATTAGGGTTAGTAAGAGGGTATAAATGGGTATAAATAATTTTTATGTGAACACACATCCAAACTTGGAATTCATTGGTGGAAGGGAGACCCATTAACCTAGCTAAGAGGGTGATTCTTTCAAACAACTCTTCTTTGAAATCTAATCTATATAAGACCTTGGGCAGTTTGGAGGCTCTTCTCTTTTGAGACTCAAGCCAAGATTTGGCTATCATTGACTTGTACTTTTTATTGTCTTGCTCAAAAATATTTTGAGCTTGGGCCCTAGTCAAAGTATTGGAATCTTCAATGATGGCGATCCTTAGGGCAAAATTTATACAGTTGACATCTAATTTAGCAATCACTTGGCCTTGGGGATCTCTAACCTCTTTTGTGTCTAGATCAAAACAGGAGGCACAAGCTAGAACAATGTTTGTACACTGGATAGAGAGGGAAAGCAACGACATGGGAAATTCCACTATCTTTGATGCATTGGGCCATGGGAGTAGGAGTGGCTTCGAAATATGGGCATATAAGTCATTGAGGTCAACATGTCAAATATCACTATCCCCAATATTAGGTATTGATGTTTCTAGAGAGGATATGTGTTCATAACCCATGTCTTTGGAACTTCATGGTGGCACATTGAGATAAAGACTCGGAAGATATGGCTCTAACACTAGTTTTCAAGAATAACAAAACGGTAGGGCACACAATCTAATTTGACACCAAAATAAGTGCATGACACTCTAGAATGATCTACCTCTGCTCTAAAAAGAGTGGCGTTTTCCCAGGATCCCAATGCATTTCAAATTTTTGAAAATGGTTGACAAACGAGTAAGTTACGGCTAGAAATGTCCTTGAGGGTACGAGAATGGAAGAAACACGTGCACGCAGTTGAAATCCTTGATTGACGATGGAAAAAATGAGCCACTTTACCCCCTTTTATGCTTTTCCATACGACAAATGATTGGATCAAAGATCAATTTAGGGTTTCACGAGTGTATTGCGGATAATAGAAATGTTAATGGAACAATTTAATCATTTTCCCTTTGTATTATAAATATGATGGAGATGCGGGAAAATGAGGGCTCGAAGGAAGAAGGGTCATGAGGGGCTTAAACTTCTAAATTACTCGAAACACAAAAAAAGGTTTACAAGTGCAATAAAAGTGGATTTGAGAGGAACAAAGTGCCAAGAGGAACACAAGTCGAAAGTTCTTCAAACATCCGAAAATTCTGCAACACAAAGGGAATAAGGAAGTGTTGATAAATCGGGCTTGCAAAGAACACAAGCCCCACAAGAACAAAGGATCACAGGGTCACCAAGTATCCACATCTCCATAGTACAAAGAAACATTGTTTACCTTAAGGCAAAGGCTTACGGGTTAGGGATTGTTGGCGAAAAAATTTGTCGAGGTAAAATTGATGGGTTTCTAGCCAACACTTTGGGAATCTAGGTCCCTCTACTTGGGTGGTGCATCTCCACTTTATTGTGAATGAACATAAATAAAAAAATTATTGTTGGCCAGGAGGCCAGGGATCCAATGAGCACACTCCACCGCACTGCACATAAATGCTTCATAGAATTGTAAGGGAAAATTTTGCTGGAAGATAGGGGAGGGGAGTTAGAGAATTTAGACAAGGAAAATTAAACCTGCGAGTAGAAAATCGGATTCTCACCAAAGCCAATTAGAAAGTTCACATCCAAAATTTGTTAGAAATAAACAATAATATTATGATGTCAATAAAAGGAAATCATGCACACAAAGTTGCACATATTCATAAGCCATGAAAAGAAACAATCCCTTTCTTTATTTCCATTTTCATCAAGTTGTACAATGCAGGAAATGGAAGAAAAATGGTGGAGGAAAGTGGAAGAATGTTATATCTCTTGTATTTCTCAATAGATCTCTCTATTGAGTGCACAAAATTGACAACCCCTAAGAATGAGGGTGTCATTACATTATATAGAATCGAAATGACCTTCAATCCCCCATAAAACTCTTCATCACCTCATTCATCTCATGACTTTTCATCTTCCTAGGACTTAGGAAATTAAGTTCCCTTTTTATAAAACAAAGGGAATTTTACAATTTAACTTCATAAAGTCACTTTAATGAATGAGACAAGATATCATGATTACACATAACAAAAAAATTGAAGGGGGGAGAAAAAGGTGAGAGAAGGAAAGGAAGAAGAAGAGAGAGTATTATTCTAAAGATGATCTTGTAGTCGACGGACTTTCATGAAGCAATGCCAATGGAATCTCCATGTCCTTGATTGCCTTGTTGAATTTTGTTACTGCTAGTATCACTTTCTGCTTCCTAAGGTAGTTGGATGAAACTGAGCAACTTGATGCAATTCTCCACAAGGGAATTGATGTTCCTAGATTTCGAGTACCAAGTCAGATAGTTCTCCGTAGTGACAGAGATGATTGCACATATCTTTGATAGAGATTCCAAGGTATTTTAAGTGAATGAGAATGGATCTCTAGCCTTTGTCTTGACTCGGTCATCGAATGCTTTCAACAAGTCGTCTCTTGAAGTGTTTGGGTTCACTGTTGGCATTCCATGCTTATGAATATGAGCATCTTCATATTTTTGTATCTTCTCAACATTCTCTTCATATGATTCCATCTCATCGATGGCGCACTTGATCTCTCCTTACGCGTGCTCTCGCTTTCTACATTCAAAGCATTTTCGATGATGTTTCCTCTGTACTCTTCCCGCAAATTTCTTTATTCAAGATTATACTAACCACATCATCAAACTTCAAAATATTATTAGCGGATGTTGTATTACTAATGCCATTACCAAGTTGTCCCAACTATCGGGCAAAGAACATAAGAATAAAAATGCTTTTACTTTATCATCAAACGGTATTACAATCAATTTTAATTGATTTACAATAGATCGAAAATCATTCAAATGACTAGAGGAAGATTCACCTTCATACATCTTACAACTAAATATTTTCTTCATCAAATAAACTTTATTTGAAGCACTAAATTAGCAAGAGATTTCATTAATTCTCTCGTAGAAGCCGCTACGTAATATTGGAAACCACGGATCTTTGTAAGCTCAATCTTATAGATCCCAAATCCTTTATGTCAAGAATCTTCCATTCTTCATCGGTCATCTTAGTAGGTCTAGACTTCTCATCCAACGGTAAGTACAAATCTCTTTGATACAGATAATCCTCAATCTGCATCTTCCATAATTGATAATTTCAGCCATCAAACTTCTCTACTTGTATTTATTATCTTCTATCATTGTTGTAGCTCCCACTCAATCAAAAAACCCTCTGTGAGTAAATTTGTCAACACACAAAACCGTCAAACAAAGCTCTAATACCAGTTGTTGGGATTAGCACATCAGTTGTACAGACAATATATCATATCTAAGCATACATGCAAATAAAAGCAGATATTCTACCAGAAGAATTATACAAAACAAGAGACATAAATCAACACCACATTTAATGTGGTTCACCCAGTGTGGGCTACGTCCACCAAGAAACAAGTCAATCTATTATCCAAAGCTTTAACGAGATATACAATGAATATTTACAATCTTCCACACCTCTCGGATGGTCGATTACTTTCTTCCTTCAAGCTTTTTGATTCTTCACCAAGAATTCACTCTCACATAATTATCTTGTAATTATGATTCATCTCTCTATATATTACTTCTAAACCCTAGCTTTTATGCTTATATAGTCGTTTATAGACTTAGGGCACTTAGCCATGTAATTACAATCAATAAATATATTTTAATGCTAAAAATAGATATAATTCCCGAGAGTTAATTAAAAACTTCATCGCACAGGTAACCGACGCCGGTTCTCCCTAACCGTTGTCGGTTCCTTTACTTGCTTGACCAATGTTGGTCATACCTATCCGATGTCGGTCTTCCCTGACCGATGTCGATCTGCACTGTAACCGATGTCGAGTCTCAGTATTTTCCAAAGAAGTTCCATTGCATGCTAAAATGAAGTAATTAAGCTTCACAACTCAACATTACTAATATTACTTCTCATTGGTTTCATCATTTTCCTAGTGGGTCTATTAGTACTTATCTTGATATGGAAGAGGCATTTATTAGACGCTTTATTTCTAATAATGGTCCTAAAGTTACATTTGAGCATTTACCTTCTTTGCATCAAGGAAAGAATGAACCAATTCAAAATTATATTTTACGTTTTAAGTCTTGTATGCATCATTTACTTTTTCAGCCTATTGATCTCGAAATGCAATATATCTTTTGTCATGGCTTAATTAGTTCTTTGAAAGAAAAGTTGTTATATGATACATGTGAATCTTTTACTCTTGTTTTCTTCAAATTTATAGCATTAGAAAAAGACTTTCTTAATTATCATATTTTTATACATGATTTTATTTCTTCTACTCCTACCCCACCCAACACTTCTTCCATTCCTACCCCACATAACACTTCTTCTTCTCTTCCACCTATTGCACCACCTTCACAATCACCATCTCTCCTAAATATACTCATGCATGTTTTAAACCCTTGCAAATGCCTCCACCAAATTTCACTCCACCTCCTAAGTGTGAGCCATTAGACTTTTCACATTCTTATAGGTCGCATGATGTTTTACACACCTTGTTTGATGAGGGTTGATTTATTTACCTTCTAATGAGCATCATCCTCCTCATCATGGTTACAACACAATCGTAACCAACCATTATGTAATTTTTTTAGGATCAATGGTCATCGTGATAATGATTTTTATGCTCTTCGTGATGATCTTCAGTTGTTTGAGGACCAAGGTGTCATTTTCCTGTCACACACAACATGCTAATAGATCTCATTCTATCATGTCACGACGATGCATGCTTGACTGTTGTGACTTTGACTAACTCTCATCCTCTTCTAGTCATCTTGTTTCCCTCTATGAATATGCATAAGCCATATGCCCCACTTCTTATTTGATCCCCCTGTGGGATCCAAAAGCATCACTCGTCATTCTTAGATTCACATCATTCTAGTGTTTTTGTGATCACTTTGGGTGTATCTTTTAACACCTATACTCGGGATGTCACATCCATCGAGTCACTTGTGCATATTCGAGCCTTCCCTCTCATTAGTGGTCATATATTCCTTTCATACTATACAGTTTCATGTTTATCCCACATTAGTATGATTATTAGAACATGATCAATTATTTATTACCTATATTTATCACAGTTCCAATCCATATTCAACATGCATGTATGTATATATTGTTTTATCTAGCATCACATCGTTTCAACATCTATGTTATTATTCTCATCACTCATCAAAACATCAAAATACGTCACATAAGCAAAGCAACACGATATAACTCAAGACTACATGATCAACAAAACTATCATCATGTATATCTCAAAATGTTTTATAATACAAAAATTTAGGGTACAAGCCCTTTATATACATCATACATCCTCCTCACTACTAGAGACTATAGCTACCCTAGAACTAAATGCACCCCACTCGGTCTCCGACACTGAGCTCGCAGTCATTGTTCCTCCAATCTCACTCGTAAGTTTTTGCCTTATCCACGGCCTCTCGCATATCATTCTTAAAGCTCCACATATCTCTTGAACATAATCTGTGAGGCCACCTCCCTTGACTACCTCTTACACTCATGTTAACTCCTTCCTCACCTCATCTCACTTAGATAGCAAAACATTACATGTAGACGTTGTTATGGCCACTAGATCAACAAATAGGCAAGTTCGCCAACAATATGGTCAACCCTCTCCAACATACCTCCCCCCAAAATCACATCTAGGGGTACGATGTGAGTCAATGTTCGTATCGACATATCTAAAATCAGTCACCAATACTACTCACTTCTAATCATATAATCTTTATTAGTATCCAATGATTGCAAATACCAATATAAACATCTATAAAATCACGAACAATACAAATCCATTCTACTTACGTTGCACAATTGTCGTCATTTAGTGCATCATCCTCAAGGTCAATTGTTTGTGCTCATGTTACCTCTCCACCTCCTGTAGGTCCACTTGGTTGTCCTCTTGCCACATCTACAACCAATGGATATAATAGCACCCATCGGTGCTCCGCCCACCACCATATAGAAGGCAGGGTACACCCCACATCATCAACTTTACTCCTCACTATCTTTGCATCCCTCTCCTTGGCATTAGGTAACTATAACTGAGCTACAGTATGCCCCAGACTAGCTCCCACTCGCATAGATCTCTATCATACAAATGGCTTTGGGGGCACATCTTGTGCAAGGTCAAACTATCTAAATACTCACTCACACTGAAATAATTTTTCACCATATTGAACATATCCTCTAACCACATGGTGCGTCGAATGTACCACATCTATATATCATCATATACCCACCCTCCATAGTCCTTATATGATCTCCAAATAATGACTCTAGGCCCCATCCTATCCAACATTGACTTGTAGGTTGTTGTATCAAACTATCGGCTCCTCGAGCCCACCACTCGAGCTGCAAAGATCTCTGGTTGACCCCAATCCACCCTCATCCCACTCAATAATCAAATTATAGTAATGTGCTCATAAGCCCACACGTGCTCATATACCACCACCATGGTACTCCTATGTAAAGCGATATAAATCCATATATAAGTGTGCCAACACACACCAAATCCATGCATACCGCATGCCATGCTCATCAATACTCTGGTAAATATCATGCACCCCACCTCCATCCACTGCCACACTAGATGCTAGTATCACTACAATAAACTTATGCAATCATGGAACACTTGATCCCACTATGTCATCTAGCATAATTGATGACTTGGCACTTGCTTGTGAACCTAAAAAAAATATTGTCTCTTAGCCCTTTGTTGCCTCTGTGTATTTCTTGGGACCATCACCTGTACACTCTCTCCCACAATAGGCAATCAAATAATCTTATATACATCCTCTAATGTCACCATCATCTCACCCATGGTAACTAAAATGTGCAAATATTTGCACACCACCTCTCACACAATGTAGTCAACATATGCATATTATGGGGTATCTTCCCCAATATAGTAATGTGTCATAGCCCAGAGATATGGTCCAAAACATCCCACTCCTTAAAGCCCAATGTGAGCAATGTAGACAAGTGTCTACCTCCACGAAACTCACTCAAGTGTATATCCCTCTGCATAGCACAAACAAGAAAGCAAACACAACATTAGTAATGACAATACAACAAACACTCGGTGCAGAAGCTCCTCAATTCACTTGCACACAAGCACCCAACTCACTTTGGAAACTATCATCCATAATGGACAGTAGCACCCATATCTGTATGGTTTTGTCTGAAAGGACAAAACCGCCCCCATCGGCGTTGTCTTGGACAGAAACATCCAAAAATCTCAAAATTACAAAAATGCAAAAAATGACTGAATCTAACTATATATGCTTAGTTTGATATGTAAAATACATCACTTACCAATCCATTCATCATCTATGTAGAAATGACCTCTACTACCCACTCAAATCTACTCAGGATGTAAGCGGTATTTTTATCACCTTGAGCTCCAAATCATGATACTCGAATGTACAAATGAAGTACCTTTTGAATTTTCCACCTTACTATTTAAAGTAAAAAAATATCAATAGTTATTATAGTTCCTATACAATGATTTACGACAACTAATTCCTAATTACTATTTCTTTCGTATCTTTAGCATCGTTTATCCATTTTTGTGTCGTATGTGGTGTTGGCGTCATATTTTAGATATCTTCCATACTTCATGTTCCCAGGATTGCCTCTTTAGGCTTGGTTTTGTGATACTCTAATATTACACTCCTTACCATACCACTCCTATATTGACTCCATTTTTCTCTCCATGGCTTTTTACTCCATTTCTTTCGGCTCAAGGCTTGACAATTGGCCTCTCCCCTCTTTGTTGAAGGGGGAAAATATTTGGGGTATCCTATTACCCCTCCTCTAGAATTTAGGAAATTTGTTCGAACGTGATACACAATCATCATATATTCCAAGAAATCAAGGAAAATATTCAAATCCTGTGAAATTTGTGTTCCAAAACGTAAATTTCCAATCTATTCTAAGTAGCAGTGAATCCATATTTTTGTTAGGAAATGAGGGGATAAATAATAAACGCATATTAGATATCCACCATATTAATTTTCCAAATATTATAATTTGTGACTGAACAACAAATATAATGAATTAAACGTAGATTTCTTGTTTACAAAGTACATTATAATTTAATGTAAAGAGCCCATAATACATTATAAATGAACACAGATTTAAGTGGGAAAACCTTTCAATAAAAAACCCACTGAAAAAACACTTATATTTATCGAGAATTAAATTTCACCCAACACTACCACTATTTCTAGTAGATCCTATAGTTACACATTAACAAGGAATTACAAATTGTCACTAACATTCGCTCATGTACAGAGATCAAGCTCACATCATGTTTCATGCATCTACTCTCATTACTTGCATATTTTGCATGTGTGTGTTACTTATCGTATGTTTATAACCAATCTCAAATGAGTTCACCTTGTTTTATACAATGTGGGTGGCTCGTTGCATAGTTCACTCTTATACTTCAAATTTAAATATTCATTGATGCGGTATGGGATCTACCACCTTATGTTTTAAACATAAGTTTTAAGCCAAATTTCTTAGTCTTTGGCGAGGTTTGATAAAAATGGTTTCCCGCTTAATATTACAAACTCTAACATTCCCCCTTAATATTAAGTACGGAAGTATGCTAAGTCATCGTTTTATACAAAATCAATTACAATCCATAAATCATCAAAGTGATTTAGGCTACCATGTAAACATATAACAATTGTTCCTCATAACACATGCTAAGTCACATTTTTATCAAAATTAATTACAATCCATAAATTGTTAAAGTGATTTAGGCTAGCATGCAAACGAAGCACTTTGATCCATGGATTTTACAAAATCCACAATACTCTTCTTTATTCTTCTGCGGGTTTTTAAAAAAACATGTAGCAATACCAAGCTTTAGTGTTTTGCAGATTTTGGAAACATTGTGGTTCAAGGCACTTAGTGTTTCATGGATTTTGAAAAGGCTCCAACACAAGAGATTTTAATTTACTGTGGGTTTTAAGAAAAACATGCCATAGTACAAAGTTGTAGTGCTACATGGATTTTGGAAAAGTTGCAGTACACTGCACATAGTTCCACATATTTTTTTAAAATCCCCAAAAAAAAATTAATGTCCCGCAAGTTTTAACAAAAACATGTCGCTCTACAAAGTAGTAATGCTTTGTCGATTTTAGAAAAAGATGCGGTACATAGGAACAAAATTTCTCTAAATAAAGTGATCAAGTATGAATCCTTACATAAAATTATTGAGTATTTTATGAAAAATAATATTTCATATCTAATGTTTTGTTGGGTATTACAAGTAAACTCACTGAGGTGATTATTTACTTAAACGTGGTGGCAATAGTCTAGGAAGTTAGAACAAGCACAATCAAACTGATAAGAGGTGGCATTGACATGTTCATTTCCCCTCAAGGGAAACTCTGAAAAGCCATATACTCATTTGATTCAAAGGTGAAGATCAACGTCATTCACATGATCATTTGATCATGTTCATCTGATATAGAGGTGAAGATCAAAGTCATTCCCATGATCATTTGAGTCAAACAACATATGCTCATCTAATTCATAGGTGAAAATCAATGTCATTCACATGATCATTTTAGTCAAATTCTAAAAGGCCTAACATAGCACGGAATTTGCGGAACTTTTCAACACCCAATGGCTTTGTAAAAATATTTGCTACTTGATCTTTTGTAGAAAAAAACTTGATATCAATGTCACCATTTAGAATTTTCTCCCAAATAAAGTGCATATGTATTTCAATATGCTTTGTTCTTTGATGTTTAAGTGGATTGTTTGTAAGAACCATGCAACTTTAGATGCCACATAGAAGGAGAGTACTTCCTTTGACACCCATATGAAGTTCATCCAATAGTCTTTTTAGCCACATAGCTTCTTTTGTTGCTTCCATAACACTTTTATACTCTACTTCAGTAGAAAAGATAGATATTGTTGGTTGCTTCTTGCTACTCCAAGTGATTGCACTTGCACCTAACTTGAAAACATATCTAAAAGTAGATTTTTTATCTACAATATCACCGGCATGGTCATAATCACAATAACCAAATAAATTTACATCATTATTAGATGAATAATAAAAACCATAATTGATTGTACCTTTTATATACCTTAGAATATTTTTGACATTTTCCAATGGTTTTCATAAATATCTGCATGAATCTAGAAACAATTCAAACTACATATGATACACAAATGAAAATATTATACATGATTTAAGTGGGAAAACATTTCAATAAAAAACCCACTGAAAAATCACTTGTATTAATTAAGAATTGAATTTCACCTAGCACTCCCACTATTTCCAGTAGATCCCTATAGTCACACCTTAACAAGGAATTACAAATTGTCGCTAGAACATTCACTCATGTGCAAGAGATCGGCCTCGCATCATTTGCATCATGTTTCATGCATATGCTCGCATTACTTGGATATTTTGCATGTGTGTGTTACTTATTGTATGTTTGTAATCAATATCAAATGAGATCACCTTGCTTTATACAAGGTTGGTGGTTCATTGCATGGGTCACTCTTATGATTCAAATTTAAATATCCACCAATGTGGTATGGGATCCGCCACCTTATGTTTTAAACATAAGTTATAAGCCAAAGTTCTTAGTCTTTGGTGGGTTTTAATAAAAATAGTTTCCGCTTAATATTACAACCCCCAACAATTTTCACATATCCTCACAAATTTTCCCTCGAATGACCTAATTTGGAGACAAATCAATCCTTAAAAATAGTTTCAAATCAAATTCAAGAAAACACTATCTTCGAAATCAATACTAGAAATTACAAATTTTATTCCAAGTACCAATTTTCCTCCCATATGACCTAACTTAGGAGCCAATCCAATTTATCAGGCACCATTGTTTCGATTTACCAAGCAGTTGCATCCTTACATCGTAAGGGAGGGGGTAATGAGACGTCATTGCCTTACGGGGGTTTTCAAAGTAGGCAAGTTACAAAATGGGTTCATATTGTCGTCTACAGTGGTAGAACCTATTTTTCGAGAAAGCGTCATGGTGGAAATCAAAATAAACATGCTCTCTCCCAACACTCTTTCTCTAGTGCCAAAATTCTCAAATCCTTAGTTTAGTGCCAAAATGCTCAAATCCTTAGTCCAGTGCCAATACGTTCAAATCCTTAGTCCAAAGTGCCAATACAGATACGTTACATTCAGAACCGTCACTCCCAATCTCTCCTTTAATCTCTAAGTTTTGAAGTCTCCTATATCTCCTTGGCAATTTCATATCCAATATCTCATATGTGACAACAAAGGTCACCCCACAAGGATAGAAACATTGATCCATGGTTTGCCACGTTGTGTTTCTAACTATCGGCACACTCCAGCTACAACTCATCGGGCTCACTTCAAGTACGCTCCTCGTAAATATCCTTTATACTACTTGAATTTCATCCAAATAGCATAAAGGGGGAGAATGTAGTCACTAAAATATGCACTCATTACTATTACATTACGCCTCTAGTATACATGTTATATACATGATTTCTCAGTATGAAAACTAGGAACTAGTGAAACCTCTTTGGTCCTTTTCTTGCTTTGTTTGGCTTTGCTTACGTCTTTTATCTGACATTTGCACCTTTTTGGTTGAGTCACAGGGATACATGTTCATGTCTTTGGTTTTGTTTCTGTTTGCATATTGTAGGACAATACTTTCCAAACAAGAAAGTAGCATCCAAACACTAATGTCTTTCTAGGTGCTTCTGTCCTATTTGCTTGATTTTCTCCTTGGTCGGTTTGTTTTGGATTTGGGTATTTTATCATCGCATTTTCACGACCTAGGTTATCTTTTGGTGTCACTATGTGCCAAAATTCAAACAAATAATGCATATATATACACAAGCTACTAACTATTATAAGGGGTGATTGGGCTATCATTTTCTATATCTACCACATATAAAGAGCAACACATGGGACTGCATTTTGGGCTACATTATTCACTGCATAGGGGGAGGTTATTCTTAATTCCATACTAATGTTTTGCATTGGGAAAATGTAGTTGTATCCCACTATATTTTTGTGCGGCTAGCACGAGTGTAACCTAGCTCAAGGGACAATTTCAATCACACACCACAATAACTACATGGAGTCTGAAACTTAGTGCAACACTCGGCAACAAGATCACATCGGGGTGACCATTAGGGTCATTCTAACTCCATCATTTTTATTTTTCATTCAGTCTAATGTGCACTTGAGTCGTGTGTAGGTAGTTAGGGTTTGTTTTGCAGGAATAGTTGCAACAAAACAAAGGTATACCAAACTTGACGTGGCCTACAACAAGCTAAAGGTGACAACAAGTGACTTAGAAAGAATCGGATCCTGAGTTATCCCACAGACAATAGATCCTAGAATAGACGTCAATGCCCAGGTGCTTGTGTCCTCTCCTAGGTGCTCCTGTCCCTGAGATCGTCACATGCCGGTTTTAGAATCAAAGCTTACACATCTTGGAATACATCTATTATGATCATTCACCTCTTCAAAATCAGTCCAAACCTATAGTGGAAAGTTGGGTATTCTAGAAACCCTATCACTCTTGCTTGTATTTCATTTGCTTGATCTTGCTTATTTATTGGTTTATCTATATGATTAGTAGTGTCTTTATCTTAGATTTAATTTTATTAAATCAGAAAGGCTATCATCAGTGAATAAAGCAAGTTTTATGAGAGTTGCAGCAGGAGTTGAAATTTGTTTGAGAGATTTGAGTCATAAAAGTTGAGCAAAATGTAGAGGTGAGGCTCACAAAGATTCGAGAGATTTTACTAAACTTCTTGTATTGCTAAAAACAAAATGTGCCATTGATTTTTTGAATATGTGGTTCAAGTGAAGTATGGGGACTCCCAAAGAACCTAATTAGATATTTGTGGGACTCAAAGTATCACCAATGAGGATTATAAATAGGGTTGATTTGAGTGCACCCTTTGGCCAAGAGATCTCGGTATATGTAAGGTTTAATGGATATCAATTCCGCAAGGTATTGATGCACATAGGGTTTGAAATCATCCTCATTTCAAAGGATACAAGGGAAAGCATTGGGAGGATTATGTTACACTTGACGGGAAGCACACTATTCACGAAGATTAAGACCACTACAAGACCCATTGGTATTTAGTGGGACATGGATATTAACATCACAAGAGTCTCATTTTATAATGATTTTGAGGTCATTGAGATGGATACTAAGGATAGATACCCTTTCATCCTTTGGTGTTGATTGGTGTTATGATAGTTGTCCAGAAGTGTAGTTCAAAAAGAGATTTATGTATTTTGAGAAGTGGAACAAAGGGTTGTCACTCCTTTGAATCTCAATTTAGGACATGTATACACAAAACCTCTCATAAAAAATGAACAAGAGATGAATTCTCCCTATTTGGCATGTGCACGGTGGCTTTCTAAATCATATTATATCATGTGAAAAAGGTGAGGAGTTAAAAGGTGCTACAATACAAGTCTTTAGTTTGATGTGTTCATGGTGGCTTCGGGAATCATATAATACTATGGGGAAAAGATGAGTGGGAGTGAAAAGGTGTTATGATGTATGTCTTACAATTCGTTGTGTTCATGGTGGCTTTAGGAATCATGATATATTGTGAGAAAAAGGTCTAGTAGTTTGAAGGTGCTATGACGCAAGTCCTATTGTGGGAATGGTTAATTCAGTTTTTGGTTTGATTAAAAAAAGTAATGTATGTAGAAATTGGTGACATGAACCGTTCAATCATTTGTATCTAACATACCTAGAAGATAATTTTTGTGTTGGGTGTGGAAATGGACCCACCCTGTAGAGCGCACTCCTATCAATCTTAAAGGTTTGGTTGTGGGTACTCATCTACCCAGTGGAGGGAGAGAGTGGGAGGAGTTGAGCACCACAGAAGTTGAACCTGAACATGATAGATACAAGAGAAATGTTGAGGGAGCTCAAGCGTTTGGGATAGAAGTTAACATTGGATGCACAAAGTGGGTAGGAGAGGTGAAAAATGAAAGAAATTCCATAATTTAATCGCATGAATGTGGAAAAGAAGTAGTCACAAGAACACATATGTGGATAAAGAGATATGCAACAAGTAGCATAGAGATGGCGTCAACATCTACGTTGCAAAGCAAGCAACCAAATTCTATTTTGGATGGGCTTGATATTTCACCACACAAGGTTTGTGTCTTTGTGATGGATATGTAGAACTAGGTTCATCATGGGATTAGCGCCCTCACCATTATTTGTGTGCGGGACTTGGTATAGATGGAGTACGAGGGTTTCAAGTTTTGAGGAGGACCTTGAATAAGGTTAGAATCCAATAATTTCTGAGAAACAAAATAAGCGCGAGCTATGCTCTAAGTAGTGTTGTAAATATGTAGGGTCGTTAAATATAAAATGCATTACCTCGATCATTTATATGTTCTTATCCAAAATATTTCTTACTTTGGAAATTCCCTTGATGGCTGGCTTGTGGCATAGAAGAAGCAATTGGTGGTTAAGGCTATGCTCCATGTAGTGTTGTAAATATGTAGGGTCGTTAAATATAAAATGCATTACCTTGATCATTTATATGTTCTTATACAAAATATTTCTTACTTCAGAAATTCCCTTGATTGTTAGCTTGTGGCATAGAAGAAGCGATTAATGGTCAAGGCTTCCCATATCACTTGATTGGAGCATAATTTAAGAAGGGATGTGGTTTTAGAAATTGTGTGATGGAGCATTAGTGTAAGAATTTCTTGTGGGCATGTCACGATGGAGTGGCTTGTGGCCATTATGTTAGGGAAGATACAACTCTCATGTAAGAATTCAAGATAGCACATAAAAAGCAACACCCTAACATACACAAGTTAATGGTATTATGGAAGCATTTAACAAAAAATTAGGAATTTGGTGACTAAGATTTATGATGTCTTCCACATGAATTGGAATGTTCATGTTTCTATGGTCTTGTGGGCCTATAGGATTACATACAAGAGGTTGAACAAGTATACCCTATTTTACTTAGTTTATGGGAAGGAAGCAATCTTTGGTACCAATGTTGTGATTTCCCTCGCAAGTAATCTCAAAGATATACAATTTGTTAATGAAATGTTGTATAAGATTTTGTAATTAGATGAATGGGGTGGTTGGCTTGTTGGAGTCAAGAGGTTGAAAAGGGATTACAAAAGACTTGGCATGATAAACACATTAAGACTAAGATTTGGTAAGAAATTGCCAAGGTTATGTTGTTCGATTCCAAGTATGCAAAACATCTGGGGAAGCTACATATATGGTGGATGGGGCCCTTATCATCCATCACATTTTGACGTATGATGCATCAAAGTTACGCAAATTGGATGGGAAGTGGGTTACTCTACATTTGAATGGGAGTAGGCTTAAATCTTATGAAGCTTAACTTTGTAGAAACTTGAAGGACTAATAAGGATATCAACCAATAAATACTTTATTTTTATTGCAAAATAAGTGAGATAATACTCTAAACATTTGTATTTATATCAAAATTTATTTATATATTTATATATATAGGATTCAATTTTGATAGTTTGTAGGAAACAAATTTTGTGATTGGGATATTCTATTTTTTAGTGTACAAGGAATTAGCAGAGTAAAATTTTAAGACCCCTTACCAAAATCAACTTGATTATTTTTGGAAAATTTGTAAAAAATGGATTTCGTGTTGATGGAAAATATGAGAAAAATGTATATAGTGATGCAGGCGAATAATTTATTCGAGAAAAGGCATGTTGGGGACGATGGCAAGGGAATGAACGCAAAAAAAAAGACAAACGCATCGGTTGTACAAAAGTCTAATAAGCAAGCTTCTACAATTGTAGACGAGATGTTTGTATGGAATCACTAGACGACATACGCCTGCACATACAGAGACGCCCATCTCGTGTGTAACTAGGCATCTACACATCTACGCATGTAGGCACCCGTCTACATATACAATTGGGAAACTGTGCATGCAGACACCCATCTACATATACTATCGAGTGACTGCATATACTACCATGCAATAGTAAATACAAATAAATCTGCAATTGAAACTTCCCAAATATGAACAGGGTAACATCCAATCACCATATCAAATGATATAAGACTTCGCAGAGCAAATAAATATGAATCTAAGCATGACAAATCTAGCATTACATTAATGTTATGTTATAATGAAGACAACATAAAGTGTTTACACGATGAAGATAGAATGCTAACCATTTCTCTTCAGACCCTACACTTCTTCACTTGATTGTCCAAGTTGGCATCTGCGAAATGCAGTCCAACATCTAGAATATGCAGTCTGCGTATGGGTTGTGTAGCCAAGCATCTAGGTTATATAGTCGGGCGTTTGGAGTATGCAATCAGGATCTGGATTATATAAAGGCCACACATCTGAAATTATGCAGTCGAGTGTCTGGACTATGTCGACATAGATCTGGAGTATGCAATCATGCATCTAGACTATGTGGTTGAGCTCATCCATCGAGCATTTGCATTCATCCGTCAGGCATCTTTTATATAAGAACCTTTGAATTTTGAACATGCTTAAATTTTTTACAAGTATATATTGATGTATGTACCCAATTGGTGTTTTGAGGTAACAACAATATACATGTGTGAATATGAAATTTATTTTAAACACTAGACGAGTTGACCCACAAAAGTAACTTGCAGCCCGAAATTTTAGGCGAAATGTTGTTACATTAATGTTATGTTATAATGAAGACAACATAAAGTGTTTGCATGGATGAAGATAGAATGCTAACCATTTCTCTTCAGACCCTACACTTCTTCACTTGATTGTCCAAGCTGGCATATGCAGAATGCAGTCCAACATCTAGAATATGCAGTCCGGCGTATGGGTTGTGTAGCCGAGCATCTAGGTTATATAGTCGGGCGTTTGGAATATGCAATCGAGGATCTGGATTATATAAAGGCCACACATCTAAAATTATGCAATCGAGCATCTGGACTATGTCAACATAGATCTAGAGTATGCAATCATGCATATAGACTATGTGGATGAGCTCATCCATCGAGCATCTGCATTCATCCGTCATGCATCTTTTATATAAGAACCTTTGAATTTTGAACATGCTTAAATTTTTTACAAGTATATATTGGTGTATGTACCCAATTGGTGTTTTGAGGTAACAACAATATACATGCGTAAGTATGAAATTTATTTTAAACACTAGACGAGTTGACCCACAAAGGTAACTTGCATCCCGAAATTTTAGGCAAAATGTTGCTTCATACAACTCTTCAAAATCACCAAATGCAAATTTCAAAATTGTAAATATTTATGAATTAGTGAAGATTTACCACTAAATTTTACCCTAAATTAGGAATTAGTAGTATTTTGTGAAGAAAAGATAAAGGAAGTTTTTTAGAACAATAGTTCTTGTAGAGTTCAAAAAAAGAAGAAATGGTAGCGAGGTCATTTTGTTTTTGGAAGAGTGTGAATGAGTCAACTCACACTTTTGTAGAGAGAGTAAATGAGTCAAGTTTTTGAGGTGAATATAATATTTAAAGTAGGTAGGATGAATGAGCAAATTTTCACATATAGTGATGAAAGAACAACTACAAGTAGCTCTTAGAAGTAATTTCTTAGAGTAAATTCCAGCAAGGCTATTTATGGTAATCATGATTTATTCACTTAGTTGAATAGGTGAATAAACCAACGATGCAAAAATTAATTAGTTTAGTGGCACACATAACATTCACATAAACACATGGATAACTTCACGAATGGTCGTAGAATAGGATCAAACCATAGCTCATTAGGGATGATGGGGACTAAGTCATATGCATTAGATAACATATAAGATGCATCTTCACGAGTTGTGTAATCACCACTTATCTTACCCTCACAAATCACATCACACAAGGATCATGGGGGGTAGTCCACCTTGTGCAAAGATTTGCAAATAAGGAGAATAAAGTAAATTCTCTAGAGAGTGCCAAGAGAATTGACTACAAATGCCCATGTAGCCCAAGATCTGGGGTAAGAATAGTTAACCTTTGTAGTTATACTAGCGAGAACAGTTCGTATGTGATGTATGAATTCCTTGGATCCATAGGAGTGAGATAAATGGCCCACACGCACCTCCAAAACTAGAGCTTACTAAAGGTGTTTGGGGATGTGCAACTGGATCATAAAGGATTTGGTCATTCCGTATAAGGATTATGTGGAGTTTCGCATCACTCCACATCATATTCTTATAAGGGTTTGGATCACAAAGTATGGATGGCTGGTTAATTTCATGAGGAATGGAGCATTTCACGAGTATGTGATTGATTTATCCGACCTTTGATCATTGGATCATGGGGGTAGTCCACCTCCATAAGGAGAGTATTTTTGTAGAGAGACACATTGAGGATGAATAAGAATATAACCTTTGTAGTTATACTAGGGAACTATGTGTTGTATGATTTTTTTATGATGGAGGGGATAATTTTACCCATGGAAAGGAAATGGTGTTTGGGGAGTGCAATGGATCATAAAGGATTTGAACCTCAATCTATTTAATATAATTGATTTTATTTAATTAAAAACAAATAATTGTGAACTTTAATTTATGCATTTTGGTGACTAAATACTCCTTTTCTTGAATTTTACTAACATATTTTAAAAACAAATTGAATTTATTCTTCATTCATATTGTATTAAACCATTTAATTACATTTTTCTTAAAGATAGAAATTTTAATGAGGATTTCTAACAAATAAAAGCAATCATCACAACTAAAATAATATTGAATTTTCTACAATAATCAATATATAATCTTATCTATAAAGAGGCATACAAGAACCTCATCTTAAATTTTAAAATAATAATGATTTATTATTTTTCTTAACACCTCAATTTTACTAACATATTTTAAAAACAAATTGAATTTACTTACATATTGTATTAAACCATTTAATTACATTTTCCTTATACTTTTAATATTTCTAACAAATAAAAGCAATCATCACAACTAAAATAATATTGAATTTTCTACAATAATCGATATAACTTATCTATAAAGGAAAACTTAAATTTAAAAAAAATTGATTGTATTTTTCAACCATCACAATCATAATCATCCTAACAATTAAAAAACACTTATATCATAATTCAATCAAAATGAAAATTTAATTATTACATAAATTTTATTTAGAAATAAAAATTATATGTTATAACTATTAGTTATCATAATAAAATACAATTTCAAACTTAATTGAAGTTAAATACATTATTATTAAATATATAATTTATCAAAAATTGTTTCTCTTAGCTTTGAGAAATATATTATCTACTAACAAAGCCAACCACATGAAGTTAAATACATTATTATTAACATATAATTTATCAAAAAATTGCTTCTCTTAGCTTCGAGAAATATATTCTCTACTAACAAGGCCAACCACGTGAAGGTGGAAGCTTTAATATGGCCTCAAAAAAACTTTACTTAAAAGGTGAAAGCTTAAACCTTGCCAAGATATCACACTTTAAAACACATACACATACACAAATATTTATAAACACAAATACATACACATACACATACACATACACAAATATTTATAAACCAATATTCTAAATCTTTATTACTATTAAGAGAAGAAATTTTCAATATTTAAATTTTATTAAATTAAGAGAAGAAATTTTCAATTTTTTTGAATTATTAATAAATTAAGGAAAATAATTTGCTTTTAAAAAAGTGATAACTCAGTCCTCCACTTTCAACTTCCAACCCCACTTTCCTTCCTTCCTCCTTTTCCCTCCAACCCATCCTTCTTCCTTTTCCCTCCAACCCACACTTTCATTCCTCCCTCCTTTTCCCTCCAACCCCCCACTTTCATTCCTTCCTCCAACTCATCCTCCAACCCACCCTCAATTAAAAAGGTCTGAAATTTATTTATTTAAATAATATTTTATTTATTAAAAAACATTGCCTCAATTAAAAAGATCTTAAGTTAACTTATTTAAATAATATTTTATTTTATTTAACTTTTTAAATAATATTTCATTTGTTAAAAACATTGTAGCAATGTTTACAATATAATAATGACTAAAAAGTTGTATGTTCAATTTAAAATCTTACAGAAAAAATTAGTTTACTAGAGTCGTGTAAAAGGATACATTTGCCAATTTACCCAATTATTTCCTCTTAAGGCAGGCTTATCCACCTAGAAACCTGCAAAGAACAAAGCACTTGAATATTAATTCATGACAATACCTTGATAATAAACAAAACTGTAGAAAAAAACTAATAAAAGAAGCCATTGATGTACACAAACCTATAAGATCCCACGTGACGTCCTGTGAGGTCCTTTAAGAATTTTAACCTGTATCGCAGCCTGTAACACGTCAACCAGCAAAAGAAAAAAATTAATATTAAGAGAAACACATTAGACATGATAAAACAAGCATTAGGCCTGTCAAACCCTTTCAAATCATTGGTCATACAAAACTAAAAAAATACTCTAAAATCATAAACCATACCATTAACACAAATTTTCTGTTCATCCTATCTTACAGATAATCCGATAGACATGATAAAACAAGCATTAGGCCTGTCAAACCACGATAAAAAAAAAAAATACTCTAAAATCATAAACCATACCATTAACACAAATTTTCTGTTCATCCTATCTTACAGATAATCCGGATAACCACGTAACCACGATAAAAAAGCCCATAGAGAACTACAATGTAATCTATGTAATTCTATTATGAGAAACCATGAATCTACGTAATTCTGCTCTACTGATTATCCCCGTACAGCATTGAACCCGAAATCCAACAAACATGGGCGGATCACCAAGAACTTCTAGGCATTCACTATCATTTACTGTTTTTGCAGGGCAATTTATAAGTACACTGCTGCCAAAACTAGTGTCAGTCGGGTGACAGCTAAAGACTAATAAACGCTATTTGCCTACTTTTATGGAAAACTGGCAGCAACTGATATCCTTAGGCTAGCTATGTACATATTTTTGCATCAAATGGTGCAACGGAGTAGAAATACTAGTTCATTTTCTGTTTTTCATTAGTATGTTACCAGTTATTCAGTGAGCTGTTACTATAGAGACTGTTATCATATAGGACATGAAAACATCCCAGTTATGTTTAATGTAATGTATGAACAACTTTGTTGCTAGCCTTAAATTAATTTCCTCTTTCACCAAGCTCGAAAAAGACAGCAGATGTACTTTTTCAAGATTGCAGCAACAATGTCTAAACTTCGTATTTCCAACAAATTAAACTTGTTAATCTACCTCATATATCTTGTATTTAATTGTAGCAGTAATGAAAAGGTATTATTACTCTGTAGGTTGCACGAAACTCGAAAAAAGGTGCTGTTATTGAAATAAAGACTTCGAAAATATGAACCCCAAAACATTACAAAAACACTAAAACAATCCATATAACAGGTGACCTGATAAATATATAATAATAGAAAGTAAAAGACTAAAACAGATATCCTTGTCATTTGATGGATGCTTTCAGATATAGCGTCAAGAGAAGCAATAACCAGACCATCGTCCCCAGGGTTTGCAGGGCCTTTAGGGGGTGGTCTCCTTTACATTCGGTCATGTTGTAAGGCAATTTCTGCTGGTGTTGGGGTATTCCATGGTTTAGCAAAAAGCCTAGTGCATTTGACAAGAGTTTCAAGAACTTCTTGTTGTTTCTCACCCCATTCAAACAGAACTTCCTTTCTTAACAAATAATCCAACAGGTGTGATAGTCCCACAAAATTCTCAATGAATCTTAGGTATTATCCAATTTGTCCTAGAAAGGATCTAACTTGCCCAAACATCCTTGCAGCTTGGAAATTCACTTATTATTGTAATTTTGTCTGGATCTGTCTTCGTATTAACGTTTCCCACTACGTCTCCTGACAGCTTACCATATGGTACTAATAATTGACAATTTTGGGGATTTAATGGCAATATCGCTTCCTAACATAAGCATCTACATTGAGCCAATGCACTCAAATAATCATCTTTTTTCGTCCAAAGGACACCCTTCTCACCCAAAAAGATTTTATGTATTTTGTTGAAATTTCTCAAAAAGTAAATAATATGGTCCTTTGAAACGTGGCTGATGGATTGAACAACCGAAACAGCATCGGAACAGCATCAGATTGCATACATAAATACTAAATTCCACTATACAATTATTGTCTTTAACTTAACTTTTCCAACAGGTGTGATATCCCAATATCCAAAAAGATTTAATGGCAAATTTGCTGATTAAGCATCTACATTGAGCCAATGCACTCAAATCATCTTAAGTTTTCTCCAAAGGACATGGTTCTCACCAAAAAGATTTTATGTAAATTTGAAAACGTAAATAATTGGTCCTTTGAAACGTTGATGGATTGTACAACCGAAAAGCATCTCAGATTGCATACATCTAAATTCCACGATACAATTAAACTTCCTTTCTTAACAAATAATCGGTGTGATAGTCCCACAAAATTCTCAATGACTTAGGTATTATCCAATTTGTCCTAGAAAGGATCTGACTTAAACATCCTTGCAGTTTGGAAATTCACTTATTATTTTTTTGTCTGGATCTGTCTTCGTATTAACGTTTCCCACTATCTCCTGACAGCTTTACCATATGGACCTAACTAAATTGAATTTTGGGGATTTAATGGCAATATTGCTTCCTAACATAAGCATCTACATTGAGCCAATGCACTCAAATAATCATCTTAAGTTTTCGTCCAAAGGACACCCTTCTCACCCAAAAAGATTTTATGTATTTTGTTGAAATTTCTCAAAACGTAAATAATCTGGTCCTTTGAAACGTGGCTGATGGATTGTACAACCGAAACAGCATCGGAACAGCATCAGATTGCATACATAAATACTAAATTCCACGATACAATTATTGTCTTTAACTTACCTGCTTCAAGTATAATATTTTGATTATAACCTGCAAATCCATCTAGGAGTGGTTGCAACTTGCTGCCAGCTACTTATTCCAAAATTGTGTCTGTAAAAGGTATTGGAAATGGATCTTTTCATTGTAACTACATTTAGGCTCCAGAAACTCCCACAAACCTTCATTCTATTTGTATTTTTCTTTGGTGCTATTACTAGTAGTAATGTACAATCACTTGATGCAAATTATCCTTGCTTCTACCATACATTCTATTTCTTCATATACCCGAGCTGTATAGCAACAGTTCAACTTCACATTCTATAGGGTCTTCACCTAGCCAGTATTGCTTCCGGTATAAAGTCAATGTGATGTAAACAGTTCCTTCGAAACTCACTTTGAATCCTTCCTAAGGTATCTTCATTGTTCATTTCTTGAGTCAAGATTTTTACCAGAGTCTTGGAGGACGGGTTTTGAGTTTGGGATAATGACGGCCTCTGTATTAATCAAATGCCTATCAGATTAGCTGTGATGCCCACATCATATCAAGGCCTTGGAATTAATAATAAAAATTGGATCAAAAGCATGAATGTGCAGGAAAGTGAAAGTCAGATTTAATACTGGCTAGGAAGCTCCCGGCATGGTTATCCCTACAAATATGCAAGGTATGAGGGACATTCATCCTACAAATAACCTATATTCTTGTACCTTTGACAGCCAGAAGAGAATGCCCCTTCATTACAGACGATGAGTTCAGAAGCGAGTACATTAGCTACAGATTTTACCCCATCAGTGGCAAAACAGGGGAAGTGGGACAGGATGTGATAGGAATATGCAGCAGAATAACCAGCATGTACTTTGTCATCTCAATAATAAACTGAATTGGGCAACAGAAACAGTAGATCTCATTTTCCAAAAAAGAAAACCTCAAGAACAAATTTAAGGAGAAAGGGCTTGTGAAAAATGCAGAAAACAACTGTGTGATGGAGATGGGAGGCGGAAAAGGATATCCAGGCTAAACATTAGTGGATAGAGGCACCGGGTTTGAATCTGATAAATGGCAGAGGACCGGTTTGGTAATGTTGGCTCTGTAGGATCATTGTGCATGTCCTAAATCTAAGGCATCGCAGTTTAATAGAAAATAAAACAAAAAAAAAAAACAGCACCCCCCCACCAATCAAGGGTGCTGCTCTGCTGCTGCTACCTGCCATATTTCATATATGAAATCCCATAACGGCAGTAAATAGCACAAATTAAAACCATTCCACAAGCCCTTCGACAAAAAAAACAAAAACAAAGGAAATGCCCATAAACAAAACATTAATAGCAGAGCTAAAAAAATAAACAGCCTAAGAAAAAGCTTTTCATACGTTTTCAGCTATGAAGGCAAAAACAGAAAAGCTTCCTACACTCATTTTGTCCACTACTCTGAATACATCCATAATGTCAAGAAATGGCGCAAATTAAAACCATTCTACAAACCCTTAATCAAAAACAAAGGAAACGCCAGTAAACAAAATATTAAGAGCAGAGCTACCAAAATAAACAGCCTAAGAAAAACCTTTTCATACCTTTTCAGCTTATCCTGAAGAGGATCCACCACTCTGAATACTATCAGGTTGCTCAGAACGCATCCACGGATCTGCCCTGCTCCTGATCGATTCTTCTCCCTCGAAACAAAAAACCAAAATATACAGACAAAAAACCAGAATATACAGACAAAATACAAATACAAACCCTCAAAAACTAAGAAAACATTAAAGACACAAACACAGACCCAAAAAAATAAAAACCATTCAAAACAGATAAAAAAAAAATCAAACAGCATGGCCATGCGACACAACGAAAATGCAACAAACACAGACAAATTAAACAGACTCGAAATTGCAAAGCGCAGACAAACAAGAAAACAAAAACTCCAACGAAATTACATTTTGAAGGCGGGGAAAGAATTTTATATTCGCTTTTCATCAACGGAACTATTTCCGACGCTCCATGCCACCTGCCCACGCTCCATGCCAGCTGTCCTCAATTCATCGATATCCACACCGCAGTCCCCGCCTTAAACATGAAACTTCTAGGGTACCTAGAAATATGACTGTTTTTGTTTACCCTTTGAGGATGCTATTTTTAAGGATGCTTTGTTTATAATTTGTTAAATCACGTTAATGTGGCCACCATGGTCATGATGTAATGGTTTACCTATGATTTTTAAGATTCAAAATCTAAAACATATCTTCTTAAAAATGTTTAAAAACTTAAATTTTTAGTTGAAAGTAATTGTGGGGGTATGTAATTCAATTTAATGACAAAAGGGATTTTGGGTGGGTAAGGTACATCCTTTTAAGGTACAAGTAAGGGTTTGGACTAAATCTTAGGGGTAGTGTAGGGGACGATGTCAAACCGTCGGTAAAGTTATAAGCACGGTGTTTTTCTATAGTGGTAGTAGAAAAGGTGAAATCTAACATACAAGTGGAGTACATGTCGAGATGTGTATCGTAGTCATGTAATATTTAGAAAGTTTGAATGATTATATATCGTAACCAAAAATTAGAGATTACTACAAGACAATGTAAAAATATTCTTCGTTTGGATTTTTTGTACTGGTTTTTGCAATCTAGACTCTAATGGTAGATGAACGATGTAAAAGTAGGTAGTATTCTAAATGGATGGGATGGGTCGAGTTTTTGTTGGGATCTAGTTATTGAGCCGTTGGGAAATCTAATGGGACATGGTCTAGACTCTTATGGGAGCGTAGGAGGTAATGGGCATATTTGTGGCTTTGGTTTTCAGCTGATGGGAGTGAGTTGCATGGGTTTCTAACCGATCAAGCGAAGTTTTTTTGGATATTATTAAGACTAATGGGGTCTATATCAAGTAGGAGGGGGCATATTTGTGTTGGGGTGAGTGCATGGGTTTCTTACTTGGTGTTGTTGGACACATCTTTAGTTTCAACATAGGCCAACCAAGGGTGGGCATTATTTGTAGTAGTCGTGTAGGGTTGATGAATGGAGCATGCAAGAGAAGCAATGATATAACTAGAAATAAGGAGTATGAGGAATATTAGTACAACATATGGGATGTAGGTCATGAAGCAATTACGCATGCATAGATATGTTGGGGACATGTAATAGGGGCAAGTAAAAGTGGTGAAAAGAGGAACTTGTTAGTTTTAGAGGCGAAGTATTCTGGCTCATCAAGAGCACAATACATCATGTGAGTACATTCGGTTGCCTATGGTGTGTGTGTCGTTGTTGGGGGCAAGTAGCACGTGGTGGGAAAAGGTGGGAATTTACGCCATCACATACATTCATAATAAAGGTTTACCACCATTCAACGATGCAGTGAAGAAAACAATTAGTTGTAGTTATGTGTATAATGACGTGGATGTGAGAAGTTTAGGCTAAGCTTCGTTTGTAATGTGGTCGATGTTGATGGTTGCAGTTTATAAGCATGCAACTTTGATATATCGGCAGTGGAATAGTTAAAATGTGGTGTACAAGAGTACTAAGGAAATATGTGTTAGAGTTTTAAAATTGTTAAGAATTAGGCATTGTTTAAAAAAGCACATGCAATGTTATTTTAGGCCTCGGGGAAAAGGTGTTTTTAGGAGGAGGTTGGAGGTAATACATTGTAGTACAGAAGTAAGAAGGTAACTATAAACCACTCAACTAGCGTTAAGGGGTTAAAATGGTATAATGTGTTTACATATGCATGTTTGAACATGCCTTTACTATGTGTTAGTACCTGTAATGTAAGTATAGTGATGTGCACATAAGGGTTTTGAACTAAACCCCAGTGGTATAGGAGGTCACGGTGTAAAGCTTATGGGTAAGCTTTTAAGATGTATGAACTGATATATCGGTTGTGGGGCAAAGGTTGAATGTAGAAATAAGTATGTCAAGGGTGGTTGTGGGCCAAACCTTAAAAATTTAGGTTGCAAATTCTGAGATACAAGTTGGAGTAATTGTCCAACTAAGATAATTTGGTTGGGATAATTGGTAAGCATCAATTAAAGCACCAGGAAACTATGTTTTGGAATTGTAAGGTTGTTAAGAAGTATGTGGGGGTGATACATATTTGTAGGTTTTCATATACCCAGTTCCAACTAGTGGCATATAAGGGTCCCAGTAGTATTGTAGTTTGGCTAAGTACATCATGCATAATATGTATAATGAAATAAATATTACATGTGATGTGGTTACTGGGTTTATGTTATTTCCAATAAGATTGATACATTACACGTGTGTACTAAAACAAATGCTTACATTTGTAAAACAAACTTAGGGTGCTTCTCAAAAGTGGCAAGTTGTTTTTCCAAAAAAGTAAGAAGAGTGGTGCCCAATAACGGGTGTTGGAAAATATGTGCTAACTATAATTATATGGTACAAAATTGGTGATATACATATGTGAAGGTATCGTTGATCACAATTAGGGTAGTGTGGCAGTGGTCGTTGACACATTCAGATAAGAGGTGTTGTATATAAATTGGTGTATTTGTCAATACGCGTAGCTATGTTGTAGAAATTGTTGGCTTTCACCATACAAATGAAAAGTCAACAAGAACTACAATCAATATGACTAAAATGGAAACAAAAGGGATAGAGGTTTACCAATGTAGACCTTTGTGTTTGTAACTATTTGTTATAGCTAAACTCTAGTTGGAATCTCTCTTATCTACATACTGTAAATTATTGAAAACAAAAATAAGGCTCTTTAATGGGGAATTCCTGATCCAAGAAATTAGAGAGGTGATAATTTGGTTGTAAAAATCTAATATATGTGAGGTTTTATGTTTTTACATTTAAATAAGTTTTTAAATGATTATATAATTCTTCTATCTATATGTCAAGCATTTTCCATACACCAACATAAGATGAGTCTATACTGCCCAGGTTGATAATGCCCAAACATACGGGCATAAAGTACCAAACTCTCGACATTGGCAGGAGAGTACAAAGCTATGTGGTTGGAAACTAGGCGGCATTCCAGCCTCCTGTCTGCAAGATCCTGGTAGTTACCTTCCAAATCCCTAAGCATGGGCCATGCAGGGAAATAACAGAGCAGAGGATCATAAGCAAAAGGGTCAAAATTCCTTCTTATAAACATGAATTGTAAAACACCAACATAAAATAGGTGGGAAGATGCCACGACAGTCGCAAAATCCAATCAAATCTAATTCTCACTCTTGAATGTTCAATTAATGGCATTACCCAATAGTGCCAACAACATATCTTGTGCATAGCTAAACATATTATCATAGAGAGCCATTAGGCTACTCTGACCAACAACAACGCATGGTTTTCATCAAGTTCATCCCGGGGCTTCTATAAATCTACAAAGTTGACCAACCAGAAGAGATGTCAAAAATTGTACATGCCTGTCTTGAGTATGTTTAAGCATATAAAGCATAAATGATGGAATTTTAGTTGTCTAGGTGCTCGAATACCTAAAAAATATGCATGCTAGAAAGGGATTGCTTCGGAATCTAATAGCAAGAGTACAACTATCTAAGCATGATTATACGGTAGAAAGTACCGAGCACATAAATACTTGTCCATGCAAATCACTGTTAAAATACCAATAAAGTAGATTAGAAAACATCAACAGCTAAAGACTTGATGAAAATAAAAATTGTTATTGATCAGTTCTCGGTGTCGAAGTCCAACAAGATATCATTTCTTCGACCTGCAGAGAATTGAATAAATTACCATAACAGTATACATGTCTGATTTCACCAAAATAATGTAAGCTAACAAAACATACAGGGGCACAGGTGTAAGGATAGCAGAGTAGCAGCGCGTGGCACATGCAGGTTGAGGTGGTCCTGACTGCCAATAAGGCGGAAGCTGCAGAACGTCATCGTGCAACTTATTCCAACTATAGACATGCCTTCAGTGTAATTATAAGAATCCATTTGTTTTTGTTATCTATTTTCTAGCCACTTAGAAACATTAATTTTTTTCTTTGTATCAATTTCTAATGTTTGCGTGTAAATTTTATATTTTCTGAATTACTAAAAGAATATAAAATTTATTTTCTTGTTATTTTATTGGTCATTACGTAATGATTTGACTATTTTATATCTTATTTCAACATAACGTTTTGGAATTCATGAGTTAAAAATTTACAATTAAACACATGTAAAGGTATACACTACACCGCCAATGAATTTAATGAATCTACAAAATATTGTCAATAAATTAATTAATGCTTTGTGCAGATTCGAGATTTTTTGTCTTTTGGAAAAAAATTGGTTCTTTTTTACTTCTTCCTTCATTGTTTCTTCCCTCACAACTCGCATCCACGTATAAAAAGAAATTTGCATATTTATGAAGGGAATGAGAATGAACTCACTCATTTGTATATCATTCAACTATATGTCCTCTCATCATTTAATATCAAAAGTTGTGTTGAAAATTACAGAGTTAATGGTTAGAGAGCATGGAGATTGGGTTATGTTTAGCCACATGGCATCAGTTTGTTCCATATGTTTCAATGATGACATTACTAGTAAGGATATGGTCCTTGTTTTAAGTTTGAAGTCGGGTTTAATTAATGCTTCTGTAAGCTAAGGAAAGTCTGGTTTACCCTCTAAAAGAGTATAATACTTATCTACATAATGGTGTTTTGTACTATGGCAATATCGTCATTTTATTTTCATTTATTCAAGAACCAATCCATTGTATTTGGCTTGAAATAATTAAGAAATATTTTCTCAAGATACCCAAAAATATTTATTATGTAATTTAGGGTAATATGCATGTCATATATTTTCATTGTGAAACATGCATGTAATATTATGTAAGTCTTATTTTTTTCCATTTCATTTTGAATTCTAGAGTCTTGTAAAGATGAAGACTCTTTGATTTGTTTCCATTTTTTCAATGGGCCAAGCTTGTGGTGAAAATATATTTTGTTTTCTTCCTTCACATTCGGTTTCTTCATTCCAAAGAAAAGGCCTAAAGTCTCAGTGGTAACTTTCCACGATAATTTTTTCTATCCATTTCTTTAGGAATTTCCAACTTATTGTGCTTAATAGTCACTTTGAATTTATTTTTATTGTCTTTTTCCAGGTGTGGTAGTGTCAGACCTAACTTTGGAATTAGGCTGGAACAAATTTTTGTTTAGCAGGTTCCTAGCACCCTGACATTGTTACAAATTCTCTGGGGAGTAAGATGCCTTGTACTAGTCTAGGAGAAATTTTATGGAGGGAAGCAAATATTCTTTACAAAATTTGGGTACAATGTTGTTTATTGGCAAGATCGAATATCATGCAACTTGGTCTTTGTGGTTCTAAACTAGTAAAGGAGAACGTAATGATAACCTACTAAGAATGGCTGGAGGACCATTACAGTAACTCAATCTCAACAGCAGTGGTCATGGAGAGGTCTCATATGAGAGCTTACAAGTCATCCCCAACAATGCAAATGTGGAAAGAAATATGTGGGGCCCATGCGACGATATTGATGATATGTTGCCCCTACAATTCTGTGATGGGCAGAGTGTTATTGATTGTTCGAGTAAAATTTTAAAAAAATTATGGTCAAATAGTGTTAGGAATGGTTTGTCCTCACTATTCGTAAATCTACGGCACTACTAAGAAAAATTATAGGCATGTTGTATATGTCACAATAACTAATTTTTGTTATGTTATACTAAAAAAATAGGTTGATGTATGTAATCACAATGTTATTGGTTGTATCTCGTTTGAAACGATGTTGCAGTAAACAAATTATAAACTAGAATTTTTTCAATAATATGGAATGATATGTTTATATTCACAGGACAATGTCAATTTATAATTTATACCATTGTGTTTTTTATATGGGTTTTTGTAATGATGAAGGGCATCAATGGGTGAATGACTCGATGGGGGCCTCGCATGGAGATTTAGGAGTAATTTGTGTCCCTTAATGACCGAGTGACCAGGTGTTTGGGCGAGTTCCATATTCATAGCAATAAATTTAATGCTCATTGTAAATGCAATTTCAAACTGTCAAAATAATTTCCATAACTGGACGATTTAAAATGTAATTCTATTTTCTTTATTTAAAAGTCAATAGATTTTGAGATTTCAAGTATCAATGAAAAATCCCTCTTTCCAAGTTCATACACTTATGTTTTTTAAGCACACTTTCTAAAAATCACAGCAGAGGCGAGAGTGAAGATTAGAAAGATATGAATTACGTTTTTTCTCGTGTATTCTTTTTTTTATATGTATACTTATTCTTTTTGCTTTCTAATCAGGTAGGTTTTTACTACACAATATACTTAGCCTCTAATACAAAAATATTTCCCTCTAATAAAATACAATTTTAAATGTTCATTGCATTGCATTCATGTTTCAACACTCCAAACACACCAACTCATTAATTATTTAAGTGTTTTGTTATTTAATTTTTCATACCTTTAGTTCTCACAAGTGTTAGATATATGATTGTATCGATTATAGTTTGGGGATTGTTTTCTTCTTGGAGAAAACATTGCGAAGTAAAACTCAATTCCCCCACGTTGCGATTGAGCAGTAGCTACAGATGCTTTCAATCATAATTTCTATCTTGACTATATATTTGTAAAGCAAATATTTGTAAATGCCTATTTAGAAAACAACTCAACTATGCTTTATGTCACTTTATTACTTTTCGGCTCCTATCATAAACATTACATATTTTTAAACAGAGCTTTTTCAAGTTATGGCAAGGACTAGTCGCATTGCGACTTGTGTCGTTAAAGATGTTTTTTTGATGTAATTATCAATAAAATAATAATAATTTCATTGTAATTATTTATCTATTATTTTTTATCCATATTCACCTATTTTACTAGTAATTACATGCAAACAGTGTAATGGATATGTCGATAGGGATGGAGTGAAGAAATTAAAATGAAAGGACTGAAGGTGAAATAATGTAGGAAAAAGAGGGGTAATGAAGAAGGGGATAACGAGAGAAGAATTACATGGCAAGGGAAAATTTTAGACGAGGCATAGGCGATGATCTTCTCCTTTTCGGTAAGTTACATATATCGTGTGTCATTTGTATGAACTATTCGAAGGAGATAGGGGGTGCAATGTGAAAATCCTTGAGGCAACATACTTTAGATCGTTGGTCTCGGGGTCAAAGTCAATAGGTGTGCTTGTGAGAAAACTATGATGATGTTGTTATTATGCCTAAAAATAGATTGTAGTGATTCTTGATAACAAATAATTTCTACATTCTTATCATGGGTGTAGCCTGCTAAGAAGGGATCTTTTAGAAAGTAACCAGTGTCATAATGAAGCGTAGTAACATCAATAGCACATGAGTCGATGATTGTCTCAATTTAAATGAGATGCTCTATATGAGGATGCTTATTATGAGTAATAGTGATATGGATGCGGCTAGTATCCTTTTTACGCGAGTGAGGTCATGGAGTGAGAGGAAAATATGATATAATGACATCAGGGAGATTGAAAGTATTGATCTTAAGGTTGATTTCATCGAGCTTATCATCATCTTAGTCAAGAAGGTTGAGTTGAAGTGTTGATATTCTCGAAAAGGTATGGTAGGGAGTTCTTCAAGGATAGGGATTTTGAATGTCCCATATCATTGGAAGAGGTTAAAGTTCTAAGGATTAGTGTCACCTTGCAATTTATAGATAACCCCTAGGTGTACAAACTTAAAACATATACAAGTGAATGATGCAACAACACACATGTGATGAGTTCACGATCTACCTAAGAGGATATTATAATACAAGGGGAAGTTGAAGATCGTGAGTTTGACATGCACAGTGTGATGAGGTACAATGATAGGGAGCCAAACAAAATCTATATGGGAATTTGTCAAAGATCATAACCCTGACATGTGCTTCTAGTGGATTTAAGGTTACTAATAAAGTAGCCAAGGGTCTTGATGAACTTAAGGGAAGTAACACATGTACTAGAACCTTCATTTATGAGGGATATCTTAACCTTAATTTGGTGAATATGAACTTAGATAAAGAGGAGAAGGTCGTTTGCATGAAAGATATGCTCACGGGACTCATGGAATCAAGGGGGAAACAAATACATGAGGAATGATTAATAGAATTGGATGGAAATGGATAGCTCTTCACATTAATGCACGATGTTTGCTTCATATCCATGTATGGTAGGTTCTTGCGCCAAAGCATGTGGAAGGGGGACATTCATAGCGAAGAGTGGAGACATAAGATGTTCATGATGTTAAGGTGATGTATGAATAAGCTCTAGGAACAAGATTTGGATTAGGAGTCAAGAGATTTATGTAAAGTGATCCCAATCTTTAAAGTTGAATTGTGCAATAGTATGAACCCAAGGGCTATTAGTCTTAGCAGGTTTAGATGGAATGGGGATTGCAGAGAGCCCTGGATTTTGATTTTTTTGACATTTCTATGGGATCATACATGGTAGAGGGATTTTCACAAGGGTCGATGGCATATGGAACATCATAAGGAATGTCATATGAGATTAACTGTGTAGGTGTACGTGGTCAATGACATCTGAAAAAGTTGATGAGGTTACTAACATAATCAACCTTGATGGAATGTTTTCATAGGGTCCAATGGCATTTATTTAGGTTGTGGAATATGGAATTGATGTTTATTCATATGAGATTTGGCTTGGATAACATGGGTAGATGACTATGTAAGCTTCAGTCTAGGGAGAAGAAAAATATGATGGTTCAATACGAGTGATGATACATTTAGCACCTTGCATGTTGATTGTGTTCTCCATAGATGTATTAGTAGATAGATATGAGGTGTCAATAATGTTAGTGGTGTCATTAGTGTTATGAGTAGAACTAGGTTTAAGTTGTTTAGATTTGGAGTGATTAGGGAGTGGATCATTTGTAATGTCCCCTTAGGGAAAAAATAAGAGAAATTTGGATTTCTTAGGAAACCTTATGACAAAATAACAATAGTCTGATTTTTTCATAACATCCTTGTAATAAAAGGAGAGTAGTTTGATTTCTTTGATTTATTAACGCAAACCCTCAAAATAAAATTACCCAGATATTGGAAAACATTGATAACATTTCCTAAAACGTGTATTTAATTAAAAAATATCGTATTTACATAAAAAATGGATTTTTTCTTTTTATTTTCAGACTAGAAATAAATAAATAAAGTACAGTTGACTGTTATTGGAAAAATATTGTAAATGAATATCTCCGTCTGACAAAAAATGGTGCTCTATATGTATAAAATAAATCAACAAAATTAGTGTATAATGAAACACACTCTTACACAGAGAGAGAGAGATAGAGAGAGAGAGTCTTTTGTTTTTTGATTTTTAACATATGAGAAATACATAAACAAACAACCATCCAAGGAAGGAAGAATCTGGCTATATGAAAACCTTAGCACCCAACCCACTTCAAATCACAGTTGCAACAACCCTAGAAGGGGTTTTCTAGCCGTAAAATCTACCCAAAGTAATGGTAAAAACCCCAAAACATATTGTCCCAATCAGTGTCTTTGATGCCCTAACTTTATAATCATGAAATATGACCGGAATGTAATGAGTTAGCTGAAAAATCTAAAAACGATATGAAATGTGCCTTATTTAATGCCCGACTATTAAATCATATATGAGATTACAAAAATATGAATGGATGTCAAATGCAACTCCCGTATGGAGTCACCCTTGAGGATTAGAGGGTTTTTGTCCTCAAATCTGAATACACTGGAGGATTTTTGTTCCTCAAATGTAAAAGTAGGAGCAACAACTAAAACCTTCAATGTCAAAATAGATGAGAGTAAAATATCCCTCCAAATGATCCCTCAACACTCTTTTATAACTTTACTTTCACTTTTCCGAAGGAAATACATCCATAAACAAGTTTGTCTTTTCTATTTCGACATCGATTGCTTACTTTATAAAAAAGTAACTTTTTATAATGATAAAACTTTATTAAAAAGTTACTTTTTATAATAATAAAACACGAGTGTCTTTCATAAAGATACTTTTTGACACTTAAGTTGTATTATTAATTTATTTTACTATATTTGAAAAGGGGGCATGATAATTAAGTCATCGTACATATTGTACAGGTGTATCGATATAGTAAGGGTATGGGTACTTGAATTTATGTATTTTGAGACCCCAAGTTCAACTATAACTTAGGAATGCTATGACATATAATACGTCAAATAGGTTTACATTATCTATTCAAAATAGGAAAACAAAGTGCACCCAAGGGATGCATCCCCTTTTTCAGCCTCATCCCCTATCAAATATGTTTTAGGGACGTCGGGATGAATTGAGACATCCTCCCTTACCCAAACTTCTGATATTTTTGGAAACGTCCCCCAGGACGTCTGTGATTCCAAGGGGGATGTATAGCCCATCCCCTACAACCCAATCACTTCAAACAATAAATAGGTTTTGAAATTGACCAAGGAAGTGATCTTGTAGTACTTACTAGGCTATAACTAACAATGGAATCACCGGGAATGCAACAAAACCATACCAATGCAAATCTAGTGCGACTATGGGGAAAGCCTTAAGAAAAATCCTATTATTGTGCACAAATAATCTAGGCATCTAGCGAAATGGTCAATATGTCGAGAAGGGTCCTTTTACATTGTAATTTAGCAAAAGAAATCACAAAATTTACTGAAAATAGTGATTATTTTTCCTAATGTCATCGAAAGTCATTATACTTTTCGTGTCCTAAATAACAATTATGTGGAGATTCATTACTCGCTTTAGGTCTATTTCCAATCATTGCATTATTTAGAATTAGAAATTGAAGATTGCATACCGTATAAGAGGTTATGGTGGAAAAGGGATGCCAAATCTCAAAACTTCCTTTGGACTTCTATGAAATGTGCTTAGATAAATAATCTAAGTCACCCTAAAACGCAAGAGTCTATTCTCCCATATATCGCAAGAAGAGAAAATGGAAAGAATAAAAACAATGAGCCTTTGATTATCGAATGAAGATGCAAAATTTGAACCAAAATAGACAATTTGGCTCAAATTAGTTTTTCATACATTTTGTCAACACATCTCTTCAAGTCAATGGTGTTTGTACTTTTTTACAATCAAAGAACTAACCCAAATGCCATCCTTTGGGTTAAAAAAATGGTTACCTTTACTTAGCAAAGATACCTAGCTTGAATTTTAGATTGCATATACGTTAAACAATATACATGGTTTGGGTACATGCACTGTCATTGGATAATTTTTGTTTGACTCCAATACTCGAGTTTAGTAACGAGTCAAAAACTAGAAGAAACCCATTCTTTACCTGTCGTTGATAAAACTTTAGTATCTTTCCATGTCGATTATGCATTTTATACTTGATGTACATAATCTAGTCTTGGCTTTGTTTGTTGAATATCAATCAATTACATTTACATATCAATAACTTATAAATGAGTTGATGGACTATGAGTAATATAAATCGTTCAATCTAGTCAAAAAAGAAATCTTTCTACATCTATGAAATATGAATATAAGAAAGATTTTTGTCCATGAAATTTCCTATATTTTGAAATTTTCCCAATTTTTTTATAGCCATCCTTGCGATCCACTAAAAATGGACTCCCAAAATCCCTCCCATAAACGTGTCCTCATGTCCCCAGTCATCCCCTTGTCTCGGAAACTTGGTGTAACATTGTTGAAAATAGCCAATGATCATAGTCAAACTCATAAACTACATGAACAAAACATCATATTTCTCTTCATCGAGAGCATTCAAATTTATTATTGGTTCATTATACTGCAAACCCACCGCTTTTATGCAAACCCAATATAGGTTTAGGTTTAGTTAATTATGTGTTTTTTAACGTTTCTTATATTTTTTAATATTATTTTTAATGTTTTTAATGTCCCCTTCTTCATCCACTCTTGCTTTGTGGATATGATGATCAATTTTTCTTCTTTGTTTGCCAAGGCCTCATAAATTTTGTCCAAACATTGGTCTTCCCAATTTCCCTTCTGGTTGTCCCAAACACAGATGTAACCATGTATTTTGTTCCCTAAAACAATAAGGATAGTGGTTTGATCCTTTCTATAATAGTTGAAAATACCTCAACAATGTTAGTAGATTGCAAACTATTTAACCTCATGGCTGGATACTCCTCCAATTGTCAAAATATTGATAGGGAGCTGAAATTGTTTTGGACAACGTATAAAACAAAAATGCAACAACTGTCATAATGATTACCTTGACCTCCAAAAGATTCTTCCAAGCTGCCCAAAACTAATCTTTTCAAAATTTGACTTGGATCTGAACTTATGAGTGTTGGTATGTACGTATAACAACCATACCTTGCCCAGAATTTTGTCCCAAACAATACCAAATATGTTGGAACATTGGCCTTAATTGTTCTCAATGAGTGAACCTTCTTACACACCCTTTCAAATAAAAATAATGTCTTCAAACTTGCCCTCATCATTGTTGTCCCACGAAGATATGCATGACCCAACAAGTGAGATTAGGAAAATCATCTCACCTCGATTTTAGCATTACAAGTTCAGAAGTGTAGTGGCCAAAAATGTTTTGTGAGAGTTACCCTTACCTTGTCAATGTCAATAGAAGAAGAACACCACTTGTGATCAAAATTCACTTGGTGGGTGCAAATAGAATGTGGAACCAAACTTATGAGAAATAATAGCCACAAGATTTAAAACAACTCATAATGATTTGGGGTTCATGACCCACATTTTCCATACCCATCTTATTCATGTTAGAAAGATGACTCACAACCCAAATCTCTTCGAAATTCACCTTATAGTAATAAACATTCTTACCAAGTGTGGGTAACCTTTGTTGTGGAGGATTTTCTAATTACAAGTGTCTTACTTGCTGCCCTAAAACAATTGTTCTATGTGGTTCCTTCTTAAACTCATTTTATGATCTTACTAAAAACTAATTTTTGACATACTCAAATTTGTGATAATATTTTTCCAATCATGCTGTTATGTGAGAAAGCAAACCATAATGTGATTTCCAAACATTTTCCATTGACTATCCTTTATACCTTGAATTCTTGATTTCTTTGTCTTTGTCAGATATCATGACGATTGAGGTTGTATTCCCATGAAGATTGTAGCCATCAACTCCAAGAACTAGTTCATCATTAGCTACCTATGTTAACCAAGTTCCCGGGGCATACAACAGGGGACGAGGGACATGTTTCGGATAGATTTTTGGAGGCCTAATTTTAGGGGACGATAGGGGATAACTATTAAAAATAAGGGAAAATTTAAAAATATAGGAAATTTAAAATATTCATATGATAACATTGATAAAGCATTCACCACACACATTATAGAACCTTAATACATAAAACTGGAGCTGAATTGAGATTTCACATAAGATTCAAGTTTCAATTACAATGAAATGCCTAAGGATGCAAGTGTCAACTACAAAATGTATGAAACATAGAAAACAAAAATATATTGTTGCCCCTAATCAAAATCTACTAAAATGGCATCAAAATCATACCCTAAGACTAGTCACTAGAACTATATGGATTGCTTCATCCAATGGAGCCCCAACCAATCCGACCTATGCCTCCTCCTTATCAACCTATGTGGCATTTTCAGGATCAACATCCCAACCTGCAGCTAGAGCTTTGACGACACTCGGTAGGAGTCTTGTTGATCTTGAAGTCGAAGGCACTATAAACGAATACTAACTTCTCTACTCATCAATAGGTAAGCTTGTTCCTCTTAACTAAGTGGATGAGGTCGTATGTGGATTAATTCCTCTCTGCAACAAAGGAGTTGGCAACCTATGAAAAGAGTCAAGTGGCAAGAATCCTCAAGTCCTATGCATCCTTGCCATGCCATGTCCACCATCCAATAGGGTCTACTTGAACAAATGTAGCTCTATTTTTCCTCCTCCGATTTGCTAAATGTTAGACCATGAATATTGAAAAGGATAGCCATTATGTCTGTAGTAAAGTGGACTCCTCATCAAGCATACATCTTTCGAAGGCCTTCATGAGCCCTTATTTCACCTCTTCATCATCAGATGAAGGCATTCTCTTAGGTCGTGTTGCATACCATTTGGGATTTAGAGCATAGGTTGCCATATGAAGCGGGGTGTTCATTGTGTTCCACCGCCGTGTCACAATGGGCCTGATATGCTCCTCATAAAATCCCAAATTAGGATCCCTGCTACAAATGGCTTGCTTCATCTACCCAAGCATGTTGTCAAATGTCTCATAAATCTCTCCAAGACTAGGAGAGTTTGTATCAACATATCTTATGACCCCCACTACAAGTGAGATGATGGAGCAAACATATCTGCAAACAAGTTACAAAAAAATTTAGAAAATATTAAGAATTTAAGACTCAAAGAGTGAATCAGAATGTTATCACAAAGAATGAAAAACTAAAATAATTTACAAGTCAGAAACATGGATAAAAATATTTAAAAATTAAAAATTAAAATATAAATATTAAATATATAAAATCAACAATTGCTTACCTCACTGTGGACCACCAATCATCGTCGAGGATCTTTTGTTTCACACTTTTTCCTTCAGCAGTGTTTGCCTCTGGCCATCTACCCCACTCTTGATTAACCATCATTAATTGTAGAGCCTCTTGCACCTCAAGCATCCTCTCTAACAAAATGAAATAGCTGGCATATCTAGTGTCCATGGGCTTAAGGAATTCCTTCCTCGAAAAGACCTAAATAGAGCAAGTGAGGTGTGATGGTTGCAAATGAATATTTGTATATGTCTATCCTATTCCACCATTATCTTTACACAATCTATCTTTCCAATGTCTTTCAATGCGTTTTTCAACACATGAACACAACATGGAGTCCAAAAATGTATTTGTAAGTACCCTCAACCATCAAGCCAGCTAACTTACATACATAGGCTAATCAATCACCACTTATACAACATTAGAGGGCCCAATCTCCTATATGGAATGCTTCAAAATTTTAAATTGGAAGGTTACGCATCTTTCCTCTTCTCTGTACAATCAATAGCTCTAATAAAATAAGAGCCAACAAGACATGTGACCATGATATTAATGAGTGGTCGATGTCTAATATCGGTCCACCCATTCATAATGATCGAGCAACCTACCGTATCCAAATTTGCCTCATCTCCTCCATCACCACACTCACCTTAGAATATTCTTTATTAAGTAGGTTGGTCCGTAGTTTATGTTTTCAGAGGGGCGACGAGGAACCAACAACAATTACATCTTTGAACATTTGTTTGAAATAACAAGAACATGACAATGAATAATTTGGCAAAAGAAGAGTCGACTACTTCCCGTGATTGCACATTGAACATCCCCGCAACAGTAGTAGTCTTTCTCTTTCCCTTGGTAGAATCCTCTCCCCTTTGACTTTCAACATCCACGGATTGGGTAGGCAATTGTGTACCATGCATAGTCTCCAATGACATCCCTTTTTTCTTGCCTCACCCTCCATGTGCAACCTAGTCACTTCGGCCTTCTCAACTAATGTTATTTTTTCACAACCTTTTACCCCTGTCCAACTATGCCCAAAATATGACAATAAACCCTTGTGTAGCTGCCCCTAAAATCTTTGTTGCAAATATGACACAACCACACTCTACTCCCCCTAAGTTTTTTTTTCTTTGTCAATGGTTGTTGTAAATTGTGAAAGAGGCTTTTTAGGATTGAATGGGCCCTTTGCATAGATTTTGAGGAGTTGAGAAGGGCATTCAAATGGATTATTTGAACCCACAGTTGCTACAACACTCTCACTCCCTGAAGAAACCCTATTTCTACCTCTATGTTGCATTTGAATCTCTTCACCCTCACTACCCTCACTGCTGCTCATTGTTTTTTATTGAAAATGCAACACCCAACTGCAAGTGCAAACAAAAAACAAATAAAAATAAAACCTCCCTAAGTCTTTGAAGTTTGAAACCTTGAAAAAAACAAAAACAAAGGAAAACTAATTTGTGTAAATTTACAAAATGAACAAAGGATGTAAAACATACCTCAAATAGTGTAGAATACTGCTCTCTCGCCTTCTTCTCACTATTGTTCTCTTTTCTTCTAAATGTGTTGTTTTTTGTCTTATCCTTCACAAAATGGAAAATGAAAAAATGAGCTTTTTTTTTTGTTTTAGTTGCAAGAGAGGTTGTTTTAAATTTGAGTTTGTTAAAAATGAGTGTGGGGGTCCTTGTGGGCCCCCACATTCTTTTTTTTATTAACTTTAAGTTTTTTTTAAAGAAGTTTGTCTTTGTTGGGACGTAGGGAATGCCCAGACGCCCCGATGGTCGTGAACTTGTAGAAGTCTCCTAGTCGTGCTTCAAACGTCTAGGCGTCCCCTACTATCCCCCTTTTTTTCGTCCCAGGATGTCCCTTATTTTTGTGTGAATTGGAGATGGGTGGAGGTCGTCCCCTACCCCGTCCCCATGTCCCCGAAACACCCCCTATTGGGGACAAACCTAAATATGCCGGAGATGAGTCCTCGTGGAACATAGTTGGCTAGCTTAATCACGAAAAATTCATCACATACCTCATGATTCCCCAAGAGGATTGATAATTGTACTATTTTCCTTGCGCAAGGTATGATGGTGCCACTCTCTACAAGCCTAGTGACCCCTTGGTTATGAAGAAAACCCTTCACCCTGAATGGATGATAAGTAGGTGTGCCACACATTAGAGTAAGGGTGTTGCCCTTCCACCATATTCTTTCTAGCTCTTCCATATTCATGGAACCATGGGTTAACCACATATGAAATGGAAAATCAGAACCATCATCATGCCTTTGATGCCCCAAACACATCATGATAAAATTTCCCTCCATATTGATTTTGAAATCAGATATTCTTCTTTTTGTAGAGCTCAACATAACACCTATATTCCACATGCGGAAACAATTTTGAATTTGAGCCCAAGAATCCATATAACAAGAAATACTTTATACCTCATTATTCTTGTGTGTCGAACACAACATAGGAAAATGCCGGATACCTAATTAATCATGTTCTTTTTCCAAGTAAGAGACGTGGTAGGATAAGATGAAACCTTCCTTCACATGGATCCATATACACTTGATCCAAATGGTGTGGAGAGAAGCTTGGGAGAGGTCCAACTACGAGATGATCATGACGTGAAGTATGGATGAGTTCATAACAATGTGAGGTAAGATGGAGAAGAAATTTTGGATAATAATTGGTGGATCAAATGCAAAGTTATCTAGAAGCGATTCCACAAGTATACATTTCCTTGCATAACAATTAGATTTATAATAAGATAAGGTAGAATATATGTCCGGGTTCCTCTGTGAGAGTGTTTTCGACTCCTACCGATAATACTTTTCCAAGAACTATGAGTAAAAATGAATCATCAAGAATGCAAGTAGGGGTAGCTTCTCATAGAGACAATGTAACTTTGAAAAGAGGGTTGTTGAGATAGCAATAGTAGTCCATCGAATGAACAGATTCTGAAAAAAAAGCACGATTCAAAAAAAAAAATTCATTACCCTTATCATACTTTGAGATGCTCAAGAAAGTAACTATTGTCGAGTCATTATTTGTGCTCTAGATAATTACGTAATGAGAAGAACAAATCCTTTTTTCACGAGGCCCGACATATCAAGATTAGGCGATTGTATGATAGAGATTATGATACATAATTCTAGCTTGAGATTTTCAAGAGGTCTTAAAATTTGGCCTCTTAATGCAGTCCAAACCATTACAAAATTCGCTCATTTCTTATGCTAATGTCAAAGTTATTAGTCCTAAGAAGAGAGGCATGTGCATTGAGCAGTGCATTGATTGCAAGGATGAGCTATAAAACTTCAATGATAGATGAATGGATGGTTTGGGTTAGACAAAGAAGAGTTTTGAAGGTGATAAGTATAATCTTCCCATGACAATCCTAGTTGAGTGTTCTTTCTCAATTTTGTGCATCTTTCCTTATGTTGAGTGTTTGGAGTTAAGTTTTAGGGTTAAAAAGAGTCTTATGAAGAACAATGGTGTGGTGTCATTAGGGATTGACAAAGGATATTGGAAAAGGAATTTCAAAAACCAAGAAATCTGGTTAAAGTTGTATGTTGTTAATCTTGAGGCGAGACAATATATAACAAGTTGAATTAGTGTTTGTGGTTAGTGTATTACCAAACAGAGATTGTGAATCTTGAAGTTTGGTGTGAAACTAATAAGAACCGAGAGAGTGTATCACCTATCAAATTTTTGTTTAATTTGAATGTGTACGTGACTTATGAACTAGAGGCGAGGAACCAGGTTCTTGAGGGAAAAAACAGAGGCATAAGAAAGTTTAGGAAGAGAGGAGTCAAGGGAATCTTAGAGGTAATAGTATATGAAGGTGAAGGGATTTGAGCAGTTGATGATACTTGGAGAGATATTATGAATTCTGGAACACAATAAGGCAAAGTGAGGCAAATAGAGAAAGACTCTACAAGGTAGGTTGGATGTCTAATGATATTGGTACAAGAATAATTGGGGCTTAGAAGTGGTGAAAAGAGTGTACATTCATAAGAGATCCTGGAGGAAAATTGAATACAAAACCTAGAAGAGAGACCTACTCAAGAAATCCTTAAGTTTTGGAAACGTTGTTTTGAAAAAATGTCAAGAAAATTGTGTTTAGTCATCTAAGTTATGTTTTGTTTACATCACTCTTTCCGTATTTGCTTACCTTCATAAAAATAAAGATTTATAAAGTATAGATATTGAAGAGTAAATATTAACTTTAAGTTCCTTGTATGTTACCACATTTTGTTAAACAATGAATTAACATTTATATTTTGTCTCATCTATATGCTTCCACATTTTGCATATATGTCAATCAAGGGTATATATGCTTCCACATTTCACTCACAAGTCTACAAAGGCACTTCAAATATAACATCGTTTTGGGCTTCTCATTCTCTATCTTTTTTTCCATTAATAAATCTATTGGCACGAGTACTTGATGAATCATCATTCTCTTACAATTATTAACATTGTGGGATTCACCCAATTACAGTGCAATCTAGTATTGTTATATTATTGATTTAACAAAAATAAACTTTCCTAAAACCCTAATTACAGAGTAACTGATGTAAAAAATGATATAGAAATGTCAAGTCTTATATGGCGCAAGAAAATAACCAAGTGAATATAAAAACCTAATTAAGAGATATAGAAAAAATGACTCAATTGATTAACGCTTGATCCGGAAGTGATCTGGACTAGGAAAATTGTTGAACAGAAGTGAACAATGTCATCAATGCTCAGATAAATTCAAGACTATAGGAATAAGGTCAAACACGGCGCCTACAAATGATAGGGGCGCCAGGCATTGACAACCTCTTATAGGTGTATGTGATCGCAAAATGTTCAAATCCCGATCTTTTATGTATCACACAAGTCTCACAAATATTCGTTGTTGATCACATGTGTGTCATTCTTTGATTGTCGAGGGTACATGTAACCTACAAAAATAGATATCACCTGCAAAATCCCACAAACCACATCAAATCCAAAAAAAAAGATGTAGAATGGGAGTCGGACTGATCCTGGTCACCCCAAAAGTGAGCTTACAACCGAGCATTGCACTACATCTCAAACTCCACGTAGTTTTGGTGAGTGTGTGTAAGAATTGTGCGCTAGGATGCCCTTGTGGAAGTGCACTTGATAGTGGGATGTAGCTAAATGTAACAATGTAGATAAATGTGTGGATGGAATAAAGAACTTCCCCTTCCTATGTTGTGTATGCGAAAATGTAGTCTTTTGTCCCTTGAATGGATGTTAGATGGATGCTTTAGAGTGCTTTAGGTGCCTTTAGATGCCAACTTAGGTGATGATAGTATATGTTTAGTGTTTGGTCCTTCATTTTAAACACATAGCTATGTATTTATATGATTCCCTTGTTTGAATTTCGTAATTGACAACTAGAAGGTCGACCCATAACCGAAAAAGATTCCTAAAAGATATAAGAGACCTAAAAGAAGCGAGTAAGGTGGAAAAGGGTCAGGGGCA